>LPNX010758808.1:218172-278124 GCA_001517045.1 Pseudotsuga menziesii | reverse complement strand
GGGGATGATGTCATCTACTAGAATGTAATTGGTTGATTTTTATAGTACATTTTGGTCCTTTTGAGGCCCATTTTTGACCTCAAATTCTCTCTAATGAAAGGTACACCTAGGAAAGGGACCTCTTGAGTGGTGTCCTAGATGAGGATGCCATCTCTAAACTCTCTAATAACCCCCTAACTACCATGCACAAGCAAGTACTACTCAAACTAAAAGCAACAAGAAAACATGTGAAAGGAGTGGATAAGAGTCAGGAATCTCATAGGACAGGCCAAAAGGATAACTGAGATGGTTTGAGGATTCCTAAAAGGGTCTCCCGATATACGCAAGGTACGAGGGAGCTCAAATCGGTAGTAGTGTTGTCTAATACATAACCGTACACAATGGGCCTTCTGATATACAATCGAGTACATGAAGTACATTTCTATATACCTCAAGGGTACGTGAAAGGCCGTTCGATATACCGATGGTACGTGGAAGAACTGCGTGAGTCCCAAGATGTAATGCAGACAAATAATGATAGCTCCTACGCTTAACGACGCCCGAACACGTCTCTAAATTATCACTCAAATTGCTAAAAATTTTAACCTAGTACTACCGTTAATTTTATCTTATGCATTTAGGTGGAACCATGGAGTGAAAACTTGAAATTAAAGAAGATGCATACTGATATATATGACAGTGCAAGTTTTCCTCTTCAATGAAATTCTACCTAAGAGAGGGAGAGAGATTTACTTTTATTCCCAAAAATGCACACCCAAATGCAAATGCAATTCTATCTTTTCAAACGAAAAGTGAAATATCAATGCACCCCAAATAATCTTTAAAGCAAATAAAAAAGAGATCTAAAGAGCATTTAACATAAATAAACCAAAAATGTTTCCTATATTTTCATGTTTGAAAAAGATGCATAAAAACTCAATGGAAAGATGATTTCACTAACGTTTCCAAACAAATCTAACTCTAATGCACACAAAGTTGAAAACAAATATTTCTTCTCAATGAAAGTAAGATCTAGAATTTCAAACAATCATGTACAAAACAAGAAGAAATTCATTCAACCAACTTGTGAATAAAGCAAAAGAGAGACAAAACTAAAACTTCTCTTTGAAACAGACAAGGAAATGAAGAACCAATCTTTCCTATCAAGTACTGAAAAAATCAGCATGCAAAAGGAAACAAGAATCACCCCAAGCAAATAAAGACTCAAGACAACATGGATCACTCATGCATTCCACGTCCAAAACAAGCCAAAAACCTACTCATGAAAATGAAATGTATATTTTCCAATTCCAATGAATAATATCTACAAAAAAGAGCAAGAGGTTTCAAGCAAAGAAAATAATGTAAAATCTAATGCAAGAAACATAAACTCTCTTTGAATGCAGAAAGAATACAACAATCAAAGCGACTGCAGAATATACAATTCATGGCCCCTCTCAGCCGTGAGGGAGCATTTTTTTTTCAAAAATACACTTCATTTTCATCAAAAAGTAAGCCAAAAACACACAAAAATCAAAATACAAAGTCTGGAACATGGCCTACCTGGCACCGCACAAATGAAGCTACTGACAGACGGTTTTGAGGCAAAACTGCTCCTTGTTCACTGGATTCAGGTGGTGGCACCGATTCTATCTAACTAGACTCAGGCGGTGGCATCACTCCTTGCCAAAGGCACATGCACGGTTCCTTGAATAGATCCAAAACACAAGGAAAATAAAGATCAAGTCAGAAAATGACTAGATCAAGGTGAATACTGTTAGATTGAGTATAAAAACAGAGCATAAAAGGTCGAAATGATTCAGATCTGAATAGATCTAGAAGTTTCAAACCCAAATTCACTAAGTCAGAAAGCAGATATGACTGAAGAGAGTTGAAGAAGGAGCCTAGATTTGGACAAGAGTTGCAAACTGAGGAAGATCAGAACAACTGATACACAAATTCCCCAGCAGAGTCGCCATATTTGTTAGCTGGAATATTTCACCTCCTACAGACAGCATGGTGTTCCACTGGTATGAATGGTTCAGATCCATAACAAATAGAGGACAGAGGTTCAAGACTCTCCCTAGACGTTGTAGATATCTAGAATACAAGGTTTTGATAGTCCACCTGTGTACCTGCAATCAAGCTCAACACGAAATAGATTAAAGCAACCAGAATATGATCTACTAATCTATGCTAGTGATTAAGGAATATAGCAACATATATGCGAAATCACAACAACAACAACATATGTGGGACAGAAATCAACTTGCATTAAATAATATGAAGAAGTTTACAACCAAGCCTTAGTGTTGACATGCATCTCCATGAAACGAGAACTTGTCTTCCCCAAAAGCTCCGACTCTAGCTCTCTATGCTCTCTCCAAATGATCTTGGGCCAATGGTTAATCCAACAGCATAACAATACCTCAATTGTTCTCTCCTCAACCATTGCTATGAGCTCTTATTTATAAGGCTTCAATGGATAGAGTAGGTTGAGAAATTAGTGGGTGAGGTGGCTTCTAAGATCCTAGGATGAGGGATCTCGAGCTCAACCAGCCCACGGCAATAGGGATAAGGCAGGACATGAGTCTTTTCATCTAGAAACCTCGAGAAACTTCTCTTTTTCCCTTTTTACCCAGGGTACCGCATTTTTCCTTCTATGACAGAGCGGTTCTGGTAATAACCGCTTATGGACCAAGGAAAATAAGCAGTGGCACTGCTTATGGGCAATAGATGATGGGCGGTGCAAATAGGGGTACCACTCTTAGATAAAGGGGCATGCATGATGCTGGGAATTTGTATGAAAGATTGATGAAAAACCATTTAGTTTCCACTCTAGAAGTTGGGATTCAGGGCAAGTAGGTATGTCAAAGTTCTTATCATATGACGATGACAGGATTTTGGTATAACATAAATCCATCCAGTCAGATCATCACCATTAAAGCAAGTAAAATCAAGCTTTAGCCCATGAAAATTGCTAGAAGAAGAGAACCCAATGTATGCAGAAGACTCAAGCTATCGTCGATTTCTTATCATTGAATGTTGAAGATGGAGATCGGGAAATTTTTCATCCAGATCTGGAGTTTGGTCTTGAGGGAAGCAAGTTATTCTTCCATGAAGATTAAATGTCTGGTCCATGAAAATTTGTGCTACTAAGTAGGAATTATATGGATGGCTGAGAGAACAAAAATGAATATATTTGGAGAGTTGATCAACCACAACCAATATTATGGTCTTCCCACCAAATTTAGCGATCCCTTCAATGAAATCCATTGAAATATCTATACAAATCATTGTAGGTATAGGAAATGGTTCAAGCAATCTGGGAAGGAGTGTCATTTCACCCTTGTGGAACTAGAAGGTATCACATTCATCCATCATATACTGAATTTCCCATTTCATTCCATTCCAAAAGAATTTACATCATTCCTACTCATATGTTTTGAGGAACCCAACATTCCCTATCGATGGAGAAGCATGGAGTTCATAGAAGACAGCCTGTTGAAGATATGCGCTATGTGGAAGCACCAGACGACCATTGTATCTCTGAGAAAAACCATCCCAATAGTAATGTGGTATAGCAAAAGGGTTACTGGCCAACTTTTGGATGATTTCAGATAATGAAGATTCATTGACATAGCCTTGCTAAATAGATTGTAAACAATTTGAAATCAGCATAGAAATAGCTGAAAGAGAAACATGGTCATCAAATGTGCAAGAAAGAGCATCCGCCACAAGATTGTCCTTACCCTTTTGGAAACTGATATCATATTCATAACCCGTGAGTTTGCTAACCCATTTCTATTTTGTTGGGGATGAGACCCGTTGTTCTAGGAAATATTTTAGACTCTGGTGATCAGTCTTGATGTGGAAATGATTCCCTAAGAGGTATGGTTGCCACTTATGTACTGCATGCAAAATAGCCAGAATTTCCTTCTAATGTGTAGAAGAAGCCAAATTGATACCAAAAAGGGATTTGTTGGTGAATGCAATGGGATGTTCATCTTGAAGGAAGACAGCACCAAGTCCATTGTTTCAAGCATCACTCTCAATAGTGAAGGGCTTGGAAAATGTAGGCATAGCTAGAATAGGTGTGGTACACATAGCTTGTTTCGGTTTGTCAAATGCACACTTAGTAGCATGTTTCCATGTAAAAGCATCATTTTTTCATTAGAGTTGTCAATGGAGCTCCAATATTCCCATAACACTTGACAAACTTGCCGTAGTATCCAGTCAGTCCCAAAATCCCATGAAGGATCTTGAGTGTCTAAGGATGCAGGCAATTTTTCATGGCATTTATTTTGGTAGGATCTACACGAACCCCTTGTGCTAAAACAATATTCCTGATATACTCTACTTCCCTCTACCCAAAAACACATTTAGATTGTTTAGCATGGAGATGATGATCATAGAAAATTTGTAGTACAAGATCCAGATGTTGGATATGCTTAGCCCATGTTTTACTGAAGATGAGGATATCATCAAAGAAGACCGGAATGAAGTTTTGCAAGCAGGTCCAGAACATTTTATTCAGCAATTCCTGGAATTTGGAAAGAGCATTCATGAGGCCAAATGGCATGACAAAAAACTGATAGTGGCCATCATTTGTGCAAAACGTTGTTTTAGGGATACCATCCTCATGAACTCAAATTTGGTGATACTCGGAACGAAGATCCAACTTGGAGAAAAAATGGTCACCATGAAGCTCGTTCAAAAGCTCATAAACAATTGGAATTGGAAACTTATCCTTGATTTTGATATGATTAAGCTATTGAAATTCAATGCAGAGGTACCTTGACCAATCTTTTTTTCGTGCAAGGAGCACTAGTGAAGAGAAGGAACTACTACTAGGGTGAATAATACCTTGCTTCAGTAAATCCCAAACAAGCATCTCAATATTTTTCTTGTGGTGAAATGGGTAGAGATAAGGCCTAATGTTGGGAGGGACGCTTCTAGGAAGGAGAGGAATACAATGGTCCTTTGGTATTGAAGGTGGAAATCTCATTGGCTCAACAAAAACACATGAATATTGATCCAATATTTTGTGTAGATCCAAGGGATTAGTTGAGACCGCTGAAGGTTACATCTGAATGAAATGAGGTTGAGCAATGACACCATGCGAATTCTTCATAACAAGATTATCCATGCAATGTGAACTGATGATGCTAAGAGACCTCGATTGTAAGCCCTTCAATGTGTGTTTTTTCCCATTGACTAAAAATTGCATCCAAAGTTCAGAAAAATCCCATAAAATGGGTCCGAGTGTGCGTAACCATTGAGTGCCCAAAACCACATCACATCCTCCTAATGGCAAGGCAAACATGCTAGAGCGTAAGTTATAATTTCCAATAGAGATCCGCACATTACGACACTTCCATTTTCAAGGTAAGGTTCCCCCATTGTAAATCATGACTTCAAAGCTAGAGCAAGGATGGACAAAACAATCAGCATGTTTGGTGATCCTGGGGTTAATGAAGTTATGAGGGCTACCAAAATCAATGAGTATTATAAGAGGGATATTTTTGAAGAAACCCTTGACTCGCATGGTTTGTGGGGTTTCTATTCCGGCTAATGTATGGAGAGATATATATGGATGGTCATCTTGACCAAGAGGGTCAATAGGAATATGTTCAATGCCATCCTCATTGTCTACTAGATCTTGAGCATAATCATAAATTTACAGTGTAGGCAAAGAATCCACATCCAAGAGATAGAGCTTTTTCTCAACACATTGATGTCCCCAGGTGAATTTCTCATCACAATTATAACAAGGCCCTTTTTCTTTGCGTGCCCACATCTCGGCTTCAAACAAATTCTTGATATGAGTGGTTCTAGGAGCTATGGGGATTGGATTTCTTTGGGTAACCATATTTCTGAATGGAACAAAAGTGGATTTGGACCATTGTTGATCCATGAGCTTGTCCTCCGCCAACTAAGCCAACCCTAGGGATTACATCATTGTGTTGGGACAAAACATTGTACCTTAGATCAGATTGCATCCTTCAAACCAATGATAAAATAACTCATGTATAATGCATCAAACAATACTTCTATGTGATAGGCCAGTTTCTCAAACTCTGTCTGATACTCGCTCACACTGCCAGTTTTGCAAAGTTTGGTGAGTGATCCTGTGAAGTCATCAAAAGCACTAGGTCCAATTCGTTGCAAAAGGAGTTGGAAAAAAATGTCCATTTTGGCTCTTCATGAGCCTTTATGTACCAAAGAAACCATTGAATGGATTCATGTTCCAAATGAAATGATGCAAGTGGGACTTTATTGACATCAAAAGTAATATGCATAATGAAACATTGTTTTTCCCTGTAAATCCATCCAGTTGGATCATCACCATTGAATCGAGGAAAAACAAGCTTCGGACCACAAAACTTCCTGGAAGAAGAGAACCCAGTGTCTACACAAGACTCAAGTTGTCGTCAGTTTCTCATGGATGAATGTTGAAGATGGAGGTTGAGAAATTTTTCATCCAGATCTTGGAGTTTGGTCTTTATGGCGACAAATTATTCTTCCATTTGTTTATTTTCTCCTGCATGGGTGACAACCATAACCAAGAGTTATTTTTTTTAGAAAATGGGTAGAAAAACAAAAACAGAAAGGTTTTTAGAAAAGGAAAATTTTGAGTTGGGAAAAACTCACGTGGTTAATTGGGGTTTGACTACGTTTTGGACACTTTCTGAGGGATAGGGAAGTAAACATTACAAATTTTAGAATCGGGGTGACAGAATGGGAAAATTTTTCAAAGAGGGATAAGGAAGCAGAAATGGGAAATGAGACTGTGGCAAAATTTGAAGGAAATTGGGTGAGATTCGAAAAAGTTATTGAAAACCCTAAAAATAGACAAAATGTGGAATTTCGGGCTTCGGGAAGTGGAATTTAAGATAGGCAACTCAAGGAAGGAAAGATTCATAATGGAACTATGGGGGTTCCAGTGAATTTTCAAGGGAAATGGAGCTAAAAAAAAGAAGATATGGCCAAAAAATAGAAATTATACTTTTTTTTTATTTGATGGAAATGTTTTGTGGAGGCTCTAGAAATATGCGCTTTATCAACTAGAAATAGATATGGACCCCATGTATGTTCGTCTTCCTAAAGATTCAATGGATTCACTTGGTCACCAATATTGTTTAACGACTTGCATATTGGGGTAGTACCCCTCACTCCATGGCTCAGGTAAAACTGATAACCGCAAACTCTTGGTTTACCTCATGGGTGGGAACTAGTCAATCATGTCGAGGTCATTTCCCTTTTCGCTTGGTAGGTCCTTTCAATGGCCAGCTACTTTGGGGTTCATTTGGTACTCCTCACAATGAGTTCTATGGATATTCCCATGTACTTCCCATAGTTAATCCGATAGGGTTTACTCCCTGATCTAAATGAACAATACAGATTCAAAGAAGAAGCACTACTACAATAATCACAGCACCAAGAAGCACTACAAAAGAATAAAATTGGCATAAATTCCACCCAGTGAGCCCAAGAAAGTGCTCTGATACCATATGTGAGGAACCTCCTGCAATAAACAATGAAAATGCATGATATAACTAAAATAGTAGAGCATAGAAGATATTTTATTGGTCGCAGGACACTTCGAGGGGGCAACCTCCTTTGAGAAATCTCAATACAAAATAACACATGGATGCCTTCATTGGCCTCAACACGTACTTATATACTAAGTCTAATCTAAACAACTATTACTCCCCATGAATGTTGTATAATACAACATACTAACGGGATGACTCACAAATCATATGCATCCAACAAAATGTATTATTGAAATAAAGAGGAGGGTTGACATGGGTTCTTAACATACATCAATTGTTAATTTTTCTTGATTTTCTTAGATGGTATCTTAGAAAAAATTATCACTAGAAGATCACTAAAATACCAACAAGCACAGAAACATAAGAACACAAGAACACAAATATTTTCCTCATGGATACCACAAGGGAGAAAACCCTGCAAAACTTCCTCAGTATAGATCTCAACCAGAGCAGTGTAAAAAATAGACAACTGCTTTGAACTTCTTTCTGGTGCACTAGTTCTTATCTCTCTTGCAAAACAGCTTGAGTGAGTGAGTACAAATGAAGGGGAGCACCTCGCTATTTATATTCTTTGATTTACTTGACATCTAACCTAATAGGGCTAACTTATCTAGAAAGACACCAAAAATAACATTTAATATATTGACACTTGCGTACTATTGACCCGAATTACATTCAGAGTTTTACATTGATTCTTTCAATTACTATTACAAGACCAAACTCATCTCCTGAAGGAGGAACACTATCAATACATATGGAATATATTCCAAAGTTACAATACGTTAACACTCCCTCTTAACTAGGAAGGTATTCAACCACAGTAGCAATTGCTACTACTACAACTGTACAATTGACTAGTGAGTCTCTATATGTCACGGGAAGTTTTTTAACATCATCATACATCTTCATCATCGATGTCAGCTGGATTATCTTCTGCAATCTTAGTATGTGAATACTGAATAATCTTTTGTACATACTCAATCATCTTCTAGTGTATTTCTGAATCATCTTCTATAGCATCAGTATGTGAATATTGAATCATTGTCTGTCACTGAATCATCTTCTGGATTGTCTTCTATAGCATTAGTATGTGAGTATTGAATATTATTCTTCCACATTAGTAGGTGAGCACTGAACCTTCTTTTGCAACATGAGTATGTGAATACTAAAACATCATCTGTAACATCAGTATGTAAATAGTGAAACATCATGATCTGCATCATCAGCATGTAAATAATGAAACAACAACATCATCATTATCATGTTAGTGCTAAAAAAAAATCATCTGTAATGCTAGATCATCATCTACATCACCAGCATAGAGATGCCGGAACATCATCATCACCATCAATATCAAGCATCATTATCAGTATAGAAATATTGATGCAACATCATCAACAATCATCAGTATGAGAATATTGAATCTGCTATATCAGTATAGGAATACTAAAAACTATCTCAATCATCTCATCAACAAACATCAGTGTAACAACACTGATACTATCTCAACAATCATCTATACTGAAGTAATCATTTCAGCAATCATTAGTATAACAATACTAAACCAAACATCTCAACAATCATTAGTATAATAATACTGAACCAATCATCTTAGCAATCATCAGTATAACAATATTGAACCAAACATCTCAGCAATCATCAGTACAACAATACTGAACCAAACATCTCAACAACAATCAGTATAATAATAATGAACCAAACATATCAGCAACAATATTGAAAACAAACATCTCAACAATCAACAGTATATAAATAATGTAACAACCATGTTTCTTTCTAACTATCTTAGAGCATCATCACAGTGAGTTCTCTAGTGGATCCATCTGATCATTTTGTCTAACGTACTAACCCTTTTGAGCCAACAAGCCTAGTTAGACATATGGATCTACCTGGGGAGCAACAAGCATTGTCCTGGCTTACACACCCACTTGGGTTAAACTAATCTAGCTAGACATACTAATCCCCCTAGGATCAACAAGACTCATCTGACTAACCCTTTCAGGACAAAAATCTAGCCATACTTACCCTACTCTAGACTAAGCTACCACCAATGCATCCTTCTTCCATCTACCATCACCCCCTCTTTCCAGAGAGGTACTTTTGGACTACACCACGATTATCTCGAAAGTATTCAAAATTTACACGATCCAGAGGCTTAGTTAACACATCTGCCACTTGTTCCTTTGTAGGAACATACTTGAGCTTTACAGCTCATTTTTTAACCATGTCCCGAATGAAATGATATCTAACTTCAATATGCTTTGACTTATCATGAAACACCAAGTTTTTTGTCATCTTGATACAATTTTGATTATCACAAAGGATATCAGTTACATCTATCTCTGCATCAAATAATCCTTCCAACATCTTTCAAAGCCATACTGATTTGCTTCAGGCTAAACATGTTGCAATGTATTTAGCTTCGCCCGTGCTAAGTGCAATATTGGTCTGCTTTCTACTGAACCATGAGATTATTCCTGGTCCAAAACTTAAAAAACATCTTGAATTTCTCTTTATATCTTTAGCACTTCCTTCCCAATCTGAGTTTGTGAACCCATATAATCTAATATCGCCATTTGATGCATATCTTAGCCCATAATCTAAAGTTCCCTATATATACCTCATCGCATGGTTTGCTCCTATCAGGTGAATATGTTTGGGATTCACCATATACTGACTTAAGGTGTTTACAACAAAACGTATATATGGTCTTGTATTGATTAGTTACATCATTGAACCAATAATTTGCATGTACAAGGTGGCATCTACAGCTTCCAAGGTATCACCATTCAATAGTTTCAAATTTGGTGTCATAGTTGTAGTCATATCCTTGCAATCTATCTTCCCAAATATTTTTAGGATTTCTACTATATATTTTCCTTAGTTCAGTAAAATATCATTTGGTTGTTTCCATACTTCAAGACCTAGAAATTAGTGCATCATTCCAAGTTCTTTCATCTCAAATTCTACAGCGATCTTCTTCTTACATTCGATGATGGGCTTATCTTCCCCTGTCAAGAATAAATCATCCACATATAGTAGTAGTATCATAATTCCATCACCCTCAATCTTATAGTAGAGGTTAGAATTAGCTTTGCTCTTAGTAAAGCCTAAACTCATCAGGAATCCATCGATTCTTCCATACCATGCTCCGGGTGCTTTCTTTATCCCATATAATTCTTTCTTGAGCTTACATACGTAAGCTTCCCGATCATCAGTCTCGAACCTTTCGGTTGTTTGATATAAAATTCTTCTTCTATTGAGTCGTTTAGAAAAGTTGTCTTTACATCCATATGATGTAACTTCCACTTCATGTTGGATTCCAAGGAAAGGACGGTTCTAATTGAAGTGTACCTAGCTACTGGAGCAAAGGTCTCTTCATAGTCAATTCCTTCTTTCTGGCTGAACCCGCGAGCTACGAATATTTCCTTGAACTTTTCTATACTACCATCTGTTGAGTGCTTTGTTTTGAAGATTCATTTTGAGGATACCACTGACTTGTCTTGTGCTCTTAGTACTATTTCCCATACATCATTATTTATGATGGGTTGGTATTCCTCAATCATTGCGTCAACCCATTCCTTCTACTGTGTTGCTTCTTCACTGATTTGTTGCTTCTTTATCAACTAGATCACACATCAAAGCCATATAATTGGAGTATGACTTTGTATTCTTCCTTTCTCTAATGGCTCCTTCTGGGGAACCAAGTCTTTTTGCTTCTTCGATTACTTCACGAGCTCAGGTAGGTTTTCTCTTTTGATAAATCATTTCAATGGGTAAATATTTTGGTAACTGAGGTTATGTCATATCATGATCCTCAGGCATTTGATCTTCTTCTTTGTTCCTACTTTTTTTAGCACTTTTTGCAGCTTTGGGAGTTTCATGCTCCTCTTCATATTCCTTATATTTCTTTGGCTTTCTGAAGGTTGCATCTTAATCAAATGTGAAATCTCTACTAAGTTCAATTTGATGGCATCCTAGGATATAGATTCAATAAGATTTTGATTTCTCACTATATCCTACGATTAATCCCTTCTTTCTTGAAGGATATAGCTTTGATCTTTTCTCCTTGGGAATGTGTATGTATAAAGGACAACCAAAAATATTTAGGTGACTCAATTCGAGCTTTTTTACGAAAAATAATATTCTGGAGTTTTTTTCCCAAGGGAACTATGGGAGATTCTATTATGTAAATATATTGTTGTTCTGGTTGCTTCTTCCCATAGGTGCATTGGTAGATCTTGATCATGTATTATAGTTTTCACAACTTCCATGATAGATCTATTCTTTCTTTGTGCCACACTATTTTGTTGTGGATTATAGGGAACTATGAGCTCCCTCTTAATCCCAGCTTCCTTGTAGCTTTCAGTGAATTAATTTGATGTAAACTCTCCTCCATTATCTGACCTTAATACCTTTATTTTCTTTTCAGAGAGGTTTTCTATTAGAGCCTTAAATTGATTAACCTTTCAAATGCTTCATCCTTCTTTTTCAATAAGTATATCCAAGTCTTGCGGGAAAAGTCATCAATAAAAGAAGCACAGTAAACATACCCGCTTAATGAAGTGCTTTGCATTGGTCCGCATGTGTCTGAGTGGAAAATATCTAAGATCGCCTTTGATTTGTTTTCACTGTTTGGAAAATGGTTCTTAGTATTCTTTCCTTGCACACATACTTTGCACACTCCTTCATGATTTATCTGAATTTCTGGTAGACCAATCACAACCTTGCTTACAATTGGTAAAGCCTTTTAGTGAATATGAGAAAGCCTTTTGTTCCATAGCTCACATTGGTTAATGGTGTTGGTTAATAATGTTGAATATGCATGTCCCTTTAATTTGTAGAGTCCTCCCTCTTCAACTCCAATTTCTACTGCATCATCTATGGTTTTTCATTTTGTCCACGTGAGAAATTTTCCATCCACAAAGGCAACTCTGAAGCCTTTCTTGTCTAATTCATAAATAAAAAGAATATTTTTCTTTAGTCCTAGCACATACAGAACATCTTTCATCTTCATGGACTTTCTAGAGTCCAACTTATAGGATGCTTCTCCCATTCCTTTGATGGGGTATTGGGAATCATCTCCAAGCATTACTATGTGTGGGGATTCCTTTTGTATAAGAAATTAAAGCGAGTACTTGTAACCTATCATGTGCTTGGAGGAACCACTATCTACTAGCCAAGTGTCATTTCCTACTGAGACTTGTCCTGTTAGAGAAAAGAACAATACATATTCTTCACTGGAGTCTTCGTCCTTCTTTTCTTCCTCTTCAACTTCTTGATCACTATCTTCAACAGCATGAGCTTGAAATATTTTCATCTTTTTTACTCTTTCTTTTTTCATGGGACAGTCGATAGCAATGTGTCTCAACTTTTGACAAGTGAAGCATTCATAATTTGAGAAGTATTTCTTGGAATTTTTGAAGCCTTGAGTCTTATGAGGATGGTCATGACTCTACCTTTTGTTCTTTCCTTTGGTATGAGTTGTCAAGGCTTGATCCTAATTGCCATTTATCTTTTCTTCTCTATTTGTTATCCTTTCTTCTTCTTGGACACATTCCTCCCACAACTTCCATAATTTGGTTAGTTTCCTTCTTGCGCAGATTCCCCGGATAAAAGCTTCCCAATCTCTTGGAAGACCATTTAAGGTGGTCATCACAATTTATGCTTCTTAAACTGTATCACCACTGGCTTCTAATTGATCCTTGATTTGAGCTAATATTTAAAAATAAGACTACATGGTCTCTGATTTTTTAGCTCTTACACTTTTGAGGTGATTCCTCATGGTCATCTTCCCATTGATGTTTCTTCCTTCAAATAGATTGGATAGAGCATCAAACATTTCTTTTGGAGTTTCCCTTGAGGATACTTGAGGAATCAATTTATCCTTGATGGAGTCATCTATGATCCTTTTTTCTATGATCATATCCTTCTTATGCTTGGACGTGGCCTCATCTTCTTCTAGTTCTTTCACTTCCTCCTTTACAAACTTATCTAGATCATGTTCTTACAGGATGAGCATGATCATATACTTCCATGCTCTGAAGTTTTCAACACCTTCAAGCTTTTCTTCTAGCTTTGTATTATTTTTCATATTTAATAGAATGAGAACTTCAAATCAAACAATGAGGAATAGCACTTAATTAAAGGAAACAACTTCTGGCTGATCTCCTTCTGGATGACCTAGGGTTTGATGCAGAAACCCTAATTTCTCAGTTGGAAACCCTAGTAGCATTGAGAGGTGGAGAATATGTGCCTCCCTAAGGCGAGGTAGACTGTATCTTTCTTTTCTTGAGATTGATGATGGAGTCTCAAGAAAACTAAAGCCCTAGTTTGTCCCGGTAGTAGTAACTGGTCCAAAACTGAAAATTCTTGGAATTTGGAACTATATTCATATAAAGATGCACTCTACATGGGTGATATGGGGGAGCCTTCTTTTCTCATTTATCTGTCGAGGGATTTTTTCAAAGTAACAATCCCTAACTGTGCAGTGTTTCCTTTCAGGGTGGCTATAATACCATGTTAATTTTTCTTGATTTGCTTAGATGATATCTTTAAAAAAATTATCACTAGAAGATCACTGAAAGACCAACAAGCACAGAAACATAAGAACACGAGAACACAAAGGTTTTCCTCATAGAAACCACAAGGGAGAAAAACTTGCAAAACTTCCTCAGTATAGATCTCAACCAGAGCAGTGTAAAACCCAGACAACTGCTTCTGACTTCTTTTTGGCGCTCTAGTTCTTCTCTCTCTTGCAAAAAATATTGAGTGAGTGAGTACAAATGATGGGGGGATCCTCCCTATTTATATTCTTTAGTTAACTTGACCTCTAACCTAGTAGAGCCGACTTGTCTAGAAAGACACCAAAAATAACATTTAATATATTGATGCTTGGGTACTATTGACCTGACTTACATTCAGAGGTTTACATTGATTCTTTCAATGACTCTTACAAGACCAAACTCATCTCCTAGAGAAGGAACACAAACAGTACATCTATAATATCTTCTGAAGTTACAATACTTTAACATCAATGACATCCCTAATCATAGGAACAAAATATTCAAAGAGGGGAATAATAATAAAGGTAAAATAGAATATCTTCTGTAGTTACATTATTTCAATAACAACATCTTCTCATCATTAGACCAGGGGATTTAGATCTGGTCTTATATCTATCCCTTGACTTTGGTCTTCTTCTAGAAGAATTACCTTTTACTTTGTCAATCAATCAACCTCTCACCATCAAGGCATCATGGGTTGAAACTTCCATTTTCTTTCATCTCATCCCTCTGACAACAAATATGCAACCACATCATTAATATTCAATGTGGTATTATTGCTTCCAATAGCCATGACCAATCTATCTCATTAGTCTAGAAAATATCACAACATAATGACACATTTCCCATCCTCAGTAATTTTAATATTCTCGAGAAACAACTGAATAATCATAGTGTTTAATGCATTTAGCTACTTTGTAATTGAGTTTTCCTCATTCGTCCTCAAAAGATATAATTTTTTATGAATAAATAACTTGTTAACAAGAGATTTCGATGTCAGGTATAAGTTCCCCAACTTTTCCCATAATTTCTTTGTTGTGTCTTCTTCTGAGACATTCAATAATGCATAATCTTCTAAACAATGTTGGATTGTACTCCTTGTTTTCTTGTTGATTTTCTTCCAATATTCCTTCCACATACCTATCGGAGTGGTTTTTGGGTTAATAGAAATCCATTACTCTCAATCTACAAGGATATCCTCCATTTTAATCTTCCAAAGCTCAAAATTATGTCCATTAAACTTTTCAGTTTCTATCCTTGAATCGCTGGTCATTCTCAACTATGAATCATTCATTCAAAAAATGTCACTGAAATTAGGAATTCTACAGATACATCACCAATCCAAATATTCAGCAACAAAGGTGTCCCCTTGAATCCAAATATATCTTTGATACCAATTGTTGGGTTCTAATACCTATTACAATGAGTATGGATAAATATTATTATAGTTAAACATATAAAAAATTTATCGATGGAAAAAAACACAGTCATACATAAAACACAAATTACCTTGGTAACCCCCCTACTAGGTAAAACCAACAAGCTATTCAGCTTAACCACTCATCTATTAGCAATACTTTTTGCTAGAATTTACAACATTGATTTACTAGATCACAATACCTCAAGCGTGAATTCACTTACACTCTACTACTCTCTTCAAGTGTTATTTCCTTTTCACCCATACACATCCTTCACCATTACATCATATTTATAGATGCAACACATAAACTAGAGTGGTACCCGAGTAGTTACATCTAACTTTTCATTAATTGAAATCCATAACTTCCTAACTGAATGAATTTATTTTGTTACAATCAAATTGATTGAGTCAACCATATTCAATTTCCCATTGAGCCTCTTGTCATTCAAGTTTTCATCGAATACATGTCCTAATTATGCTTATCGGCTTCCCCATCAACCAATAATGATCAAAGACCAATTGACTCTATTAGTTGGCTCGTCGACCAGACTTATGTCGACTATAATTCCATTTTTATTGTTACCAGTCGACTACCAACTTTGATCATTGATTTACATGCAAAGAATACTATAAGACACCCAACATATTTTATGTGTCTTGCTTGAAGAAATCGGTTGGCCATCACTGTCATATTCAAACTAGCCTTCCAGAATCGAAAGAAGAAGGTTCCATTTGGTTGAAACCTAAGGCCATCCTTGAAAAAGGGAATGTTGACTTTGCAATCACACCATCCAATTACTTACAATGTTTTCGTCTATCTCTCTTATGTTACAATGTTGGGGGGTCACTCCCCTTTTATACAAAACATATGAGGGTTGTAGAAGGAATGGAAATAGACTAGAAGGGTCCAAAAAATTTCACCTTAGGGGCTTCACCCCTAAACGTCCAAAGATCATGCAGGACCCCACTGCCACACCCCCTTACACACCTGGAATATAGAAATCACACATGGACCTAGTAAAGAATTATACAACATGAATATTGGAGATATTGATATCGACTTCATCACATAACATTCTCCCACTTGAAATAATATATATGAAGTTTATTTCCAATGTTTTTCACCCACGTTCCATTTCAAAAGGGTTCCTTTATCACATTTTCAGCAATCCCATAGAAGTTTTGCACCATTTGAACTTCTCTATCTTGACAAGCTTCTTAAGAATATCTACAGTATACCAATCCATATCAATTTTCTCCAAAAAAATCCTACATTATTCCATCACTTTCCTTATGAAAAGGTACTTAATATCAATATGCTTCATGCGATCATGAAATGTTGGAATCTTCACTAAGTGAATAGCACTTTGATTTTCATAGTGCAAAGTGATATTCCCTTGTATAATATTGAATCCATCCATTAATCTCTATATCCATGTTGTCTCTTTACTAGCCTTGGTTGCTACCACATATTTTGCTTCAGTGGTGGATAAAGTCATTGTTGGTTGCAACTTAGATTTCCAACATACTACTCCACCAATAAGAGTGAAAATATATCTTGTAGTATACTTTTACCAATCCCTGTCTCCGACAAATTAGAATATGAAAAACCTTTCATATGTAATTTTTGTCAATTTGTAGCAAATAGTAGCATCTAAAGTACCCCTCAAATATCTAACTATCCACTTCACAACACTCGAATGCTCCTTATAAGGATTCTCCATGAACCAGCTAACAACTCCCATTTCTTAAGCAATATTCGGTTTGGTGCTCACCATGGAGAACATGAGGCTCCATACTACTAATGAATATGGTACACAAGGCATGATTGTCTTCTCTTCTTCTATGCTAGGACTATATTCGGAAGAGAACTTCTAGTGTATAGTATGTGAGGTGCTAACTAGTTTTTCATTCTACATAGCAAAACATTGCATAGTATTTTCTATATATGACTTTTGACTTAACCAGTTCTTCCTTCTTGTTTTTTCCCTATGTATATCCATCCCTAGAATTTGATCTGTTTCTCCTAAATCCTTCATTTAAAATTTTCTTGCCAACTCAGCCTCAATATTAATTATTTTATTCATGTTGAGGCCTATAAATAGCATGTCATCAACATAAAATTGAAAGATAATAAAGCTTCCATCGTCAAACATCTTGTAATATGCACATTGGTCATCTTCACTTCTACTGAAACCTTGGATCTTCATGAAGGTGTCAAATATTTGGTATCACATCCTTAGTGCCTATTTGAATCGATATAGACATTTATTGAGTTTGTGATCAAATTCTATTTGACTCTTTCTTTATATCCTTCAGGCTGATCCATATAAATGTTTTCATCAATATCACCATGCAGGAAAGCAATTTTTACATATAGTTGTTCAAACTTTAAATCTCGTGCTACTACAAGTGCAAGTAAAATCCTTACAACAGTAAGCTTCACAACTAAAGAGAAAATTTCATTAAAATCTATATTTTACTTTTGCACATATCCTTTTGTTACCAAGTGATATTTTAAATGTTCCATCAACCCATCATTATTCTTCTTTACTTTATATACCCACTTATTTCCAACAACTTTTATTCCTAGTGGGAGATCCATAAGTTCCCGTGTTTCATTCTTGTGTAATACTTTCATTTCTTCATCCATGGGTTTCCTCCATTTATTTGTATTCTTATATTCTCTAGCTTCCTTAAATGAACTAGGTTCACCATCATATGTTTAAAAAGTAAAAGAAGACTAAAAATCAATACAATACATTTATGGACGTCTCTTGGGATGTGTAGATATTCTAAGTTTTGGTTGTTAAACTTGTTGTTCTTCATGTTGATCAAAAGCTTCATTTTCATATTCACTCATTTCTACTTCAATTGGTACAATCTCGGGTGTATGTCGTACCTCCTTCCTTGCATGTATTTTTCATTAAAACTAACATCTTGGTTGGATTACCTTGTGTTTAGTAGGATCCTATAATCTATACCCCTTTATTGTATTATCATAACTGAGAAAAAATACATTTTCTTGACTTTGGGCCGAGCTTAGACCTTTTTTCGTAGACACATGGGAAATGCATCACATCCAAAAATATGCAAATGAGAAAACAATTGGCTTATCACACCAAACCTCCTCTAGAATACCTCCAACATGGTTGTAGGTGATCTGTTAGTCAAAGTCACAATTGTATTAACACCCTCTGCCCATAATTTGTTATTCAACCCAAAAATATGCAAACGAGAATAATCAATTGGCTTACCCCACCAAACCTCCTATGGAATATTTACATCATACATGGATTTAGGTGATTTGTTAATCAGATACACAGTTGTATTAACAACCTTTTCCCATAATCTATTATCCAACCCAGATGAGCTGAGCATGCTTCTTGCACATTCCATGCTTATGCGATTCATCCACTCAACCACACCATTTTGTTGTGGTGTATGTGGAACAATATTCTGGTTCTTAATTCCTTCCTGCATACAAAATTTATCAAATTCCTCGGAGAAATATTCTCCTCCATTATTAGATCTAGGACATAAAATAGACTTTCCCAAACTTTTCTCTTCTCACACCTTGATCTCTTTAAATTTCTCAAAGGATCATGACTTATTTTTCAGAAAATACACCCACACTCTTCTAGAATAATCATTTATAAAATTTAGAAAATATCTAGCACCATTTATAGATAGAGTGGGGGTTGGTCCAAATATATAAGAACGAATAAGTTGCGAGTCAAAGATCCATGCTTCATACTCATAAGCAACAACATATGTAGCATAGACATGAATAGCTAGAGAAGAACCCATAGTGTAAGATGTCAATCTAGTCAAATACTAGTTCCTAAAGTTGACCTTGTTGATCAAGAGCCATAAGTATTTGTTCGAAGTAGCATGAGCAATTCCAATTTAGTTCCACTTGTATATCTGGTAGTATACCCCGCATTCGAGCAAGGAGCAATAGAAGCATAGGAGCAAGCAACCA
This sequence comes from Pseudotsuga menziesii, assembly GCA_001517045.1. Lineage (NCBI taxonomy): Eukaryota > Viridiplantae > Streptophyta > Pinopsida > Pinales > Pinaceae > Pseudotsuga > Pseudotsuga menziesii. The sequence goes on along the minus strand of LPNX010758808.1, from coordinate 258,594 downwards.
AGATGCAGTAAGAAGAAGAACCTTTGTATGTGTGGGCATAACAAATAACAAATGCATGGGTACAAGAACTTGATATCCCATAACAGAGGTTTATTCCTGTGAAAGAAATCTTGTACTATTCATACCGCTACCACTTCTACTTATATATTGCTTAGGGATATGAGGAAACAGTTGCAAAGATAAAAAGTATAAGGTAGAATCAATTTGTTCCTAAGACCGAGATCCATACCCCACAATATGGGCCTCACCATCAATACCAACAATGATATTGGTAGGAGTAAATGCAACCTAAAAAGAAGTGTGAGAAAATAAAGAAACATTCCTCTCAATCTAGCAGAAAAGGTAGCTAAATAACCAAGTGACCCCCCATAATTGGTCCTTAGATTAAAGCTCTAAGTTATGCCTACATCACATCACATTAAAGTTGTATCTACTACGGTAGTATCCAAGAATGGAGATCTCTCTTCTTTATTGTCTGACTCTTTAGTCTTAAGAATGAGTGATTGCCTTTCGTTGACTAGAACTAGGTCAGATTTGAACCACTAACCGCATGAAGGGAAGTTGTAATTAAACTGACTACCTTTACTGCTTGATTTTGTATCAATGGTTTTGGGTCAATGAACTTATTTTCTCTTGAAACTTCTACTTTTTCTCTCCATGCCCTAGCTAGCTCTATATTAGTGTTTTTTGTTGGTGGATCTACATTGGTGTTGTTGTGGATGTTGGTTCTCGCTTGGTGGCTTGGTGTCTTAGAGATTCAATCTACTGTGCAACATGAACATGAAGGTACATATATATTGCATATTTAATCTACATGAATGTTATTACTACATTAAAAACTATAGTTTAGTCAAATCCTGAGTACTAAGTTATATGTACCTACAATGGATGATGCTCTCCCCTAAGTATCAGAGCTTCATGCTATACAATATTCTTATTTGAATCTATCTTTCCAAAGTATTTGTAGACTTGCTTGTTCTAGAAGCTTTATTTAGCTAGTAAGCTCACTGATCCAAAGTAGAGGCCCATGCAAAGTAGAGATATAGGAGGCATAGAACAACCTTGCATGGACTTGTTCATTTCAGAAGATTTGCATGGACTTGCTCATTTCAGAAGATTTTTTCATCTAGTAATCATGTTGCTTCAATGCAAATGCCCATGTAGATTTAAAGATAGAGGAGGTAGAGAACAACCTTGCATGGCCAAAATCCCCTGTAAAGTAGAGAAAGAGGAAGTAGAGACAAAGGAGTTGTTTATGGATGAGGTCACTTCACCTAACAAATCCCATACAAAGCTATGCTAAGTTTGCAAGGAGAAAGGGAAACCGTCGTAATTCTTTGAAGTTATGAGTTATCACTTATGAAGAAATGTGGAAGCTTGTGTAGACATGTTAAAGCTTTTTGTAAGCCTATGTGGTAACATGTTCATGTGGGAGCTTGTCTAGACTTGTGGGGACAACTTGAGCTAGACATGTTAAAGATTTTTGTAAACCTATGTGGTACATGTTTATGTGGGAGCTAGTCCAAACTTGTGGTGACAACTTGAGCTTACATTAAGTCCTTGTCGCATGCAAGGTGATGATTAAATTACAATGTTATAAAAAAAAAAACTAATGTTAAAGATTGTGATGACATTAGTTTAGCTTCTCATAAAATTTGATTAATAATCGATTAGATTTATATCTTCTAACCATAGTTTTAATAAAAACAATACATTATAGCATTAATTGACGTCGATTTAAGGTGAAATAAAACTTCAAATCATTTGATTAGTTCAATTAATATAAAATCAAACATCTGATGATGAAAAAAAACTTAAAATAAAACTTTAATTTGTGTGCAACTGAAATAAAACAAAAAGCAAACCAATTATTATAGTCCCTGCCCAACCAAAAGCATGACCAATAAAAGGTCTTAATCCTTATAATATTAACATTTTCATCAACCACATTACTTATCGACTTTTGTGAACATTACAATTAAAGCTCAGAATAAGACGAATTTCTCATCATCATTCTATAATTAAAGATTTGTGCATATTTAAAAGTGTTTGGACTCAAATCTCGCTAGCTCATTTGGTTAAGGTGTGGTTCTTGTCAGAAAGGCGACCTGAGTTCAATCCCCTTAGGGATGAGTGAGTTGGGAGGAGACACCCAAAACTCCAGCCATCACAAGGGTTGATATGACCCAGACTGAGTATGATCTCCATGTGACTTTGACAGCTTAGATGCCCTTAAATTGCGATTATCTTAACCAATGGTAAAAATACACTTACCCCAAGTAACAAACATTTCTTGCAAACAAAAAAATATTAAAAAACCAATTTAAGTTAATCCAATGCTAATTATTCATAATATGAGACATTCTTCTTTCCTAGATTCATCCTTGTCACATGTAAATATCAAAGTCCAAGCTCTTCTCTAAACTCACGTTTGAAAGATTTGAAAATATCATGTGCTTAGTGAGACATTCTTCTTTCCTAGATTCATCCTAGTCACATGTAAATATCAAAGTCCAAGCTTTTGTTTGAAAGATTGAAAATATCATGTGCTTGGTCATGGAAGCATCCCCTTTATCAACTTTTTTATTTTTCAAATTGCAACGCAAAAGTAAAGGTACCTTTAATTTATCGTTCGTGACAATAAAGTAAATGTACCACCTTTGATTTTAATGTTGAGTGACAAGAAAGTAAACGTAGGTTGTGCAAGGTGGTTGCCTTTTTGTAGTTCGTAATGATCATTAAATTTGACCATAGTTTTATGAGGTGTAAAGATATGTCGGTGGAATGCTTTCAAATGGGCAAGCCAATTAAGGTAAGAAAATAAAGTTGCTAAATGTAAGAAAACATATAAAAAGAAATTAAGATTGTATTTGATATCTTACTTCAATTGAAAGTATATATGATATTGTTGGAGTGGATTGGTAAATAGTAACATAGAATTGTTGAGTACATGTGTATCAATGGTGGTATAGTCTACATCTCATATATTAAATACAAGTTTTTTTGTGTGTGTATTACATATATAAATCAAATTTTTATTAACTTAAATGTTAGGTTTGAGGGTTGATAATTTTGTAAAATAATTAAGAAAATAGTTTACATAATGGAAGTACAATGAGACATATTGAAAGTAATGTATAGTTGAAGCGTTTTCGACAACATGTTAATTTAAAAATTAAATAAAAGTTAAATCTTAATTTTTCTAATTACATTGATAGGTGTTTTTATTTTAGAATTTAGAGTGGACTAGTGCCTATGCTTTTCCTAATTGCATGAGGATGAGACAAGTGTAATGTCTAGATTGATTCTATGGTAGTCGTTCCAATTTCAAAATAAATCATTATAAAAAAAAAGAATATAAAAATAATTGTAGCCAATGCATGAATAACTTGTAGCTAATGTATGTATAACGGGGAGTTCGTGATAGACAATGAGTGATTACAACTACACATGGAGAACAAGTAACACCTAACTTGTTCGTGGCACTTAACTTGTGACCTATTGGTGTTTACCGACCACAAGTTAAGTGGTTGTGCTAGTTTAGAATTTGGGGTGGAGAAATGCATATGCTTTTCCTAGATTGCACAAGGATGAGACAAGTGTACCATCCAAACTGATTTTATGGCATTTGTTCCAAATTCTAAATGGTAGCTATGCATTGATAACTAGTAGTTGATGCATGCTTAACTTGTAGTTGATGCAAGGATAATGGTTGGTTTGTGCAACTATGTATGGAGGACAACTAACTTGTTCGTGGCACTTAACTTATGACCTATCATTTTTCACAACTATAAGTTAAGTGGTTGTACTAGTTGTAAATTTTATATAATAACTTTGTAATCAATGTGTGTTTTTCCCTATTTTAAAACACTTATTGATTCTATGTTCTCTCTTATATAATATTTTATGTGTCTTTATATTTTTTAAGATATATGTATCCATATCTTTATTATGTTTATGTGGGAAGAAAATATTATATTTACCTTTTCTCCTCTGCAACTTATATAATAGATTGTCCATGGGATGTAGCTTTGGGTGGTTGGCAAGAATGATTGTTGACCTCCTCATCCAAATTCAATTCTTATAAGTGATATGATGCTCTTGTTGAAATCCTATATAATGATTGAGTGGATTATGCAATTTGGTCATACCTTGATTCTCTCAAATAACAGATATTGACATATTTCTCAGTGGAAAAAAAAACTATATAATAGATCAAATACATTAGCCAACNATATATATATATATATATATATATATATATATATATGAAAAATAGAGACGTATAATTTTGAGATTGATATTATTTTGCACAATTCATTTTAAAAAATATTATAAACATCAACTTAAATTTGGATCGTGTGTAGATTAACACGTGATTACATAGTATTATCAAATACTATGTGACTTTTATGATCTGTATGATCTTTTGTAAGAAGTTTTTCTGATCTGATCTGTATGTATTGACATATACTATGATTTTTTGTATAAAGTTTATGTTCTGAGGCTTGGATTAATTTTGTGAAAATAGACAATTTATATCCATCTAAACAATATAAATATAATTTACGATTTTTTTCTATAAAAAAAAATACAAATTAATTACATAAAAAAATTTAAAAAGCAAGATTTGTAGATAATTATATATCTACTCCCGTCTCAAGATTCACTTTAGGCCATGTTTACTTTAACAACCGTTATAATATCATAGGTTAAAAAATGGATAAGAAGATAAGAAAGATTTGTACATGATGTTTATTTTCTTTATGAATGATTTGATTCGATAGAAGAAAGTGATGAAGCTTTAAAAAAAATGGAAACGAAAGATGTGTATACGATGTTTTTATCTCTTTTTTCCATGAACGGGGAAGTAATGAAGCTTTATTTAAGCTCTATTTTAGTTATATTGTCATTCTAATATGTTATTTATTTATAAATTTGAGTATAATTTTAAAGATTTGTAATTTTTATTTTTATTAATAAAAAGGATTGATAAAGTTTTTTTAAGTCGAAAGTAATGTATGAGTGGATATTCTCCCATCATTAGGGTTTATCTTAATTATTGTTTGCATTTGTTGTCATTGAGAATTCTTAACTATTCCCAAGCCTGTCTATAAGGTAAGGTCAAGTTAAAAGCAATACATCTAGTTTTAGGTTGATGTCCTAACCACATGATACAATTGTTGTTATTTTATTTTTGTTGTGACGGGGGAACGTGAAAGAAAAAGGAACATTGAAGAATCTTTGAGTACACCTACACCAAGACATGTTCTTACAATGATATTGAGAAGATGAGGATGATTGCAGATTGAGTCTTGACATCATTTTTCCAAGAGGGTTTCAGTGCGATTACAACTAGTATAATAATGAATGGTTGAGTAGTGGCAAACTATTAGGTTTTTGCCTCTCATGGTATTGCAGAGATAGAGTCCATGGTGAGAGTAATGAGATAGTTTAAATAGAATATGATGCAGGAATGTTGGGAAGAAAGGTCATTGCAAATAAGTTGAGAGTATGTGAATTAAACTTGCTGGTAAATGTATTATAATAATATCTCTACCTAGATTAGGACCTTGATTTGCAATATCAACCTCATAACTCATATGAACCTAAGAAGCTGTTCACCAATTTTTTTTAAAGGGATAAATTACAATAGTGCATGATAAGTATGCTAATGTGGGCAAAGATGATTTCGTGGAGCTAGCGTTTCTAAAATGTCTTGGCTAATATGAAGGATTGATACTTGATTACTATAAATATCCTTTGAAAGAATGTGAAGTGTTTGTGGATCCAAGTAGGCTTGGTATGGCAAGTCTATCTTTGGTGAAGTTTTTGGTGTGGGGGTCCATAGCTTGAACACAAAATTACTTTAGGTTTGGGGTTTGCTTGAGATAAAATGCATCATGAATAGATTTGACATATATGAATGTTCTAATCTTCCATGGTTGTTAGATGAATGGTATATAGGCTTCATTTGTATTATAGGAAAGGGGATTAGGCATGCAAAATCCTTTATTTCCTAGAAAAATCGGTCCAAGCCATACTAGTTCAAGAAATAAAAAAATAAAAAAACATTACATATTCTAGCTTGCAAAGACCTCTTGATCATTCATTCTCTAGAGAAATTTCATGTGGTTATTTTAACAAAGTTGGAGTTGTCAGATGTTGATATTTTTCTTATTTTGGGGGCTATGCAATGAAAGTGAAGGTGTAAAACCCATAAAGAGTTAAATGTTGAGAGTTAACTAGACAGATGTAGGGGGGATAATGCCTTAACCGTAGATCCCTTTCCAATCAATCCACAATTAATCTCTCTCTCTCTCTCTCTAAACTCCGAGAGAAAGAAAAATTAGTGCATTTTCTTTGGATGATCAAATTTGTAGGAAAGGATATGGAATAATTCTGGATTTTTGAGGAAGGAGAACTCACAAGGTAGGAGGAGGGAAGTTAACCTAGAAAAAAGAGAAGGGTTGTAAAAAGATAGAGTTGTCATGCAAAGATAATGTTTGGTGAGGACGTTAGATAGAACAAGTTGTGAACTTCAAAGGGAAATCATTAATTGGGAGATTTTATAATAGGAAATTAAATATATGAGGTTTAAATTATTGATTTCATAGGTGTGACCTCGTGATGATCCCATTTTTCATATTCTAGCTAGGGTTTGGAAAGGGTCTAACTTTGAACATGAAGATGAGATGTCTAAGACCCTAAAGAAATGATGGTTCTAGGAGGTTTGTATTTGTATTTAAGGCCATGGTAGGTATGTTTCAATTCCATGACCTAGGTTTCAAAGAAATGCTTGATATGGTTCTAATTGTAGAGACTTCCCTTCAAATTCTAATTAGAAAAAGTGTTCATAGATATAGGGAATTCCATTGGAAGAGTTTTCGAAATAGAATTTTCATGTCAATCTAACCCACATTGGATGGTGGCTCAAGTCCGAGTGTAACTTGATATGGAAGAAGGCCTAAAATACTTGGTGGAGATTGCTATGGAACCTATTAAATGTCACCATCAATTGTTGGATTACTGCATAATTTTGTTTTCATGTGCTCGGTGTCATTTGTATGGACATGTGGTTCATGAATGCCCACAACCATTCTTAAGAAAGGTGTGGTATAAGAAAGGTGTTTCGATTAGTGTGAGGAACACATGACTATGTCTAGAGATGGGACCATTGTTGAAACCCTCCAACCTGAAATCGATCATGTCTCTAAGGATTCATTAGGAGGGAAGTCAGAATATTCAAAAATAATTCTACCACAAACTCCAAGAAGTGGAAATTCATGTTTATGTAAGCTCCCTCCATGTACATGATGTTGCAATGCCACTTGGAAATTCTAATGCATAACCTTACGAGTTTCAATCATCCCTAATTATTGGTAAGCATTCTTCAATGCTTTCATTGGTCTTGGAATATAATCATTCTTATGCCATTGTTTTAAGATATAGGGAAAACTTAGGGAAAAATTAGGGAAACCTCTTCCTGCTAACTTGAGGGTCATCTTGAGGGCAGAAATGCCTCCTACCCATTTCATATATGGGTCAAAGCATCTGTCATACTATTTTTTTTAATTGTCGACAGAAGGATAATATTGACACATATGTCGCCTCAGGAGGGTCTATTAATAGTCAAGGAAATAGTTTGAGTCGTACTAGTTCAATTTGTGGAGATGAGGTTTCATATGTGGATATAGGTGGATAATAATTAAGGTTGAGAGAGGGTGCCTCTATCAACGAAGATAATTCCTCTTTAATGGGTTTGGGATCTAATCTTACATTGATCCTAGTCTAGTTGGATCCAGAGGAAGAAATTCATTATCAATGCACACCCAATACCATGCTTTGGAAGAGATCAAGAAAGGGAAGCAAAAGTCCCTAAAGGATTTCCTTAGAGCATGACAAAACCCCTGGTGATATTCCAAATGATCATTTTATCCCTCAGCCTTTGGGGTATAGGTAGTCACCCTAAAATAGTTTATCACATCAAGTTGGTGGAAATTCACAAACTATATGTTTTTTATGTTTCATGGAACTATGGGCCAAGGTCAAAAATCATTTGGAAATTATTGAGATTATTAAAAAATTTGGAATTTTTGTCTTTAGATGGAATACCTATTTTTGGAAATGTGTTAACTAGTTGAATATGTTTTATGACTCTTCTTAACTATGGTGTGCTTGAATCATGTATTTAAACCAACATTATAATCATGGACTTGGGGCAAACCATCTTAGTATTCAATTTTTATTATCCTTATGAGGACAAGAAGGTTTTCCATAATACTTTCTTCGATGGAGGAGAAGAATGTAATTGGACAAGATTTGAATTTCGTTATTTCTGGAGTCAAGGTTTGGGGATTGAATGCCAAGATTGATAAGGGCTGTTACCAATTTCAAGCTTAAATTACAATAATCTAGTTTTGTTGATGTAGAAATTTTGAAACCAACTCTCACCTGGAACAATAGAGGAGTGTCTAAAGGGTAGAGAAGAGGTTAGATATATATATTTTTTCTAAATATTTATTATTAAAAATGAAAAAGATAAGAACTTAGGTGGAACCTATAAGTTTTATAAACCATCGTGTTGTGTTATTCTATTTTAAATAGACAAACAAACAAAATGATTAATTGTTGAGCTTCCTAAATTTATTGAATTTTGTTAACGAAAAAAGATGATAAAAATATGATTGTTAACAAATTGACAAGATTTGATCCACCTCTCTAAGAGTCATCTTCTTTCTGGTTTCACTTAAAAAGGTGAAAAATGCATAGAAAAATCTTTGAAAGAAACGAGACCAAGATTCTATTCTAGGAAGATATCTTGAAACTAAAATAGCTTGTGGGTAAAGAATTTTTGGTTATGGAATCATCGCCTTTATCAACTTTTTTATTTTTCAAATTGCGACGCAAAAGTAAATGTACCTTTTAATTTTTGGTGAGTGACAATAAAGTAAAGGTACCTTTAATTATAATAATGTTGAGTGACAATAAAGTAAATGTAGGTTGTATCATCCATAAATCTTCAGCCATTATTATTATAATAATAAATATTCGCATCCAAATCGGCTCTCGCTTCCTTTATTTGTCACTTTTTATACTTATTGACAATATAGAATTTGTCGTTTAGTTGGGTATCTAAATTTGTTCAATAAAGATTTATTTTGCATTGCGACTATGGGAGATGCTTTTTTGGTAGATAGTAATGATAATTAAATTTGACCATTGTTTTATGAGGGGTAAACATAGGTTGGTGGAATGCATTGTTAAAAATAAATGGTTTTTAAACTATGAGGGGGTAAATATAGGTCGGTGGAATGCATTGTAAAAAAAAAAATGGTTTATATATATTTCAAAAGTTGATGGTTAAAAATATATATATATAGATAGATAGGGGCTTGTTGCATAATCTTCATGATTAAGGTTTTATGTATTTGAAAGAAGTAGTTGATACAAGGGGTTTTACTCTGGATTTTTAGTTTTGGAAATCGTTTGAGATTCTTAACATTCGTTATCAATATGTAGATGAATGGAAAAACTATATTTTCATGTTGTAGCATAATGTAATCTCTATTCAAGATTGGGGTGATGAACTTGTATGATCATGGAATAAGGCAAATAGGCAAATGACACAGTGAAGGTGAAGTTTCGTTATGAAGCTCTAATTGAAAATATGCACAATAGAGAACATTTATGGTGGTACACATTGGTATGGACAATAGATTGTTTGTTTAAAATTAAACTCCATGTTTTGTTAGCTTTATCAAACAAAATTCTTACGTCATACATAATCTATTTATCATCTTTTTGTCACATGTCCTTTCTCTACAAGGGTTTGGCAAGATTCTTTTCAGTTGTTAAAATGCATGGGTCAGTGGTTGATGGATTCATTGGAAATATGCTCTTGATATTGTGTTTAGTTGAAAGTATTATCTTCTTTCTCAACATTGCCTTGTTTTGTTATTTGGAGACTCTGGTTTGCAAGGAATAATATCATATTTGAAAGTAAAAGTTGGACTCCCGAGTTGGTTGTTACCAAGATCTTGGCATCCTTTAATGAAGGATCTCATTCAGTGCAGCCATTCAAACTCGAGATCTCAAGGAACTTGTGATCAATATGTCGTTGCCTTGGGGTAAGTTTTATGGTGCATGTCAAGGACAACTAGGAATTTGTGGCTCTAGTGACGTTATATATTTAACATAATTACATTCCATTACTTAAAATTTGGTGCAAGTACTGGTATGAACAATAGAGTCGAGCTCTATGCCTTATGGATTCTCATGCCCTATGCTTTATAGAAAGGTATAAAATTCATCTAGATATTTGGTGACTCCAAATTGGTTATGGATTGGTTCAATAATTGTTGCCTTATCACTAACCTAGCTCTATCTTCATTGCTAGATACGATTACAACAACAAAATCCACCTTTTAATATTTTTTGAACACATATATCATGAATTCAACTCTACAATGGATTCTTTGTCAAAACAAGCCAATTTTTTTTCCTTCTTTCTGAAGATTCTCTTCAAGTTTGAAGAGCATCAAGGCGATGCTTTGATGCTAGCAATAGAATACATTTTCATGTAGATACCTTCAGTGGTTTTCAACTGGTTGTTTGGTTTTTGAATATTCTCTTTCTGTTTTGTGCAGGACGGATGAGCTTGCTTCCAAGTGGGGGGAGGGGGTGGGAACTAAGGGTTAAATGAGGATATATACTCTTCTTCAAATAAGGGAATGCAGTCAAATTATGTTTAACTAATTTTGAACTAATAATCTATATATATTTTGATTTTAATGAAATATTAAATATATAATTTTTTCATTTTAATATATATATATATATATATAAAATAAAAAAAATAAGCATTTCTTTAAATTGGTTTCTTGATATGGAAATATTGAGGGAATATAAGAAAACATTAAATGAAAATTAAGAATGTGTTAAATATTTTATTTAAAGAAGTTAAAATTGTACAAAATAAAATATTTAATACAGTCTCAACTTGTTTCTTTTTATGCTTTCTAACCATCGCGCAATATCTCCAACTCAAGAAACCACAATAATTGAAAGTATACATGGCATTGTTCAAGTAGATTGGTTAATAACAACATCAAACTATCTAGTGTAATTAGAGACTATATTTATATTTTGCATCGTATATAATGGAAAATTTGAGTGTGAACAAAGGATGTAGAAGTCAAAAATGACAATATCCATCATAACCAAAAATCCATTCTTGGTTAATAAAATAAAATTTATTTATTTATTTTTTCCATCATTCAAGGTATTTATTAGTCATCTGACTTTGTTTAAGTTCTCTCTTATATGTCAAATTCCGGTAGAGCAAACGGTCGAGAGGGGTTTCGTTTGCTCGGCGACCCAGGATCAAAACTCGCTACTTATCGAAGGCAACATTTAAATCCAACCATGCTAAGGGTTGGTGCGGCCATGATGGGTGTGATCCTCGAGTGATTTTGACGGCTTAGATGCCCTTGGATCATGGTTTCTCAAACCAAAGGTTCCCCCAACAAGTCACAGGGCACTTAACCAAAAAAAAAGCTCTCTCTTATGTAATAGTTTGAGCACATTTTTTTAATTTTAAGAAATTTTTTTATATTCTTTTTAAATATTATTTTATTATATTTATATAGGAAAAATATATCGACATCGATTGGTATTAAAATAATCTCTCCATATTTATGGGTAGGATGGAGATAAATGTTCAAAATTCTTAGATCAATGGAGATTCTTCGTTGTCATTATATAACCTACATTTTTCACTAAAAGAATCACCAAAAGGTTCCATAGAATACAAGTTAAATTGTTAAGAAAATTCTTTTACATGTAAAACTGCAGAATGTCAAAGTATATGATCTGTGAAATAAAGATGATTCCCAAGTCGAATGAGGGGCAAAATTAAACGAATGAGTGAGATACCATTTAGCAATGATAAAAAAATCACATGAGAGATTCCTTTGTTGGTCTAACTTGAGAGCACAAAATTTCTAATTGTTACATTATGTTTTTGCCCAGTTTCATGCCATTCACAAAATTTTGGTAAAATAATGAGATAGGCAAAGAATTAGGGAAAATCTTGAAGAATTCTTCAAACAAGATCATTTGAGGTAAGTATTGAAGTAGAATATTTAGCAAAGTGTGAATGTGTACTCATGTTTCAATCTGGGTACCTAAAATAGTAAAACCATTTTTAAATAGCATAACAACATCTATAGAATAAGATTGCACCTGTCAAAACCATTCTTAAATAGAATAACAACATATGTAGAATAAGAGTCTGCCTATTGAAACTATTCTTAAATAGCATAACAACGTATGTGGAACAAGAGTTTGTTAGAGAAAAATAACCTTCTGATAGTTTCATTATCCTTCCTAGGGACTTAGGCTGTGACTTCATGAGTCCATAGGCCTATATTACATCCAATTTGGTCTCCTAAGTCACCCTAGATATTCTTCTTAGATACCAAGGACCTAAGACTGACATGCATGACCTAAATTTCACCCTCCTTCAGTGTATCTCAACTTAGTTCAATTCAATTCTGTGTGAGTTAGAACGCATGCATGCATCAACCGGTTCACTTCCAAGGCTCTAGTTAGACTCATGCACATTATATGAGTCTCTAGTGTGTATGGATCACATGCATGAACCTATACATAGTCACGTGATCTTGCATGATGTTGGAACTAACACTTATGGTTCACTTAGGGTAGTGATGGTGTAGTTAATTGACCCTAGGGAGTGTGCATGCTATCATGGGGATATATTCACTCTAGTTAATCCTAATTAGGATCCTTAAATATCTAATTCAAATTTAGGTCTAGGGTTTCTATTTATACTTTCTACTTCATTAATTGAAGGTTCACGTAGTACAACATTCTCTTTCTCTCATGTTATTGAATTCTTTGTTTTGTGTGATGAATAATATTTAACAAATTTGTTGCATGAATTTGTAGATTGTTGATATCTTTCACAATACTACTATCTTGTTTAGTATCTAGATCTATATGCTCAGATTCTACATGGTATCATAGCTGCAATGGTGCTAAACTAATCAATGTTCTAGTGTTTGTTTTCAAGGATTAAGTTATTGCAGGTTAAACAAGATCGTTTACAACCATCAAATAATCATTTGCAGTCATGGAACAATATCCTCAATATATATTAACCCCCTTCAACTATTATGAATGGAAATCAAGGGTAGACATACCCTTGAGGATGAAGGGGCTCTATCGGATCACAATGGACACCAAAGGTAGAACCAATATTAGTGGCTGACAAGTCTAAATGCTTGAATAGAATGGATGAAGCATTCATACTACTTTTCTATTCTATTTCTCCATACCTAATATATCACATTGTATCTAATAAGACTCCAAATGAAGTCTATATCACATTGTCCACCCTCTTTGGAACACAAGATGAAATGAGGAGCCATTAATTGGAGGTGGAACTAATGAACTTGAAACCAAGTGATTTTGACCATATTCAAGAGTTCTTCATCAAGTTTAAATCAATTATATCATAGCTCAAGATGTGTAATATCAATAAGGATGACACAAAAATGGTACTCTCCATTCTCTCCAAATTGGGTCCTAATTATAGCCTATTTGATTTTCCTTTTCATTCTACTATATTGGCTCTTGGAGCCTCCTTCAATATGCCTAGTTTGGATGATTTTGTTTCCTCCCTCTTTCAAGAGAAAGATAAGCTCTCACAAGTGGTCGTACAAAATACCTGAAAGACACATCTACTTGTAGCCAATGAAGGGAAGAAGGGCGTAAGCAAGAAAAAACCTCCACACAAGGAAAAAAAGGAGTAAAAACCAAAGATTCCCCATGAGTATTTCGACTCTGATGATGAAAATATCAAAGAGGATAAACCATGATTCCATTACTACAATAAAGGCCCACATAAAGAAGAATATTTCAGGAACAATTTTTTTTTTGAAGAAAATTTCGAAGAGGAGAAGCACAACAAGCAAGCTACCACATTGAAAAATGCTAGTTGCATGTATGCACTTTCAACAATTTCTACTCCATAAGCCTTTGACTCAGAAGCTTCATAAAATATGGCCTATGAGTCCATATTCACATCCATTGAGCCTTTCACACACCCTACCAAAATGGGAGATTAACTTTCTTTTGATCCACCACTCAACTGAGGAAGATCCTTTTACAGGCCCAGAAGAAGAGGTGATTAGCAATTTTTTACTATACATTGGAGAACTTGTCCCAAATCAGGTTATGTCACATGCCCCAATTTTGCAAAAATAATATTATCATATTTGATTTTATTTCAAGAAAATATGTTAAATTTTATGCTAAGTTGTAATTGATGACTTAGCAGAGTCAAGGATGTTGAATGTAATTCTGAATATTTTAATTTTAAATAAATAAAAGTGGAGACAACAGCTTGGGAGAGTTGTTAAAAGAGTGTTTACAAGTCAAGTTGGTGCAGGAGACTAGGTGGAGAGAAAATAGACAAGTGGCAACATCCTCAAACACTTCCAATGTTGCAGGTGGCAACCTCCCTACATTTGGGGTCATGATCCCCCAAGAAAGTGGGATCAGAGCAGGTGGCTCAATTAATGACAACTAACTCAAAAAAGACATAGGCAATCTTAATAAAAATTCCCATTGAAGAGAGTTGAGGCTGCTCATTCCAAGAAGGGAATCATTTAGGTGAATGTACTTCAAAGGATTTCATTGGGAAGTGTTATAGCGGATTTCACCACACTAGGTGAATCACACATTGTATGGCCTTTCCCTGTCCCGCTGCAGACTCATTAGCCCCTTTGGACCACTTTATATCTTTTAATGTTACCTTGATCATCCCTAAAACATTAGAATATTGATATACGCGGCTTTTTCCTTGATATCCGTGTACATACGCAGATATTTCCCCTATAGTCGCGTACATCGGGATGTGTACATAAATCCAAATCCTTTTGGACTGTTCCTTGACTTGGATCCGATTCATATGACTCCTGGCCTTCCATATGCCTTGAGATCGCACGGATTCGACCCTTCAGTATCCCTTTGAAGAACTATATAAGGAACCCCTTGGTACATTGAAAACATAAGAGAACTTTGAGAGTAACGAAACTATAGTCCATTGTTGCCGAGATTTATGCTTGAGTCTGCATCCCTTTGTCCCTTGGAGCACTGTTGTGTTCTTCCCAAGCTTGCCCTTTGTTAGTAAGCTTGCTATTGAAGTGATGGAGGATTGAGGTGGTGTAGGCCCAAGTGGGGGATTCAGTTTCTCCGATTCGCAGACGTGCCATCAGAGGTTGTCACTTGTAATCTCTGATTCTTATTAATAGAAATATCTTTTCCTGTCCAGTAATGTGTATTTGAATGAATGTTGCATCCATTGGAATATGTCAAATGCTTTTACATTATTGATTATATATGCTAGAATAGATCTAACACCATGAAATATAGTATGCTTGTATTTTTTACTTGTTGTTGAGGACGTGATATAACAATTCAAGCTAAATATTGGAAAGCTCAACGGGGATCTACTTCAACCGTCCAGAATAAGGTACGAGGTTCGATCCTTTAGTGTTAGATGTTTTTATTTCTATTGCATATTGGGAAAGATTGATTTCTAGAGTCTAGCTGTCTGTTGTGGTACCCCAAGCCATAGGAATTTCTCTCCGTAACAGGAAGGGAAATTGTGGAAGGTTTGAGGGGTAAACTGCAGAAAGTGATCTAGTGCAACTTTTCAGCTGAAGGATCTTACTGCTGAGTGCAGAGATATTACTGAGTCATTGGACTAGTATTTGGTTGCTTGCTCCACCAATTATCAGCCAAGGAGACCAGGAACAGGCTTGGGGGTCCTGAGAAGACGTTGTTTGAGTGCTCTCCAGGAGTTGGTAGGGAGGAACGACCTCCCAACGCTGTTGTTGTCTAGCTTAAACAGGTTCTACATTCTTTTATTTTACTGTGTTAAAAGTTTATAACTGAGACTGAATGATTAATGAATAATTAAATGTTTTGTAGTGAACTGATAGAGATTGTAATCCTTTAGTTATTGAAATATTGAATCTGTAATTGATGAAAAATAATCCTAACCTGTGTTTTTCCACATCTGGAATGAACCAGACCGCACTCTAGCACAAGCAGTATATTTTAAAATAGATGAAGGATACGATAGAAATCTGGATTGAATAGAGTTAGTATGTATTTCAGAATAATGGAATAATTTATTTCTGCATATAGTTGTTTTTAGGAAAGAATATTAACCTGTCTAGTTAAGTTTATTGTTTAAACCAGACTGTTATAATAAAAATGCTAGCAAAGGAATAATCATAATACTTTATAGATAGCAGGTTTATTTCTTTAACAAGTTGTTACAGTAAATAGGTTATTATTCTTATACAAAAACTTTATTCTGTAAAATTATACTAGTAACCTGTAACAGAAAAAATAATCCACTTAGATAAAGCACTCGTTTATTTATGTAAAGGAAGAATAAATATTGTTTTACATAGTTCATTTTTATTGTTCATATTATCTAACTATATCTACAAAATTTCATATTTCAAGTAGGGTAATACTAGTATAGTCATTTTTTTTTAATATTAATTTAGCTACAACAATATAGAACATTGTAACAAGGAACAATAACAAACCTATCTTTATGTTATTTAAATAAAATAGTCTGAATGCAATGATAAATAACATTTAATAAATATTACTCATAAAAGAACTAATTTAGGTAAATAATTTAAACAAAAGTTAATTATAAATGAAAGTGCAGGGTCGAAACCCTCAAAGCATTAACATTGTAATTCATAATTAGTTAAGTAATAATCCAAGGTTTTGGATTATTTAGTATTCTGAATGATAAATCTATTGCATATTATTGCAGTCCTTTAAGGACAATGAAAAACTAACTGGGGTAATGCAAAATACTATATACCTATAATAATAATTAACTCATTTAATTATTAAATTAAAAACTTAAAGTATAAATCAAGAAATTAGTTTACACACAGGTCACTTACAGGTAACCTAGCTCAAATATCTGAGCTTGAAATTAAATAATCAAAACATGTTGGGGTAACAGGTTAAGCTTTTAACAATACCATTAATGCTAGATAAACATTATACAATAACAAGATTTATTTTATACAGGTGAATAAAGGTAAAAACCCTAATATACAAAATTACCTTAAGAGTGTAAAATTTAACTGAGTTCGAGCTCAAGGAGAAAATCCCTATGCTTTAAAACTAAATAGTATATGGCATGATAGGTCGCAAGATCTATTAACATAAAAATATACATAAACAAGTGAAAACAACATTTACAAGTAATGGCATAAGCCGGAGTACCCTACTAACAGCAAGGGTTTAGTAAAAAAAAAAAGAAGCTAAACAAGTAGACCGAAGAACAGTAACCCATGAAGGGTCACTTGCAGGCCGTACCCTCCAACCGAAAACTGTCCTTTAAGGACTGAACAAGCTTGGAATGCCATTGGTTATCCAGGGCTTACCCATAGCTAGAATGTCGAAGCTTTCCTCAAAGTATCGTTGCCACAAGACGAGCGAGCTGTCACCTGCAAGGAAGAAGACCTAAGTTTAATTAAAATTACAAATTTTAAAACTAATTACACAAAAAAAGGTCTAGATTTTAATATTTTAGAAATTATATTACCTGGTAGTGATGGTGACATAGCCACGAAGGAACAATAGCATTGCCACCAGTGAAACAAATAGCCAAGTCTTCATTCTCGCAACGACAGAGGAACCAAGGACTCTTTTACAAACCACTGATAGTAGTAGAAGAAGGAGGCATGTACAATGGCCAAGCAAGAACCAGTCAACAAATTCGAAGCTGTAACCAATAATGCAAGGCATGGAAATGAGATTCACAAACCCTACAACAAGGGTAGTGCTGAAACTGCAACAAGCAAGTTTTGTAACTATCTCTACAAGGGAAAGCCACGGAGAAAACAAACAAGGAGCCTCTTGTAGGCCGTAAAACCTTATGCCACGACTCTGTAAAGACCTTGCAGAGATAAAACACACATAGTTCACATAAAGGGTTTTTTTTTGAACGGATATAGTAGACTGAAACCAATGTAAGACATACTCGAAGCACAACTAGTAATAGCAATGTAACATGGCGGCCATGGAATTAGTTGCAGAGCGGTCCGAAGGCTTGAGAACCATGGAGGTAAATAATGAAGAATAGGGTTACACAAACTTTTATACTTCCAACACTTGGCCGAGAAGGAAACACATGGTCACTTAGATTTTTAAACCATGCAGTGGGTCGACGCTATAGCCACCTGCATGAAATGATTTACAATGATTTATTTTATAATCTTTGAACATGCATGCAAGTATATTATTCATTCAAATAATTATAATATGCTATGATCTTATATATATGTCAATCTACGGTGGGTTGGGTATAGAACCATTAACACTCGGATTGTTGACAAGTTTAGTATGTAATCATCATATAGTTCAGAACTATGTAGATTGCATACCAACGTTTTTATTTCAAAACCTTGCTCATGAACCAATCGATGGAGTGGTCTAATACCTCATTCCTTTATGACATCAAATTATAATGTGAACTTTATAAGTACCATGTTTATCCATAATAAGCTTTACGTTGACCCAGCAATTGATGCAAGTTTATAGAACTATAGTATGCTCAAAGTAATTCATGCATGAAATCTTTAGATTATTGTTAACCGTATATCCATTTCATCATAGCATCAATATTACATATATGAATGTTGGTAAGCCATGTGCTCATCATAACTTAGTTTATGGAGAAATCATATGATACTTTGGAAAATACCAATTAAAAAGTTATATAATCACCTAGCAAAACTATGGTTTTCATTATAAAGTATTCCTAATAGTCTATGCATGGATAACCTTGTTGCTACCAATATTTATGTTGTGTCTTTATAAATTTACACAACATAGTTTTAATAGAATCATGAACTTGATGAATTTTACTTGTTTATAACCAGAATGACTGGTAAACGTGGATATCTTATAAACACGATAGTTTATGTGTATTGGTGAGTATCATAGAAAACCATAAATTTAGTGGGTGGAAAAAACTAGGATGTTGGCTATGTGTTGTATGGAAACACCTTTATAAATTCTTTACATAGCTTAGATCAATGAAATTTAATAGCATTTGGCTAAGTTACTCAAACATGGCATGTACTAATATTTTCACCATGCTTTTGATTAGTAACATAATTTTAGAACTATCTAGTGCTTGAATGAAGTAGTAAATCAATCTTACTTGAAATCTTTGGCCTAAAGTAAACTATCGTGGATAGTAACCCAATTCCAGAGAAGTATTATAGAAGAATAATAAAAAAAATCTGAATGGGATAATCCCACTAGAATCTTAGTCCTCAAAACTACATGCTTGACTATAATGATTAGAACCTTACAAACAGTAATCTTCACTTCAGAAGATAAACACGAAGAAGTTGGTTATACTCATACTATAAGTTGATAATGTATAATACTGATAGAACAATCATTATAGCAATACATGTTATGCACTCTAAAGTAGAAATAACTTACAACAAAGATCACAAGTTGTGAACCCAGGGAAAGTATTTTTACTGTTGCTACTTACAATTAAGAAAGAAACTCATTTACATATATTTCGTTGATAAGAATAATTGAAGGAAACAAAACTACTTGTTTTACCTCATAGAAGTAACTTGATATATAACAACTTATTTATTAAGCTATTTATTTTGTAAATAGAAATCTTGATGGATGCTTTATGGAAGTAAAGACGTTACTCAATCATTCATACCTGTAGAACCTGTAAGAACAAGTAAGCTTTCTGCATTAGCTTAAACGCTAAGTAAGCCCCAGAATCCAAAGACAGTTCCACCTACTAGTCACAAATTAAAAACTCATCAGCAAACTGAAAGAATAAATAATGCACAAGTTAAAAACTAACCTTGTATCAAAAAGTAGAATGTTGAGTTAACTTAATCTAGATTAAGTATAAACTAATCTGGTAACTGTTTCTTTTATAGCTAACTGTTAGTTGTTAGTAAACCGCAGTCTTAACATTTTATGTTCTTTTTAAAATTTTAAATTTTTGTGTAAAATTGGGGCTATGACATGTGGTATCAAAGCACAAGGTTCAAACATTAGGCCTTGATGAAGCCTAACTAGCTTTTAGGAAACAATAAACTGAATTATTATGCTAACGTATTTTTTTTTCTTTTAAATGTTATTCGATAGAGAATTGTTTTCTGAAGTTTAACAGACAGGTATGGAAAGGCTGGAAGATTATGCAGTGGAAAAATCTCCAATTACTGAAACTGGAAATCTACCAAGAGATCCTATACCAGAGGATTTAACTACCAATTCCTCAGAATTGTTACAAACTGTAAAAGACCTAAAAACTGAAATGGAGTCTATAAAGCGAGAAAATGAAAGGATTCTAAGGGCTCAAGAAGAGTTGAACCAGATCCTAATTGAAAAGTTTCAAACTAAGGGTAGGGGTAGAAGAACAAAATCAGAAGATACAAGTCATCAACGTAAATCTAAAAAGATGAAACATACTAAAATTGAAAGTAGTTCATCTTCTGAGGTGTTTGGGGAACAACGAAATTACCATTCTACCAGTGACAGTAGTGATGATAATCAGTACACTAAGAAGAGGAAATACAAACCTTATGAGGAGATTTCCGGGGAATTCAAACAGATAAAACCACCAACCTTCAATGGAGAGACTGAAAAGGGGGAGGAAGCTGAATCCTGGTTATCTGGGATGAAGAAGTACTTCCAAATATATAACTATTCTAACCAGTTAAAGGCTATAATGACTATTTATAATCTCTCAGGAAAGGCTGACATTTGGTGGCAGGACTTGAAAAGAGTTAAGGGAATAAAAGAGAAAAATGTAAACTGGAGTACCTTTAAGAGGTATTTCAAAAAGAAATTTCTATCTGAGCAATATTATGAGGAAAGAGCAAAGGAATTTTATGAGCTGAATTTAGGATCAATGACAATGAAAGATCTGAACATCAAGTTCTTAAGTCTGCTTAGGTATGTACCATACCTTGTAGATGAGAAAGAAAAGGTACACCGATTCCTCAGTTGTTTACCTTATCATATTAAGGATAGGATTGAATATGATAACCCAAATACCTTGGAAGAAGCTATGAGAAAAGCTAACTTCTGTTTTGAGCAGAATCGAAAGAAAGAAAGCTTGGCCAATTGGAAGGCTAAGAAAAATAATAATCAGTTTGAACAAAAGAAGAAGGATTTTGTGCCTAATAGAAACTCTAAGAACAATAAGGCCAGAAATTATCTTAATAACAAGAACTTCCAAGGAAATAAGAACAATACACCCAACAACCAGAATAATTTTAAAGGTAAGGAATTTGCAAACAATCATGGAAATTTTACCAAGAAATTTGAGCGCAAAGAGCATATCAAGTGCTGGGAGTGTAATGGTCCACACTATGCTTCAGTCTGTCCAAATCAGAAGAAGACTATTAGCAACATTCATACCTTACAGGAGGAAATGACCATTGGGGAACTAGCGAGGACCATGCCCAGAATCAACGCAGCCTTGGAGAATCGACAAGCTGAATATCAGATTTCCATGGTGGAAGTAGAAGGTATGATAAATCAGACCCTTATAGCTATTTTGATTGATCCATGAGCTAGTCTCAGTTATATTGCACTTCAAATAGTAGAAAAATGTAAGTTATCTGTTGAAAAATTTGAGAATTATTGGTTAGTTCGGTTAGCCACTAGTGCTAAAAGAAAAATAACTTGTTTTGTAAAAGAATGTGCAATAGTTATGGATCACTTTGAAAGTGTTGTCAAACTTAATGTTTTGCCTCTTAGTTCTTATGATTTACTGATTAGTATGGACTGGTTAGAACAACATAGAGTAATTCTAAATTGTTATGATAAAACTTTCACATGTTTAAACAGTGATGAAAAATCAGTAAGTGTTAAAGGAATCCCTAGAAAAACCACCATAAGGTAGATTTCTGCCCTACAACTTAAGAGAACTGTTAGAAAGGGATGTAAAGCTTATGCAGTAACAATAAATGATGAGAAGAGTCTAATTAAAAAAGATAAGTTAAAAGTGGAAGACATACGAGTATTAAGAGAATATATTGATGTATTTCCAAAATAAATTTCGGGATTACCTTCGAAAAGGGAATTGGATTTCACTATTGAGCTGGTACCGGGTGTAGTACCCAGCTCAAAGGCCCCTTATCGAATGAACATAATCAAACTTAAAGCATTAAAATCTCAATTAAAAGAATTAATTGATAAAAAGTATATTCGACCAAGTGTGTCTCCCTAGGGGGCACCTGTCATCTTCGTTAAGAAGAAGGACGGAACCATGCGACTTTGCATAGATTACCGTCAGTTAAATAAGATGACCATCAAAAATATATATCCGTTACCCTACATAGATGATCTGTTTGATCAACTACGTGGAGCCACGGTGTTTTTGAAAATAGATTTAAAGTCTGGATATCATCAAGTAAGGATTAAAGATGAAGACATCTTTAAGACAGCTTTCAGAACTAGATATGGTCATTACAAATTTGTCATAATGCCATTCGGGCTTACCAATGCCCCAACTATTTTCATGTGTTTAATGAACAATGTTATGCATAAGTATTTAGATAACTTTGTGGTCATATTTATCGACGACATTCTAATCTACTCAAAAACTGAAGAACAACATAAAGAACATCTAAAAACTGTTTTGCAAGAGTTGCGGGATTATCAAATCTTCGCAAAGTTTAGTAAATGTGATTTCTTCAAGGATAAGATTCAGTACTTAGGTCATGTGGTGACCAAGGAAGGAATTTCCTGTAAATCCTGAAAAGATAAGGGCAATCGAAGATTGGCCGGTTCCTAAGGATGTGACAGATGTTTGATCTTTAATGGGCATTACCGGTTACTACCGGAGGTTCATTGAGGGTTTTTTGAGGATAGCAAATCCGATAACTTCCTTGTAGAAGAAGGGTAAGAAGTTTGACTAGAATCAGAAATGTGAAGAAAGTTTCAAAAAGTTAAAAACTTTATTAACTAGCGCACCTATTTTAAGAATTGTTGATCCTAATAAAGAATTTGCAGTGTGCATTGATGCCTGTAATGATGGCTTAGGCGGTGTTCTGACTCAAGAAGGGTATGTTATTACCTATGAGTCAAGAAAGTTAAAAGTTCATGAAAAGAATTATGCAACATATGATCTGGAATTAGCAGCTGTAATACACGCCTTAAAGATGTGGCAACATCACCTAATTGGCAGAAAAATTATTTTAATGACTGATAATAAAGGATTGAAGTATATGTTAGATCAGCCTAATCTAAATGCCAGACAAGCTAGGTGGTTAGTTTTCTTAAGCGAATATGATTTTGAAATTCAGCATATCAAAGGTAAAGAAAATAAAGTTACTGATGCATTAAGTAGGAATGCAAGGCTAAATTTTGTAGCAGCTATCAAAACCTATGCTATAGATTTGGATGAACAGCTTAAAGAAGGAATAGAACAAGATGAAATTTACCAGAGTTTGCAAGCTAAAACTAAATAAAATCCAACAGAAAACTTAAGTAAAGGTTACAGTTTAAATGAAAAATAATTTTTACTGTATAAGGATAGAATGTATGTACCTAACGCACCTAAAGTTAAGCTATTAATTCTAGACGAAATTCATAAAACTCCATATTCAGGCCATCTAGGTTATCAAAAAACTATAACTATGTTAAGAAAAGAGTATTTTTGGCCAAATATGAAGATTGAAGTAGCAGAATATATTATAAAGTGTTTTGAATGTCAGGAGGTGAAAACTGAACATCAACGCCCAGCTGGATTACTTCAGCCATTACCCATTCCTAGCTGGAAATGGGAGATAATTAGTCTAGATTTTATTACTGGGCTGCCTAGAAACCAAAATCAGAATGATTCTATCATGGTAGTAGTTGATAAGTTAAGCAAAGCAACTCACTTTATACCTGTTAAGACTACTTATAAAGTTGCAAACATAGCTGATATTTTTCTAAAACAAATTTTTCGATTGCATGGAGTACCAAAAGTCATAATCTCAGATAGAGATCCTAAATTTACAGGAAACTTTTGGAAGTCTTTGTTTAAAGGGTTAAACACTATATTAAATTTTAGTACTTCATTTCACCCTCAAACAAATGGACAAATTGAAAGAGTGAACCAAGTACTAGAAGATCTATTAAGAATGTATGTGAAAGACCAGCTAGATAAGTGGGAGGATTATTTACATTTGGTAGAATTTGCTTATAATACTAATTATCAGACATCAACCAGATTTAGTCCTTTTTAAATTTTATATGGACGAAAATGTAATACTCCCATCTCTTGGAGTAATCCAGTGGATAGATTGGTATTAGGCCCATAACTATTAAAATAAATGGAAGAAATTGTAAAACAAGTGCAGGGAAATCTGAAGGTGGCACAGGATCAGTAGAAAAGTCAGGCAAACTTAAAACGAACTCCAAAGGAGTTTCAGGTAGGTGAACATGTTTTCATCAAGGTAAGGCCCAAAAAGAGCTCTCTTAGACTGGGGAGTTGTGCAAAATTGGCATCTCGTTACTGTGGTTCATTTGAAATTCTGTCTAGGATTGGACAAGTAGCTTATCAATTAGCATTACCACCCAATTTAAGAGTACATAATGTTTTCCACATTTCCATATTAAAGAGACATGTTCATGATGCTACTCATGTTGTTAACTATAATGATGTACATGTGGAACCATAAGGATATTTTTTGGTGGAACCGGACTATATCCTCAGTCGGAGGGAGATCACACTTAGGAACCGCACCATTGGACAGGTGAAGGTGCAATGGAAGCACCTTAGTCCAGAGGAGGCCACCTGGGAATTGGAAAGTAAAATGCAAGATGCATATCCAATTCTATTGCAAGGGAATTTTGAGGATGAAGAATAAATAACATCGAGGACGATGTTATATCCTATAAGGGGGTGTGTATTTCACATGCCCCAATTTTGCAAAAATAATATTATCATATTTGATTTTATTTAAGGACAATATGTTAAATTTTATGCTAAGTTGTAGTTGATGACTCAACAGAGTCAAGGATGTTGAATGTAATTCTGAATATTTTAATTTTAAATAAATAAAAGTGGAGACAATAGCTTGGGAGAGCTGTTAAAAGAGTGTTTATTGGTCAAGTTGGTGGAGGAGACTGGGTGGAGAGCAAATAGACAAGTGGCAACATCCTCAAACACTTCTAATGTTGCAGGCGGCAACCTCCCTACATTTGGGGTCATGATCCCCCAAGAAAGTGGAATCAGAGCAGGTGGCTCAATTAATGACAACTAACCCAAAAAAGACCTAGGCAATCTTAATAAAAATGCCCATTGAAGAGAGCTGAGGTTGCTCATTCCAAGAAGGGAATCATTCAGGTGAATGTACTTCAAAGGATTTCACTGGGAAGGGAAAATGTGGAAGGTTTGAGGGGTAAACTGCAGAAAGTGATCTAGTGTAGCTTTTTAGCTAGAGGATCTTACTGCTGAGTACAGAGAGATTACTGAGTCACTGGACTAGTATTTGGTTGCTTGCTCCACCAGTTCTCAGCCAAGGAGACCAGGAATAGGCTCGAGGGTCTTGAGAAGACAATGTTTGAGCGCTCTCCAGGAGTTGGTAGGGAGGAATGACCTCCCAATGTTGTTGTTGTCCAACTTAAACAGGTTCTACATTCTTTTATTTTACTGTGTTAAAAGTTTATAATTGAGGCTGAATGATTAATGAATAATTAAATGTTTTCTAGTGAACTGATAGAGATTGTAATCCTTTAGTTATTGAAATATTGAATCTGTAATTGATGAAAAATAATCCTAACCTATGTTTTTCCACATCTGGAATGGACCAGATTGTACTCTAGCACAGGCAGTATATTTTAAAATAGATGAAGGATACGATAGAAATCTGGATTGAATAGAGTTAGTATGTATTTTAGATTAATGGAATAATTTATTTATGCATATAATTGTTTTTAGGAAAGAATATTAACCTGTCTAGTTAAGTTTATTGTTTAAACCCGACTGTTATAATAAAAATGATAGCAAAGGAATAATCATAATACTTTATAGATAGCAGGTTTATTTCTTTAACAAGTTGTTACAGTAAATAGGTTATTATTCTTTTACAAAAACTTTATTCTGTAAATTATACTAGTAACCTGTGATAGGAAAAATAATCCACATAGGTAAAGCACTCATTTATTTCTGTAAAGGAAGAATAAATATTGTTTTACATAGTTCATTTTTATTGTTCATATTATCTAACTATATCTACAAAAGTTCATATTTCATGTAGGGTAATATATGAACAAGCTTGGAATGCCATTCGTTATCCAGGGCTTACCCGTAGCCAGAGTGCCAAAGCTTTCCTCAAAGTATCGTTGCCATAAGATGAGCGAGTTGTCACCTGCAAGGAAGAAGACCTAAGTTTAATTAAAATTACGAATTTTAAAACTAATTACAAAAAAAAAAGGTCTATTTTTTAATCTTTTAGAAATTATATTACCTGGCAGTGATGGTGACATAGCCACAAAGGAACAGTAGCACCGCCACTAGCGAAACAAATAGCCAAGTCTTCATTCTCGCAGCGACAGAGGAACCAAGGACTCTTTTACAAACCACTGACAGTAGTAGAAGAAGGAGGAATGGACAACGACCAAGCAAGAACTAGTCAACAAAGTCGAAGCTGTAACCAACAATGAAAGGCATGGAAATGAGATTCACAAACCCTACAATAAGGGTAGTGCTGAAACTGCAACAAGCAAGTTTTGTAACTATCTCTGCAAGGGAAAGCCATCAAGAAAACAAACAAGGAGCCTCTTGCAGGCTGTAAAACCTTATGCCACGACTCTCTACAGACCTTGCAGAGATAAAACACACACACTTCACATAAAGGGTTTTTTTTGAATGGATATAGTAGACTGAAACCAATGTAAGCCAGACTCATAGCACAACTAGTAATAGCAATGTAACATGGCGGCCATGGAATTAGTTGCAGAGCGGCCCAAAGGCCCGAGAAACACAGAGGTAAATAATGAAGAATAGGGTTACACAAAATTTTATACTTCCAACACTTGGCCGAGAAGGAAACACGTGGTCACTTAGATTTTTAAACCATGCAGTGGGTCGACGCTATAGTCACCTGCATGAAATGATTTACAATGATTTATATTATAATCTGTGAACATGCATGGAAGTATATTATTCATTCAAATAATTATAATATGCTATGATCTTATATATATGTCAATCTATGGTGGGTTGGATATAGAACCATTAACCCTCGGTTCGTTGACAAGTTTAGTATGTAATCATCATATAGTTTAGAACTATGTAGATTGCATACCAACATTTTTATTTCAAAACCTTACTCATGAACCAATTGATGGAGTGGTCTAATACCTCATTCCTTTATGACATCAAATTATAACGTGAACTTTATAAGTACCATGTTTATCCATAATAAGCTTTACATTGACCTAGCAATCGATGCAACTTTATAGAACTATAGTATGCTCAAAGTAATTCTTGCATGAAATCTTTAGATTACTGTTAACCATATATCCATTTCATCATAGCATCGATATTACATATATGAATGTTGGTAAGCCATGTGCTTATCATAACTTTGTCTATGGAGAAATCATATGATACTTTGGAAGATACCAAGTAAAAAGCTATATAATCACCTAAAAAAACTATGGTTTTCATTATAAAGTATTCCTAATAGTCTATGCATGGCTAAACTTGTTGCTACCAATATTTATGTTGTGTCTTTATAAATTTACACAACATAGTTTTAATAGAATCATGAACTTGATAAATTTTACTTGTTTATAACCAGAATGACTGGTAAACGTGGATATCTTATAAACAAGATAGTTTATGTGTATTGGTGAGTATCATAGAAAACCATAAATTCAGTGGGTGGAAAAAACTAGGATGTTGGCTATGTGTTGTATGGAAACACTTTTATAAATTCTTTACATAGCTCAGATCAACAAAATTTAATAGCTTTTGGATAAATTACTCAAACATGGCATGTACTAATATTTTCACCATGCTTTTGATTAGTAACATAATTTTAGAACTATCTAGTGCTTGAATGAAGTAGTAAATCAATCTTACTTGAAAGCTTTGGCCTAAAGTAAACTGTCGTGGATAGTAACCCAATTCTAGAGAAGTATTATAGAAGAATAAGAAAAAAAAACTGAATGGGATAATCCCACTAGAATCTAAGTCCTTAAAACTACATGCTTGACTATAATGATTAGAACCTTGCAAACAGTAATCTTCACTTCAAATGATAAACACCAAGTAGTTGGTTATACTCATACTATAAGTTGATAATGTATAATACTGATAGAACAATCATTATAGCAATATAGGTTATGCACTCTAAAATAGAAATAACTTACAACAAATATCACAAGTTGTGAACCCAGGGAAAGTATTTTTACTGTTGCTACTTACAATTAAGAAAGAAACTCATTTACATATATTTCATTGATAAGAATAATTGAAGGAAACAAAACTACTTGTTTTACCTCATAGAAGTAACTTGATATATAACAGCTTATTTATTAAGCTATTTATTTTGCAAATAGAAATCTTGCTGGATGATTCATGGAAGTAAAGTTGTTACTCGATCATTCATACCTGTAGAACCTGTAAGAACAAGTAAGCTTTTTGCATTAGCTTAAACGCTAAGTAAGCGCTGGAATCGAAAGACAGTTCCACCTACTAGTCACAAATTAAAAACTCATCAGGAAACTGAAAGAAGAAAGAATGAACAAGTTAAAAACTAACCTTGTATATCAAAAAGTAGAATGCTGAGTTAACTTAATCTAGATTAAGTATAAACTAATATGGTAACTGTTTCTTTTATAGCTAACTATTAGCTGTTAGTAAACCGCAGTATCAGCATTTTATATTCTTTTTAAAATTTTAAATTTTTGTGTAAAATTGGGGCTATGACAGGTTATCATTGAAGAAGACCTCCATAATGTGTCTTCATACTTTGAACTTTTCCCAAATTAGGTTCCCATTAAATAAGGCCTCCACAATTTCTCTTCACACTCATAATCTACAAGTTTTGCCTTTACAATTCACCAAATTCTGCACAAAAGACTTAAGGGGTTTACTGCATTCAAAACAAGAAGTGGTCAAGAACCATCAATCAAGAACTTCAAAGTGTTAGGATCATGTGAATGGGGCCACATGCATTCCAACAGAAGGAGGAGTTCACAAAATCTTGCAAGGATCTTCACAAAGACCTTCATTAAGAAGCAGTTCATCAAGTTCTGAATTGCCTTGAAATTGAAGGCTCCTTCTATGGCTCTTTGGCCTTCTCTTTTATATGATATTTTATTTGGGGGCAGTTTCCCATGTGGTTTTTTCCTTTTTACTCATTTTGTAGAGAATTTTGTGTACATGGGTACCTAACATGGCTGTAAATTGTTGGGACCCATATTTTTTTCCATTTATTTCACCTACTTATGCTTATAGAGGTGTTAGAGAAATATAACCCTCTCATAGTTTCATTATACTACCTAGGGACTTAGGTTATGAATTCATGAGCCTCCATGCCCATATTACATACAATTTGACCTCCTAATTCATCCTAGATCTTCTTCATAGATCCCAGGTCTGTAATACTGGCATGCATGTACTAAATTGCACCTTCCTTTTGTTTAGTTAAGTTCAATGTGAGTTAGAACTCATGCATGCATGAACCAGTTCACTGCCAAGGTTCTAGCTACTCTCACACACATTATATTAGTTGTTGGAGTGTGTATATCACATGCATGCACTTATACTCAGTCATGTGAGCTAACACTTGGGATTCACTTAGGGTAGTGATGGGGTGGTTAATACACCCTAGGGAGTGTGCATGCTATCATGGGGATATATTCGCTCCAGTTAATCCTAATTAGGGTTCCTAAAGACCTAATTCAATTTTTGGTCCAGTGTACATATTTATGCATTCTACTTCATTCATTGAAGGTTAATGTAATACTACAAATGTTCTCTTTCTCTCATGTTATTGAATTCTC
This sequence comes from Pseudotsuga menziesii, assembly GCA_001517045.1. Lineage (NCBI taxonomy): Eukaryota > Viridiplantae > Streptophyta > Pinopsida > Pinales > Pinaceae > Pseudotsuga > Pseudotsuga menziesii. Next base: position 228,447 of record LPNX010758808.1, on the reverse strand, counting down.
TCTTTTTCTTGATGATTAATGTTTAGCACATTTGTTTCATGAATTTGTAGATTGTTGACCTATTTCACAATATTACTATCTTGTTTAGTATCTAGATATAAATGCTCAAATTCTATAGAGTTGACCTATTGTTTGATCCCTATAGACTTTAACTGACTGTGAGTTGTGTAATGCGCTAGTATATTTGTCTTTCCTCCACGGCCTACATTATACGTCCAATGCATTAGCAAACTTGCATATTTCATATGTTTATTCTCCAACATTAAAAAGAAGAATACGTTTATATGGAAAATATAAATGTGTAATTTTGAAAGAAAATTTTATGATGACGATGATGGTGTTTAATGCCCACTAAGAACAAATTTGGTCTATTGGACCTTAAGAGAAAAGGAAGGACATAAATTAGCCGATTTGTTTTAAAATATTATTCCTATGCTTAAAAGGCTTAAAGAGGAGTGTCCCTAGCTCACTATACTTTTGAGGAGCTAGAAGGTTAGAAAGGTCAATGATTGAGTAAAATTTTTGGAATTGAGATCTAATGTGGGCATAAGCAAGGCATTCTAAGAGAGTAATTTTCATCTTCAACATTCATAGACTTGCATAGATGGAAAATTGTTTCATCCTAATGCCTTTTAGGGGTTGGCCAATGCCTATTTTCACTATGAAGCTCATAAGAGTTCATTCTAATATTGGCAATATTAAGTTTTTTCTTTGAGCTCGTTAAGATAGAAAGATCTTTTGATCCTCAAGATTAGGGTTTCAAAAGTTGGAAAACATAAATGTATAATTTTGAGCAAAATTAATTTTAAAATATATTATAAATACTATAAAGTTTATATAGAAAATAGAAATATATAATTTTGAGAGAAATATTAATACTTCACAACTCATTTTAATAAATATTATAAATCTTAACTTAAATTGTATTATTTGTAGATTAACACATGTTACATAAAGATATGTTTTTTCCCCCTAGAAAAAAACATCAAATCCTATAATGTTCCCAAATTTGGCCACGTAACACAATTTCCTAAGTCACCTAGACTTGTTCATGTCTATTCACCTAGCTTGTGATTTGGGTTTATTATTTGTTAATCCTAAGGTCCGAAGTTGGGAGTAATTCAACATTAATGTATATTGGAATTGGGAAAATTCATGAAGGAGATGGTGAACCTTAGTTGATTCATAAAATAAGCTAAGTCTCCATATGGTTGAAAATATTGAAAATATCCTAAGTGGCTATCCTCAGGTTGGAAATAATTATTAGTGGAGAAGAGTCTAAGGAGGAACAACTCCAAACCATTGTTAAAGGGACAATCCATGTTGCAGGTTCATTATGATTTAAGTGGAGATGGGCCAAAAAAATAATTATTTTCCCAAAAAATAAGATGTGTCATGTCTAGTTTGAAGTGGCAAGTAATATTGGGTCAAAGGAAAAGTTTTGTCCACAAAATACTAGTTAAGTTGGTCCAATGTGTGAACAGGGACATGGAAGCACTAAGGAGGCTTATCCCATGCATTGAATGAGTTTACTAAGTCAAATAGTCGTTTAGGAAAGTTTTTGGACCAAATGAGATCCTTAATGCATTTGTCCATTTCCTTAAAACAAGGAAACTTATTGTAATTAGGGGAAAGAAGGGGTCAAAGTGGCTAGAAAAAAGAGGGAAATGGTTAAGGAGGTTAGAGGGTGCACTTATGGAGGTAGTGGAACAATTATGGGTCACTAATAACTCAATGCATGGTTTTGAAGTGCTCCATGGTATTTTCCACTAGTTTTCACTAAGTGGACAATTGTGGTAGAAGGTGGTTGTGGAACATGGTTTTTGTTGTGGTAAATAATGAACAAGAGTGCTTCCCACTTTGAGTTGGGGCTAGGTCTTGTAGGATGTAGCAAGGATCCAATATCAAGCCCCTTTTGGGGGATGGTATTGTGAGGTTGGATTACCCCAAGTGATGCTACAAGAGATTGTTAGAATAAAAATAAAACACAATAGATAGAAATAATAAAAAATTGAATGAAATAAAAAAGAAGGGGGAGCTCATGCAAACTTCAACAACCACAATGATCCAAACTACTTGTATTACCCAATGGTAAAGATAATACAAACACCTTAGAGAGGTGAGATCCAAATGGATGCAAACACTCATCCTAAAGGAGGTCCTCCTTTTCCAACAAAGACTTGAAGTATGGTTGATGAACCGATAAAAAAATGGGAAGAACAATTGCCTTGAGGGAAGGAGGAAAGGGAGCTATGGAAACACTTTGACAAATGGAAGAGGGTGAGAAAGATGAGAACTCAAGAAAAATTCCTATAGCATAAATTTGATTCCAATTCTTCTTACAAATAGAATTCCGATGGACTTCTTTTATAGGCTGGGAAGAAGCCAATAAATGAGAAGATCACAATGTGAACCCATTGATTCATGGTTTCATCTCCTAAGTACACCAAGAGGCCATTTAAGGTAACCAAGTGTGTGGGAGGCCAAATTTGAATTCAAATGGGTAAGTGGAGATTTCATGAGTCATCAATGCGTTGTTGGTGAGTGAGATCTCTTTGTTTGTGTTATTAGCACGGGTATCGAAGGATATTTCACGCTGCAATGCGGGTGTTTTTTGGGGAACCCATGCTGCGACGCTAGTAACCAGAGTTTAACTAGCATTGTTTTTGTTTTTGGATTTGTTGGGATCATTCTGCTATTTATACCTTGTGAAGGTGTCTTTGTTTATATGCATGTTGTATTTTGATGATGTTGTACCATGAAATTGTCACAAGTGTGCGAGTTTTTTATGATAATATATGCCCCATCATGTATGAGGTTCGGAGGGTAATGTAGAGATGATAGTGCATAACTGTTTCTATTGTTCTTTCCTTGTGTAATTATTCAAATTGTGTGGACAAGAGTGACCATCCCAAGGGGGGAATGTTTTCTAGTGTGTTTTTTTATACAAACGAGGCGGGAATCCCCGTGTTCGTGAAAAGGTGCCAGAAAAGCTCCAAAACAAAGAGACTAGAGGGTATTCTCATAAACTACTGATGGAATGGATGAGGATAGCCTCAAACTATTAGAGTACATGAACCTAGAATGGTTGTAATTGGTGTTGAAGAAGAAGAGATACTATGAACTGACGATGCCCACACGAGTGGGGATTTGGATTGAATGTGGACCCAAGGGGGTTGTACTATACCATAACTACTGCGACTAATCATTTTCAAGTGTGAACACTGCTACATTCAAATTTTATGAATCTCCCTGATGTGAATAAATGATTTTCTATTGAGAATAGGGGATACTACTAATTTAAGGAGCACCGATGAATCTACTTACTTAGTCTGAGGTAATCCCTTATAGTGATTAAAATGAATCCCAAGGTACCCCTGCTACTTCTTCAACTCTCATAATATGGTGTGTTGGTGTCGATGAGAGATAAAGAATCTTGGTAGGGAATGGCCTTGTCAAAATAACCAAGATCATGTTGTAACCAAGGCTGACTAACTTACCTGACACAAGACTAGCTGAAAAGCATGGGGCTCATACTTCGCTTTATAAATGATATACTAGGGGGAGGGATGACAATACCATACTTTAAGTGAGGATGTGACCGAGTGAAACAAACTGCAAATGAAGGATTTGTGAGTGACACGGTTGTTGGGAGAGTGAAGATTGACAAAGAAATTACATATGAGGTACCAAGAGTCTCTTCATGTCATCGATCAAAGGAGACCAAGGGATTGTTTCCAAAATAATGATTGGTTCTGATCATGGATGGTATGAGGAATTGTTTATACATAATGAATAATTGGTGGGGTCCCCATGGTTTTGGGCATGTTGGGGGACCAATTTAGTGATGGGTAGGACTCCCATATTTTTTGGTGGATCGAGGAGTCAATTTGATGATGGGTGGGATTCCCACGGTTTTGAATGAATCGTGGAACCTTTTCCAAGATGAAGTGGGGGGGATGTGTTTTGAAAATGTGAAGATGAGTGCCCCATGAATAAATTCCATGTAGAATGTTCCCATGGGAATAACTAAATGGAGTTGGTGATCTCAGAGGAAGGGGGCCCCATTGGTGTCTTGGTAGATGTAATGATACGAAGTAAACTTGCAAATGGGTAAGTGCTCATGGGGGTAAGAGTTATCTCTTAGTGAAATTTATTTTCATTATTGTTGCCGAGGAACTTGTTTTGTTTGTGGCATTGCTTGAAGTATGGGAGTAAATGAGAAACTATAGAATAGTTGGTCTCCATCATGGTATGTTAGTGGGGCAGACATTCCTTGGTATTATGGGGCAACGAACATCATGGGTGTCGATAATGAAGGTTTTCTAGGGGAATGGAGTGGTCCTTAGTCAGTATGTTGATGGCACATCAAAATTGGGATTTTGTTGATGGAGGATGGTATTCCGGGTATGGATATCAAGGGGAAACACTAGTGCAAAGAGGAAAGTTCCATGGTCATACATGAATGTGGTACTTTGCATTGGGGCCAGTGATGGATTTTCAAATCATATTCCTGCACAAATGGTGCACATACCCAAGTGTAAAAAAAGACATGACAATGGTATTGGAAATGTAGAAATAATAACTCAAAACTTGACACACCTAAGGGGTGTTTGGCGGATAATAACTTCCAAGGTGATAGTGTATTTATAGGAACCAAGCATCTCGTTCTGGAGAGCACATAGTGATGAATGTGGTGGTGTGAACGGTTCATCAAATGGGTATACAGTTTGGTCATGGTGAGGTTTTGAAGTTTGAGGCCAAATAGTTTAAAAAGGTGGTGGGACCCACTTTTTGAATATCATTTGTACTATTTTCCTATCATACCCACGTGAACCTTTTCACACATTTCGAGAACCTAGGTGGTCGGTTTTTTCAGTAGTGAGAGCCAAGTATGTCTAAACCTTAGCTTGTTTCATTTTATCCGAGGGGATCTTGGGTTAGCGTAGGTTTAGGCCTTTGTATCAATGGATTTACTACCCATGCGCATGTTTTGGCATCTAGCGTGTTGCAACGCTGAATTTTGAGGGAATATCGTGCTAGTGTAGCGTGAAATTTTGGGGGAACTCATGCTGAGAGTCGGTTTTCTAGTGTTTAATGCGTGGACTATATGTGTAAGATTCATGGAGAATCTTGCACGATTCCATTGTGAATTTTCATAGAAAAATCGTGCTAGTGTACAACCAAAGAGTGTAATGACCATGCACTGGTTCAACATGAGAATTTGGGAGACAGTCATGCTTAGCGCATGCTGTATGTGATTAGGCTCATGCTCTAGTGCTGAAGTTTTGTGTTGTTGTAGTAATAAATTTATTCTTGTTTAGGTGGTTTGTGAAAATGGATATAGATGTTGAGTGGAGGGAGCACAACTACCGGGGCATGGTGGATGTAGTCTGGAAGGACTTAGAGGTGACCTAGTAGTTGAGGGATGCAAGAGTCTTGAAGTTTTTTAGGTTCCCTTTTATACACTCAATGGATTATCTTTTGTAGGAGATATATGTGGGAATCTAGAACCTAGTTATTACTTCCTAGGATTTATACTTCTTGATGGGTTTGGGAACTTGTGGGATTAGGTAGTCTATTATGTCCATTATAAGTTGGGGACGGTAAATTCATGGGTTGATCAACTAATATTATGGAGGGGAAGATGATTCCTATAACCATGGGTAGATTCGAATTTCCCATATGTAGAGTCTGAGTGTGTGGGATATGATGGCTGGAACGTTGAGGGTTCTTGGGCCAACCTCGACTCATAGGGTCTCTGGTGGTCTATTGTTGTTGGTAGAGCATGCATTGGCTAGTGAGCGAGTAGCATGGGGATTGATGCTCCGAGAGAGCATCATAGTGGGGCTAGAGGTGTTTCATCAACGAAGGGAGAGGAAATTCCATCATCGAAGTGACCTAGATTCTCTTTTACTAGAGAGATTTCCTTCATTGCGGCCAGTAGTGTTGGTACCTCCTTGAGGGCCTCGCGAGCCCCGAATGGTCTACTGAGGGAGCAGTGCTATGCCTCAGTTCGAAGGATGGAAGGTGGGAGAATTATATACTCCACACTGTATGGAGGTATGGCTTCAAAGGATCAGAGTAATGGAGGAGTACCCCTGGCGGGGTATGGATTACATAGGTGAATTGGAGCTTCCTGAGCCCCAAGAAGGTTGGTACAAGACTAGTATGCATTGAGTATTTTGAGTATTGTATCTATTTGGTGTACATTAATTTTATGTTATGTACTTATGTTGATATATACTTGCATTGAATCATTATTTGTTGTTTCTATTGGTGCATATGTGGGACCAGTTCCTCCCCTACCTCCCCCTCCTCTGAGAGTGCATCGGCATCATTATCGAGAGGAGAGAGCAGAGAGAGTAGATATGGAGTGTTGATGTATTTGTAACTTCGGAATGTATTCATCTGTATATCTTATGTATTTTACCCCGATGCTTATTATAGGATGTGTCTGTAATGTAATTGAGTCATATCATACCCTGATGTTTATTCCGAGAAGTTCCTATAATGTGAAATTCATGTCAAGTCATTGTGGGTAACCCTCCTATTGGACAAGGGTTAAAGTCCCCATATTTGTGGGGCCCTAGGTTTAATAGACTATCATAGTGAAGTCGACCCTAGGTGAGTCATTGTAAGTCAAGGAAATAGTCCCCACCATTGTGTTAAGTGTGGAAATTAAGGCCAGCAATAGATTAATTTTACTCACAACAATTATCAATTGATCATGCAAAATCACTCATAAAAGAGACTGAATATGGAGCTGTAACACTAAATTGTATTAACTGAGTGTACAATAGCCAAGCCTATAATAACATAGGCTGCTGAATAAATAGAATACATCAAGGATTCGAATGCATGAGGATCCATCCAAATCTAGCATAAAGCAGGCTTACTAAAAATAAGCAAATCCCCCATAGGTGTAAAAAGCTGATCCCAAATCTGTCATGGAGCTCACGAATTGGAAAAAAGGCATAGGAAAGCTAAAGAGTGGTGGAATGGCAGATAATACATGATTTTTCATGGAGAAAATAGAGGAGGATGTGTAGGACAAAAAACTAGTCAACCTCACCTAGTCTAGCTTTTTCTTTTGCCTTAAAACACTGAAAAAGCAGGCAATAAAGCAGAAAACGCAGAAGGGCACCTAGGAGGCCAGGAATAAAGCAGATTTGATTCCTTGGGCTTTCCCATGCACTACATGAGTCAAATAAGGCATGTTTGACCTCTATGGATAGGCAAATAACAACTTGCACAAGGTGGGACACATGAACTAGGCAAATAAGACAAAAATAATGGAATTAATGTCTAAGTGGGTAAACTATGGGTTGATTATTATAACACCCCCCCTTAAGCCTGAATTATGAGTAATATATCAGAAAAATATAGGGCCTAGAAACAAGGCTTAGTCACCCTTTTACATACTGCAAGTCCATACAACCAAGGAAAGAGGCAAAACCAACTTGGGAAAATCCTCCCTTAAACATGGACTGTAAAAAAAAATTTGGAAATCTTGTCTTCACTCATGCTTCACACCATGATCAACAATCCCCAGCAGTGATTTGAGATTGCTGAAGGTCTTCTCACAAAATGCTTTGGTGAAGATATCAGCTACTTGTTCTGAAGATGAACAAAAGAGTAGGTGAATGGTGCCATCATGCACAAGTTCTCTGATGTAGTGCATATGGATCTCAATGTGTCTGGTTCTCTGATTCTGAAATGGATCCTTGCAGATTCAAATGGTACTTTGGTTATCACAGTAGATGGTATTTGAGTACTCTGGTTCGAAGCCACACTCTCCAAGTAAACCCTGCAACCATAAACATTTAGTTGCTACATTAACAACTCCTCTGTACTCTGCTTCTGTAGATGAGAGTGCAATGGAACTCTGTTTCTTTCTTGACCAGCTGATTGGCCCTTCTGCAAGCATGAAAACATATCCTAATGTGGACTTTCTGTCTGTGCTATCACCTGCCCAATCACTGTTAGTAAATCCAATCAAATCAATATCATATTTTGCTTTATAGAAGATCCCATGTGTCCTTGTTCCCTGAACAAAGTTAAGGATCATTTTGGATGCTTTCCAATGGATCTCATGAGGCTGATCCATGTATCTAGAAGCCACACTTACTTCATAACAAAGATCAGGTCTAGTATGTGTTAGATACAACAAACATCCAATCAATTTCCTATACAGTGTATTATTTACCATAGGTGAAGAATCAGCTTCTTCCAGCTTCACTCCTGAAAGGAAAGGAGTTTTGCTTGCTTTGCAATCCTTCATTTTGAATTTGTTCAGCAAGTCCAAGGAATATTTGGACTGGTGCACCTTGATTCCAACTTTGGTTTGAGATATCTCAAGCCCCAAAAATTGACTTAAGAGCCCCAAATCTGTCATGGAGAAGGCTTGGTTCATAGCTCCTTTTAAGGAAGCAATCTCAGCCTTTGAGCTTCCTGTAATGAGGATATCATAAACATATAACACAATGATCATTAATGAACCATTAAATAACTTCAAATAGACATTTGGATCTGATTTGTACCGAACAAAATTCAGTGATAGCAAGAAGCTATCGATCTTGGCATACCAAGCCCTGGGGGCTTGCTTTAGCCCATACAATGACTTTCTCAACCTGCACACAAGAGAAGGGTTAGTAGAAAAACCTTGAAGATGCTGCATATATATCTCCTCAGTCAGATCTCCATTCAGGAAGGCACATTTTACATTCATGTGATGTACCTCCCATTGCCTTGAGGCTGCAATGGCTAGAGCTAGCCTGATGGAATCCATCTTTGCCACTGGGGCAAAGGTCTCATTGTAATCTATGCCATGAACCTATGAGTATCCTTTAGCTACCAATCTAGCCTTGTACTTTAGTGGTGAACCATCAGAAGAAAATTTTGTCTTATAGACCCACTTACACTGGACTAACTTTCTTCCTGGAGGAAGATCCACTAGCTCCCATGTGTTGCTCTTCTGGAGTGAGCTGAAGTCCTCCTTCATGGATGTTTGCCATCTTGGATCTCCTACTACTTCTTCATATGTTTGAGGATCAGACTCCACCATCAAATAGCATTTGTCAGCAAACATAGGATCCTTCATGCACAGACCACTCTCTAATTGAGATCTAGTCCTTCTTGGGTCATTGGGATCCCCAGCTAGCTCTCCTGCTGCATGTAGTGTCTTGGATGCCCATTTTGGCCTTGTAGGGCTGTTATGGTCTGCAATAAACTCATATCCATTATAAAAATCAGAATCAGCATGTTCAACAAACTCTTTACTTACTTCTTGAGGTTCAGGTGGTGAAGAGGCTTCACCAACTTCCACTACTGCAAGGGGTTCTTCTTCAAACTGAACACACCTTTCAATGAAGGATTTGTTTGTGCTCAAATTTATCAACTTGTACCCTTTTGAATCTTCAGAGTATCCAACAAAAAGACACTCTTGGCTTTGGGGCTGCAAAGCCTTCCTCTTCTTTGTTGGAATTCTAGCCCAAGCCTTTGATCCAAAAATATTGAAATGGGTCACATCTGGCTTATGCCCACTCCATGCTTCGAAGGGAGTTATGCCATCAAGATATTTGTGAGGCACCCTATTCTAGATATAGGCTGCACAGTTTATAGCTTCGGCCTAGTACTCTGGTGGCAAAGTTTTGGCTTCCATCATGCATGTTGCCATCTCCTTCAGTGATCTGTTCTTCCTCTCTGCAACACCATTTTGCTATGGTGTGTAGGGGATAGAATGCTGCATCTGAATACCCGCATCTGCACAATAATTAATAAACTCAGACTTGACATACTCACCACCATTTTCAGATCTGAGGGCCTTGATTTTCCTTCTAGACTGGTTTTCAACCAAATCCTTAAAGACTTTGAATAGGCCAAAAACTTCAGACTTGTGTTTCAGGAAGTGAACCCAGCAATACCTGGAAAAGTCATCAATGAAAGTCAATGCATATTTGGCCTGACTCATGGACATATGAGGGAAGGGGCCAGCAACATCATTGTGGATCAGCTCAAGGGGTGCAGAGGTTCTCTCATGACTAGCTCTCTCAAATTTGTGCTCTGGGTGTTTTCCTAGGATACAACCTTGGCAGACTCCTTTGGAAAATTTTATCTTGGGAAACCCTATGACCATCTCTTTTTCACTAAGATCAGAAATATATTTGTAGTTTAGGTGGCCAAATATTTCATGCCAAAGCTTTCTAGCCTCATTAGCATGAATCAGAAGAGCAGAGGGGTTTGAGTAAGGTAGGAAGTGTGAGAACATGTATA
>LPNX010758808.1:144877-218099 GCA_001517045.1 Pseudotsuga menziesii | reverse complement strand
TCTCAACTTCATCGGGGGAGAATATGACCTTCTTAGGAGACCCAGTGTGGGTCATATGGTACACTGACAGGAGGTTGGAGGCGAGACCAGGGACATATAGCGCATTGCTGAACTGACCATGATCAAGATCTATCCTTCCTTTTCCCATACTTTCAGTGAGAGAGTCATCTCCCAGTACAATAGATGGTCCTTTTGACTTGTCCAGTGAGGAGAAGGCCTCCTTAGTCGAAACCATGTGTCTTGAAGCTCCAGAATCAATGATAAAATTGGGTGAGCTTGATGTTCCAGCAACCAATGCATGAACTCTCTCTCTGTCATCTAAACTTGATCCTCCTTCTCTCTTCTTTGAGCTTTCTGGAAGGGAGATGCCATTCTTCTCCAGGAGTTGGGTCAGCATATCAATCTGCTTTTTCATACAAGAGCTTTCAGAGAGATTTCCCTTATTGCAGTATGCGCACTTGTTCATTTCACCTTTGTTTTTCTTCTTCTGGTTATTCTTCTTGGGACCTTGTAGATCCTCCGGAGACTGTTTCTTGTCTCTCTTTTGCTCAGGTGGCTTTTTATATTTCTTTTTGCTTTTTCAAGCCGCCCTCGAATCTCCAGCAATCAAAGCTTGATCTTTGGATGGTTTGATGGTGCCCATCATCACCAGCTTGTCCTGTTCTTGTGTGAGAGATTCCATGAAATCTACAAGGCTAGGCATCTTCCAGGTTCGAGCTGTCAGTTTTATGGCATAGAAGGTCGAAACAAACACTGAATAGTTAGGGCCTAGCTTCGAGAGGATGGCCAGTATGAGCTGATCATATTTCTTTTCAATACCACACTGTTTCAGCTGCAAAACTAGTGCTTTGAACTTGGAGAAATATAGCTGTAGGGATTCAAAGCTATTTGGACTCAGAGAAATCAGCTCATTTTCGATTTGATGTCCCCCCATCTCATTTATCTTTCCAAAAATATCAGCAAGCTTCTCCCATACTTCATTCGGTGATGTCAATCCATCAAGATGGAAAAGGAGGTCTCTGGAAATACTCAGACACAGGAGGCCATAAGCCTCATCCCTCCTGTTGTGCCATTTATTCTTCTCTGCAGCTGCATTGGGCTCTGCTTCTGTTTCCATAGTCACCCTGTAGAGGCCTTTCACTCTCAATAGTATCTCCATCTCTGCTTTCCATTCAAAGAAATTGAAAGGAGTCAAGATAGTTTTCTATGATTGGTCCATAGCTCTAGAAAATATGTCCCGGATGTCAGTAGAAGGCTCCCAGTCACTGATGTCGAACTTGCAAAACAATTTTTGAAGGAGAGAAACAACCTACAATGGCTTTGATACCATGTGGAAATTAATGCCAGCAATAGATTAATTTTACTCACAACAATTATCAATTGATCATGCAAAATCACTCATAAAAGAGACTGAATATGGAGCTGTAACACTAAATTGTATTAACTGAGTGTACAATATCCAAGCCTGTAATAACATAGGCTACTGAATAAATAGAATACATCAAGGATTTGAATGCATGAGGATCCATCCAAATCTAGCATAAAGCAGGCTTACTAAAAATAAACAAATCCCCCATAGGTGTAAAAAGTTGATCCCAAATCTGTCATGGAGCTCACGAATTGGAAAAAAGGAATAGGCAAGCTAAAGAGTGGTGGAATGGCAGCTCATACATGCTTTTGCATGGAGAAAAGAGAGGAGGATGTGTAGGACAAAAAACTAGTCAACCTCACCTAATCTACCTTTTCCTTTTTCCTTAAAACACTGAAAAAGCAGGCAATAAAGCAGAAAAATTAGAAGGGCGCCTAGGAGGCCAGGAATAAAGAAGATTTGATTCCTTGGGCTTTCCCATGTGCTACATGAGTCAAATAAGGCAAGTTTGACCTCTATGGATAGGAAAATAACAACTTGCACAAGGTGGGACACATGAACTAGGAAAATAAGACAAAAATAATGGAATTAATGTCTAAGTGGGTAAACTATGGGTTGATTATTATAACATTAAGGATAAACCTCCTTGTTGGTCAGAGGAGGCAAAGTCCCCACAAGTTGTGGGGCACTAGGGTTATTATACACTCCTAGAGATGTTGGATCTAGTAAGTAATTGTTAAGTGAGGCCGACATGTTGGAGTGGGTTCCAAGTGAATGGAAGAATATAAATAGAGAGTGAGTCTCTCTATTTACAACACACACACTCACTCATTGGGGCACATGAGTGAGAGGAGAAGTTACTGGGACAAGAGAGAGAGACTGCTACTGTCGGGAGATCATATTTATGTTTTCAGGTTTTACTTTTGGTACTGATTCTATCTATAAGGAAGTTGTGGGTTTTTCTCCTTTATGATTTCCCCAAGGAAAATTCTTTGTGTCTCTTGTCTCTTGTGTTATGCTTGTGTTTTATTGCTATACATGTTATTCTCTTAGTTAAAGATCCTAAGATCATAATGGTAGCTTGAATGATAAAAATCTAACATGGTATCAGAGCTAACCTAAGAAGAAGACATTGTGCAGCTGCAGAATCTAGGGATTCTTATTTTTTTGGTCTCTCTCCACAATTCATCACCAAAAGTATGCTAGGCCAACCCTCCATTGAAGGGTGCATCTTTCTGTCGAAGCGGAATTCGATTCCGAGCATTTTCAGTTATGGTGCGGGAAATTAGGGCTTCTTACAGAAGAGGAATTTTTGAGTGAGCCTAGAATAGGATTGATCTCCTCATCAAAATCGAATTTTATATACCTGGATCAATATTTTTGGTTGGGCCAAACTCTGGGAAAGTCAAACCCTAGTGTGACTCTAAGCTGGAAAAACCCTAAAATACTAAAACTGCTAAGTTTTGGTACATTCACTATATCTCGAGATTGATGAAGGTTGAGGAGTTGAAACTTGCATAGGATGAAGATCCAATCCTGATTTACACTGTGTCCAAAATTAGACTTAGATTCACTATATTATGGGAGATATGATCCGTCCAAGTTAGGGTTCCATCCTCTTCCAGAATTCATCCATAAATAGGACACCTGGGGAGAATCGCTATATCTTGCGCTACATAGGTACAAATGAGATTTTGGAAGATATTCCAGAAAGGTCACGGACTTTAATTTCTGTGTTTTGAGTTTTAGGCTCACAAGATGAACCAGTGACACATGGAAGTCCATAGAACTTCACTGTTCTAAACAGTCCTATAACAGGTCACCTTGGGAAAATGACCATAGGTCCCAATTGATGAAACCAATTCTGATGAAGCCTGTGGTGTTGGAATAGGGACATACGAGGATACCTCAGTGAGAAGTTTCAGACATAGAGGAGTAGTAATTGTAGAGATACCACAAAAATAGTAACAAGAATTTCTACAGAAGGAATTGGAAAACTAGGGCTTCCTGTTCTGGGAGCTTCCCTCCACTATTTTTAGAAAAGGAGTACATTGGACATCTCAAATTGAAGAGATATATATTTATATCCAATCATATTTGAAAGATTCCAAGTTTTTAAAATTATGGTTTCTTTGACAAACCTTAGATCAGCCAGCTCCGGAACCAGGACGGACACCTCAAATCGGTAAGATCTAATCTTTTGTTATTTTCATTTGAGGTTCTCATTTCAAAGTGATCTATCACATCAGCTTGATGATAAGATTGGTGAAGTTGAAAAATTCCAAGCATGGAAGTATATCATCTCTCTAAAGAAAATGAATTGGACACCATTGGACACCTACATGAGTAGAGAGGTTCCAGTTCTAGAGGGAGATGAGGCTAGAAACCTTACATAAGAAGAACTTGGTCAAGGTCAAGAACATCATTGTTGATTCAATCATGGATCAACTTGTACCACAAGTTTCTTCCCTAAAGACACCAAAGATGTTTGACTCCTTGACCAAGATATTTGAAGGGAAGAACATAAATCAAAATATGACCTTAAGAAACAAGTTGAAGAATGTGAATATCCAGAATGCGGAGACCATACAGTCATAGTTTACAAGGGTCTCTCAAATCAAAGAACAAATTGAAGCGATAAAAGAAGAAGTGAAGAATGCAGAAGTGGTGATAGCCACCTTGAATGGCCTCCTAGGATCATGGGATTCATTCATTCGAGGAATGTGTGCCAGAAGGAAGTGATTACTTTCAATAGACTTTGGGAAGAAGAAGAAGCTCGACTCATAAGAAAAGAAGAGAATATGGGAGCAATTGAACATCAATCTCTCACCATCCAAAGAAGATACCTCAAGAGATGAGGAGAATGAAGATCTCAACTCTTGAAGAACCTCTTATCCACCTTAGCATTTGGATAATAAATGATGCTATTATGAATGAAGAAGATGATGAAGCTGAAGGCTCAATAAGGAGTCTACCCACGAAACAAATAAAGATAAGTATTCAATTGTCATTTCGTGATATTGTTTTGTTATGCATTTGTTTATATTCAGTTGATGTATTATGCATGATAGAATGTTTGCATTAACGACAGTATACTACTAATATGCATGTGATGGGTAAGTAGCTCATGGTGCTATACAACTCTCCATTGCTACTTATCTAGAATGAAACCTCTTTGCTGACATATTGGACTAGTGCACAATCTCAATGTTGTCCCGGTGGAGATGGAAGGCATCTAGAAAAGTTTCCGTGAGATATGGATGGATGTTGTATTGGCTAAAGTAGTTGCATGATCATATATCTATGCATAATAATTTGCCATTATGAATATTCCTTATGAAATGTTTCTAACCATACAAATGCATTTGACTTGTAGGAAAAATTGCATACATAATTGCCTACAAGCAAAGAAGGATGAGACTTGTTCCGAAGAACAAGTAACGACAGTTCAAGATGAAAAATAATATGACGAATGCAGCAACATCATTAATGCAAAACCTTAAAGATATGAAGAAGTAACCAAGAAGAAAGGCCAGTTCAAGAAGAGTGATGTCTAGGATGTTGTATCGATATGTAAAGGGAAGTTTGTAGTTCCATCATGTAGTAGATGGAAACATCGTGGGATACAAAGCAAGATTCATAGCATGAGGCTTCTGATGAAAAGAAGGCATAGACTACGAAGAGACATTTGCATCCAGTGGGAGTTGAAACACATACATGATGAAGCTTGATGAATATCTTAACATTCTCTACAAGGTTGAAGATGAAAGTCTATACATTAGATGGATACATAGAATATTAGTAGCATAGGAAGCTACTTGTCACTCCGGTACAGAATGTTTCAGTGCATAGAGTACGGAAGACAGAGGGAGTATGATGCTCCGCTTCAGAGGGAGTGACTATAGAGTTTATTGGGTTTCAACATGGTACGACAGGATGGATAGATTACTGATGATTCTAGGCTTTACTAAGAGTAAAGTGAATTCCAACATTTGCTTCAAGGTTGATGGCGAAAGACCAGTGATACTCTTGTTATGTGTCTATGCACTATTTCTAGGCATAGAGGTGTGGCAGAATGCAGATGGAATATTCCTCGGACAAGGGAAGTGTACACTAGAGATCTTGAAGAGGTTCAGGACCACACCTATGGCATCGAACCTGAAGCTATTGAGTATTGCTTAATCAGAGTTGGTTGATGCCACGATGTATTGTCAGATGATTTACCTAACAAATATGAGACCAAATATTTGCTTTGCTATGAACACATTGAGACATGTTCACCTGATGGTTGGAAAGCATGCAGTGAGGTACCTGAAGGGTACAGTTGATTATGGTCTCAAGTATGATGCGAATTAGAAGATTAACCTAGAGGGTTATGTTGATTCAGATTGGGCAGGCAGTGCCAAGGATAGGAAGAACACTTCAAGGTGTTGCTTTAGTATGTAATCAGGTGTGATCTCTTAGCTTTAGCAGGAAGAAATCCTATGTGGCACTGAGTATAGCTGAGGCAGAGTATGTCACAGCTTGTTCAGCTAGTTTTGAGGTAGTATGGCTGAGGAAGCTATTGTCTGATTTATTTGATCTCCAGTTGGATGCTACTTGTATACATTGTGACAACCAGAGCTGCGTGAAGTTGTCAGAGAATCGAGTGTTTCATGGCAAGTCGAAGCATATCGAGATCAACTATCACTATATCAGGGATATGGTGCATAGAGGAGTAGTGAAGCTATAGTATGTTGTGACAGAGGAACAGATAGCTGATGTATGGATGAAGCCATTGGCTAGGGTTAAGTTCGAGTACTTTAGGGAGAAGCTTGGTGTTCTCCAGATCGAGGTTTCCTATAAGTGAAAATGATGAGACCCATAGCCATTTTGACATGGTGATTGGATTGGTTCCTTCCATGGTCAGATGTAAAAGCTAAGCCATTCTGTCATGGTGAGAGGATTGGTTCCTTCCATGTCAGATGTGAGTGCTGAATCTGTAAGCCATTTTGATGAGTAGGTCAGATGTAAGGGTTGAGCCATTCTATCATGGTGAGAGGATTGGTTCCTTCCATGTTAGATATGAGTGTTGAGACATTTTGATATGACTGTAGGATTGGTTCCTACATGATTAGATATAAGGGCTATTGTCATTCTTGGAATGGAGGTGCCTGGTCAGTTACCAGGAAAAATCAGTCTGAGACAGAGGGCCATTCTGATATGACTGTGAGATGTGTTCTCATATGATCAGATATGAGTGCATGGAGATTCTGATGTGATAGATGGATGTGTTCCCACTTGATTAGATATAAGGGCTGAGCCATTTTGTCATGGCTAAAGGATTAGGTTCCTTCCATGTCAGATGTGAGTGCTGGCCATTTTGACGAGTAGGTCAGATGTGAGTCCTGTGCCTTTCTGACGAGTAGGTTAGATGTGAGTGTTGTGCCTTTCTAACGAGTAGGTCAGATGTGAGTGTTGGCCATTCCGACGAGTAGGCCGGATGTAAGGGCTACTGCCATTCTTTGGGAGAATGGAGGCACCTGGTCAGTTACCAGGTATCTCAGTCTAGGACTAGGGGCCATTCTGATGAGACTATAGGATTGGTTCTTACAAGATCAGATGTGAGTGCATTCCTTTCTGATGAGTAGGTCAGATGTAAGTGCTGAGCTTTTTCACAGATGATAGTATTTGTGTCCTATCATGCTAGTGAATGTGAGTGTTGGGACTTTATGATGTGATCATAGGATTGGTTCTTACATGATCAGATGTAAGTGTTGGGTGGGCCATTCTAATAAGTAGGTCAGATATAAGTGCTGAAGAAGACCTACATGGAGGCTAGGTCTACAACCAGCATGAAAAAGGGATGGCTCTATAGAACTTCCTGTGATGAGAAGAATCATGAGATAACATCCATGATGATCCAGCAGTGATGATCCAGATCCAGTGATGATGTCCAGTGATGATCCAGATCTAGTGATGATGTCCAGTGATGATCCAAATCTAGTGATGATGTCCAGTGATGATCCAGATCTAGTGATGATGTCCAATGATGATCCAGATCGAGTGATGATGTCCAATGATGATATAGATCAAGTGATGATCCAGATCGAGTGATGATGATCCAGATCGAGTGATGATCTAGATCCAGATGAAGATGACTTGAAGATGAAAATGAATTCAAGATGAAGATGACTTGAATATGAAGATGACTTGAAGATGAAAAGGAATTGATGATGACCCAAATGATACAGAGAAGAAGACTTGTGCTGATAAATTGTGTCGAGAGAATACCTTCCTAGTTAAGAGGGAGTGTTGATGTATTTGTAACTTCGGAATGTATTCATCCGTATCTCTTATGTATTGTACCTCGATGTTTATTCCAGGATGTGTCTGTAATGTAGTTGAGTCATATCATACCCCAATTTTTATTCCAGGAAGTTTCTATAATGTGAAATTCATGTCAAGTCATTGTGGGTAACCCTCCTATTGGTCAAGGGTTAAATTCCCCACAGTTGTGGGGCCCTAGGGTTACTAGACTATCATAATGAAGTACACCCTATGTGAGTCATTGTAAGTCGGGGCAATAGTCCCCACCATTGTGTTAAGGATAAACCTCCTTGTTGGTCGGAGAAGGAAAAGTCCCCACAAGTTGTGGGGCACTAGGGTTATTAGACACTCCTAGAGATGTCGGCTCTAGTAAGTAATTGTTAAGTGAAACCGACATGTTGGAGTGTGTTCCAAGTGAAAGGAAGAATATAAATAAAGAGTGAGTCTCTCTATTTACAACACACACACTCACTCATTGGGGCACATGAGTGAGAGGAGAAGTTACTGGGACAAGAGAGAGACTACTGCTACCAGGAGATCATATTTATGTTTTCAGGTTTTACTTTTGGTGCTGATTCTATCTCTAAGAAAGTTGCGGGGTTTTCTCCTTTATGGTTTCCCCAAGGAAAATTCTTTGTGTCTCTTGTCTCTTGTGTTATTCTTGTGTTTTATTGCTGCGCATGTTATTCTCTCAGTTAAAGATCCTAAGATCATAATGGTAGCTTGAATGATAAAAATCTAACATGGAGGTCGAAGTTGGTGCTATTGAGGCTAGGGGTCCTGCTAGGGGAGCCATTGGTGGCGTGGCAGGAGGAGATACAATTTAACTAGCATTAGCTAAGCTAGAGCAGAGGTTAGCCATTGTGAGCACCAAGATCTATGAGAGGAATATTGGTGACCTCACTAACGAGGATCTATCCCTCACTCTTCAGCTTGCAGTGGCATGCGAACCAGGCCTCCAACATGTTATGAGTCACAATGTTATTTCCTATCATAGGGAATGACCATTGTTTCAGTAGGGGAGAGGTCTCCTCCCAGGCAGAGGCATCGATAGGATCTAAGACCAACACAGGGACCCAAGCCAAAGCTAGGTTGAGCAAAGGCAGTGCGACCATTGGCTATTATGGGGCCATGAGATTAGGTAGGTGGAGGGGAAACATGAGTGCTCTAGAGTTTTTGTATTTAGGGATGATGGCCCATATTTTTTATGATGATTGGTCCTACAGGAGGTCGTTTATATGTGATGTATCCCCTGTAAGGTTTATGATTATTTTTGTATATGCTCTTTTGAGGGCCATTTTTTATATGACACACTATTTTTTGAGAGATATATATACCATTTTAGGTAGTCATACATGCTATTTCACATGGATGTTTGATGTGTATCTTTGATGTTTTATGGCTATGATGTGGATATATGTATGTTGTTCATATCGATGTTTAGTATTTGATACTTGTACATGATATTTTGGTGATCAACACATGATGATGATAGTATGTGTAGATGTTGATATATTTTTTATTTTGGGTATATGGTATGCATATCTCATTTTGTCACATTCCATATGATATTTGTTTTATACATGCATAGTTATGGGGATTTGTACATGTATAGGATAACCTTATGTAAATGTACAAGTTAGGTATGATGGATTAATTTCCAATTCAAGACTTCATTGATGGCCTCATCAACAACTAAATTACCACTCCTTGGGATGTGAGTGAAACTAATGATTTCAAGCTAGCATATGAGGATACGTACTCAGAGATACTTGCAGAAGAGAAGTGGGTCGAGGACAAGAAACACATTGTTGAGTTGTGACACAACTAGGTTGGAGTTTTGGTGGACTTGTAGATGGTCTATACCCAAATGGATGGAATCTGTAAGTAATCCTATACATGCATCATATTTGACTTGATTGTTGGTAAGTTCCCCAAGACAAATCCCACTAGTGTGGTATAGAGTGTCGTGGGGGTGTAAATGGCCCAACCAGATAATGCTAAGTTTTTTTACCAACGTTTGATGCTATCTACAAAGCCGATGTATGTTTGATTGAGATCCATCTACATGGGGAACAAAGGGTAGATTTTAGTCCTTACTCGATGGGATTGAAGATACATATGAAATGAAATATTTTGTAATGAACTATGGGTTCAAAATAGGATCCTTCTACCAATGTTGGGGAACCATACCATGACTAATGGAGTATGAGTATGTATTGATGTTCCCCATGAGAGATGTAAGGTTTTGACATGGTTTAGTTTGTGTTTAGTGGAGAAGTATTACTCTCAGGGGGGTGACTCTTCGTCGAATGTTGATGAATCCTCACTTGTGAGTAATACAACTAGGGGAGATGTATCATCAATAGTGTCAACTATTATAGGAACATGTTTCGATGGTGGTTCCTGGGATGAAATATTCATTTGAATAAATTGGTCTTGGAAATGCATTTGCTCAAGGTGAACCTCACGTTTAGCATGTAAAATGGGGCATTGAAAGGAATAATGGGAGTTAGCACCACATGCATGGCAGGGACATGATCCTCTAACTAGGATGAGTGTTGGGGTCCTGAAAGGTGAGGAGGGTCTTGTACGACTAGGAATTGTGTGGCAGTGAGGAAGGTAAGGGAAATGGTGCATATAATTCCCATAATGGGAACAAATCGAACACACTATAGTGGTGCATAAGGATTCATACTCAGGGGCTAAGGGATCGGTACGATGAGGGATTGTATGGAAGTGAGTTACGCATGTAATCACAACAGGATTTGAACCCAAAATAGTGACAACATCCGACGTATCGTACGGATGTGTTAGACATCAATGATGAAAAGTACTGATCCTTTTGAATTATTTTAGTGCCATCGAATTTACAACACTAGGGAGTAGGTTTTGTGACGACTATGTCATCAGATTTTCGACACTAGGGTGTAGGATATTTGATGGCTATGCATAGGATATTCAATGGCTATGTGTAGGATATTCGACAACTATGTGTAGGATATTCTACGGCTATGCGTAGGATATTCGACAGCTATGTGTCAGATGTAACTCTCAATTTTGTCACACATAGCAGTCCCATAGATAATTCTCATAGCCAAAAGTACTTAATCTTCAAGAAAAATAAACCTTGAAAATAATTGTAAATCAACAAACCTTATGGCCCAACTATGTGCCTATGTGTGTGGTGAGGTTGATTCCTTGATGATGAGATGCATTATGCACTAATGTATTATATCACACTATAATAAAATTAATATTTTTATGACCATGCCAAAGGAAATTTAGGTGCTTAACATTTTCTTTGTTACACAATAGTGTGTTTTCGTTTACACCACTTTCCATTTACTTTCTGTTTGTATCGTCGCCATCATCCTCATCCTCATCATCACTATTTTTATCATCATCATAGTCATCATCGTCATCATCGTCATGATGATGATGATGATGATCATCATCATCATTATCATCATTATTATATTCAATATCATCATCAACATCATCATTAGCATCATCGTCATCATCATCATCACCATCGCCATCATCATCATCATCATCGACATCATCATTAGCATCATCATCATCATCATCCTCATTTCCATCATCATCATACTCATCACCATCATCCTCATTGCCATCATCCTCATCGCCATCATCATTCCTCGTCACCATCATCATCATCCTCATCGTAATCCTCATCATCACTGTTATTATCATCAGCATAGTCATCGTCGTCATTATCGTCATCATCATCATCATCATTATCATCAATATCATCATCAACATAATCATTAGCATCATCATCGTCATCATCATCATCATCATCATCATCCTCATCATTGTCATCATCATCATCATCATCATCACCATCACCATCATCATCATCATCATCATCATCAACATCATCATTAGCATCATCATCATCATCATCCTCGTCGCCATCATCATTATCCTCGTCGCTATCATCCTCATCCTCGTCGTCATCATTTTCATCATCATCATCATCATAATCATCATCATTATTATCATTATTATCATTAGTATCATCATCAACATCATCATTAGCATCATCATCATCATCATCCTCATCGTTGTCATCATCATCATCATCATCATCGTCGTCATCTTAGATGATGGTGATAATGGTGATGTTGATGCTGATGATGATGATTTTAATGGTGATGATGAGGATGATGGTGATGATGATGATGGTGATGATTTTAATGGTGATGATGAGGATGATGGTGATGATGATGATGGTGATGATGATGGACATGATGATGATGATGATGATGGTGAAGATTATGACGATGACGATGACGATGAAGATGACGATGATGAAGATGACGATGATGATGGTAATGATGATGAAGATGATGATGATGAAGATGATGATGATGATGGTGATGCCGATGCCGATGATGATGATGATGATGATGATGGTGATGATTATGATGATGATGATGATGATGATCACGAGGATGATGATGATGATGATGTTGATGATGATGATGATGATGTTGATGATCATGATGAAAATGATGATGATGACGATGATGATCATTATGATGGTGACGATGATGATGTCGATCAATATGATGATGATGATGATGATTAATATGATGATGATGATATAGATGATGATGATGATGATGATGAATATGGTGATGACGACGACGATAGTGATGAAGATGACGACGACGATAATGATGAAGATGACGACGATGATGACAATGATGATGATGGTGATAATGATGATGATGTTAATGAAGAATATGGTTATCATCATCAGAATCAACATCACCATCATCCTCATCATCATCACACGAACTAATTAGGCTATATCATCTTTTGATCCCTTGGTACTTTCTAGTATGGAGTTGATTATATTAGAGTTAACACTTCATATGACCAACCTAGCACTTCATAGGGAAATCAAAATATTCTCTATGCATTTAAACTAATCAAAGTCACTCAAATCTTAAATATGAACAATTTATCAACATTTTCACAAATTACCTAAAATAAATCCAAGTTCTTAGAGATTTGGTCTATGCTAGAAGTCAAGAAAACTGTAATTGAGGGGTGATGAGATTTAATGTCTCCTTCATAATTCTAATTTTATCATGTTTTTAAATCCTTCAGTCCTATCGCAAGTTGTTCTTAACAGTGTAGGGTTAGGGAATTTCAACACTAGGCATAAGTACTTTAAGGTCAACCCGATGTAATGCAATTATTCATTTAGTATGGTTATAGGTGTTTCCTTAATGTGGTTTTGTACTTCAATAATTTAGTTATCACAATCATGTGTTATACATGAGTGATTTGATGACTCCAAATATACTCTATTATACAACACTTTCCATTCCTTATCACTTGATTAGTATATGATATTTAAAGATCATGAAAGATCATTTGTAGAAAATTGATACAAAAGATATGCCAAATGTAATTTCATTTTTAAACATTAATAATTTCCTTTAGTGTTGTGTATCTTTACCCTTTATCTGAAGGGGGTTTCTACATAAATATTGGAGTAACTATTTTGATTTGTGTGTGAGTGGATGTACTCAACGTGTTCAATCCTATTGACTCTTTTTTGGTCAATAATAATAGAATTAGGAAGTTTATTATTTCATCCCTTATTGAAAATTTGAAAACCTAATGCCTAAGTGAATCTAACCAATTTACATTCAAGTATTATATTATCTATTATCGATCCTTCATTAATCATAAAAAACCTACTTTAGTTTTGATTTCAATGTTGTGGTGTTACTGAAGCTCATAAACTTATTAGCTTGCTTATGGACCTCATTTGGAATTGGATATAAGCATGTATCATCAATAAACATAATAAAAACATAATCCTATCCATGCAATGCAAAAACACCTCTCTATAGCAATGCAAAAATTGACCTCTACACAGTTTGTGATCCAGCTAGCTCCATGCCATTATTTGTATTTGCATGACATCGAGTGTTGTTTATAGTTGTCACAAGTCAATGATATTCATGAATGAATTGAAATATTTTACAGGAGGACTCATCAAATCGGCCTTTTGAATTTCATTTTGACGAAAAAAGAGTGGACATTGGTAGCGAGGTTCACATAAGTAGTAGGCACAAAGTTTTGAGCTCGTTCCAAGCTCAGTAGTAGACTAGCAGTTGTTCTTTTTTATTATAGTCGTAGTTGTTGACACATTGTCACACTTTATATTGCTTGGGGACTTGAGGTTCAAGTCACATTTGGATGGCTAGTAAAATATAAAAAATAAAAAATAAAATAAATAAAATATAAAAAAAGCAAAACAAACAAAACAAAAATATATAAAAAATAAAATATAAAATAAATAAAATATAAAAAATAACAAAACAAAAATATATAAAATAAAATATAATATAATAACACAAAAAAAATATAAAACCACAATTGTCTGAACACAATATTTCTCTGCGAAACAAAGAACCCAATCAATGATTTCACAATGGGGCCGACACAATATACCTCCACTTCCGGAGGTGACGCAAAGGAGGTTTGTGGGAGGTCACTAGAGGTCAATTGTGTTTACACAGAGGAGGGTTTGCAAGCCATGCAGAGGCTGAAAGAATGCCCCCAAATCGGTGAGTACTCAAGAATGATTGATCATGCTCCAGTTTTTCTCAAATAATTCTGATTTGGAATTATAAAAAACAAGTTCTCTATGCAAAAGAAGCATATAAATATTTATTTTGCATGTATTTTGCATCTAGTGCATGAAATCCCCAAATGGAATCCCTCATCTAAATTGGTTTGAAACAATCATTCAGGTCCCTCCACAATCAACCATTTTAGTAGTGGCCCTGCAAGATATTTTAGTGGGTTTTTACTTACGAGGGTAGTCCTTTCAGAGCTGTTATGGATGGATTTCAAGTGGGATGCTCTCAGAATGGTGGACATGGGACCTACTCTGCAAAAACTGAGAGTTTGATGGATGCTCTTTTATCGTTATATTCTAATTATTACATATTAATCACGGCATTGAACAATGATAAAAAGGCCACTCCTAGATGAAGAGATTGCAGGGCTATCTCCATTAATATAATATAGGGTTTCATCTTAGGTATATAGCTAACCTAAATGTGGGCACTTGTTTAGCACAAAATCCATTGATACCTACCATTCCTTCACTAGGAGAGTTTGACATTGTAATGAATATTTGTGCGCATTCGACAGTTCGATATGACAGCAGGAGGGGAGAAAATAGGGTTCACAAGTGGCCAGAGCCACGTCCGGTGGGTCGTCATCATCTCCGTTTCCATGGCGCCTACACCGGTCACACACTAGAGCCATGGGGTTTAAGGTCTTCATCATGAGAAAAATCTTCAACTTCAACATCTTCCAACACGAATTAAGTTGAAACTGTGAAATTTTTCTCGTGCCAATCTTTCTTCCGGGCGACCTACAGTTGGGCACATTAATTGCTCATGTTCTCTGGTATTTATATGGAAGAAATTGGGTATCCATGTTGGATTTGAGTGTACAGAGCACACTTTGAAGGAAATGAAACACACAAAGTTCCCTTCAATTCCACGTTCTTCGTGTGTTATTATCACTCTCTCTACACTCTCTTCCTCTTTATCATGTGTATGCACGTTTTGAAGTTCTTTGGCCCTTAACATCTCCACAACATCTCTCACCTCGTGATTAAGAAATTCAGGCCTTCCATTTTTCTTGTAAATTTATCCTTTATTTGCAAATGTATTCTTGCTTTGTGTGGTTAGTGATCTAGCTCATGATCCCCACCTTCCATATATTATGTTTTTCTCCTCTTCCATCTTTGCATTAACACTAGTTAAATTAGACATAAAACCCTAACCCTTAAATTAGACATATAACAATAAAGAGCATCCCACTTGGTACACTCGTAAGAACAACTTTCCCTCTGAGGCATAGATGAATGTCCCTATGCAAGTGCCATGACTTGAACCGCCTTGGAAGCCATTGATAGCATTTTTTTGGCCTTTCAACTCCATAGTTTGTACCATCCAACTGATTATTAGCCATCACAAGTTCCATGGAGGGAACATATCCCAAATCAAATGTTGACATGGAACTCCAAATTTTATCTTCAAAGGCTTTTGTCAAATCCATTTCTTTCTCTCAAATTGTAACTTTTTGAGCAAAATAATATTATGTTTTTCATATAGGGAAAAAATATATTTTTGAAGGAAGTTAAAAGTGATTTGAGTTAGAAAAATGGCCACTTCTCCAAAAATGACAAGTATCTTGTAAATCGTCAAGTCTCTTTTGACTGAAGGGATTACACCTAACCCTAACCTCTCAAATCTCTTTATATATGAGGAGGGTCCTTTGTAATAGTTAACATTTATTCAACAAGGAATATAAGCTCTATTGGTAATTTTTTAGAGTTTTTAGTGCTATACTCGTCCACATTCATCTATTGAGATTTTGTATATACTTGTTAAGGTTTGAGGGATAGTAGTAGTAGTAGTTGTTTATGTTGGTTCTTTTGAGGGATTGGTTAACTATGTTGCTTGTATTATTTTCTTGGGTTTAATATGCTGGTTTTAAATTTTCTTTACTAATAGTTATTGTTTGTCATATATATTGGATTTTGTGCAAGTTTTCTGAAGAATAGGTACTTGTTTGCTTAGTAATCTATGTTTTCTTAAATAATTTTGATATGGAATAATAAAAAACAAGTTCTCTATGTAGAAGCAATATTTATTTAGCATGGATTTATACTGGTATGGAAAATCTAAAAAGTCTGTGTTCATAATATAGTTTAAAATATGAATTTCTCTTCCCCTGAATTTCCCTTTCACTCTCTATGTGAGGTGAGGGTCATTGTTGCTGCATTGCATTATAGTTGCATCCTTTCCCACGTTTAATCTTCCAGCTGTTGCTTTTCTTATATTTTGACAACTTTTCATACTTTAGCATGTAGTTCCTCAAAATTGACCCCTATTTAGGAATTATATCTCTTACCTCTCATTAAAGGGTGGAAAGATTAAAAACAATTCCCATAATTGATGTTGGTGGGGCTATAAGTTTGGAGGATTCCATGAATATCCTAAAACATGCTCACAATTGTCCATCACATGCTCCACCAGTATTTTACTGTTGCCTTTAACCTTTAGCAGTAGCAAAATATCCTAGGGCATTATCAAGAATAGTTTCACCCCCTCTTCAAGAGTGATCAAAATCACATGTGGATTTAATTTCCCATATTATATTGTTTATGGTTTGTGAAAACAGTATTCTACTGTGTCAAAACCTGAGTAAATTACTTATCAATAAGTATAGGTTCAAACATCACAATAAAGATAATTATAATTTTAAACATCATTTGAGCCTATTGGTCTATGTGACCAAATAAAGTTAAAAATTAAATGATAATAAGATCATCCTAAACACTAACTCTGGAAACTCTTGAATGAGTAATAGGCCAAATCTAGGCATCATAGAGAAACTAATCCTCACCGGTTGAGCTACATGCCAGGTGACGTTTTCAGCCTCACCAGTTGGTTGTTTTCCTCTAATGAACCAATTCTCATTTGGATTTTTTTCATTGTATCCTTTGTCGTACAATGAGAGGTTTGCACCCATATGTTCACTCATTTCCTTCTTTATCCAACATGATAGGCGGGCTTGTATACAACTTTCTATCTATTAACACATGTTTCTCTTTAGCAGGAGTTGGCCCAGCAACTTACATACAACTAGCCTCAACCAAATAAGAAGTAGATAAATCACAGGGCTTGTATCATTCCCTACTAAAAAGGAAATTAGATGGACAGCCCAAGAATCCATCATCATCAAAAAAAGTATTACAGATTAATTGTTAAGACTAAATCAAGCCACAAATCATAAACTATTATCTGCATTTAGTTGGAGAGAAATTTTCCTTCAAAATATCTAATTCTTCAAATTTGTTGTTATTCTTGAGCTTTTTGTTTTTAATATATTCATACAAAAAATTTCATCAAAATATTCAAAACTTTCTAAAAGCATTTAATTTTGGTTTATGTCAATTCACCTCCCACTCTTGTGTAGTGTTCTCCATTTATCGCTATGAAACCTTCTGGATA
This sequence comes from Pseudotsuga menziesii, assembly GCA_001517045.1. Taxonomy (NCBI): domain Eukaryota; kingdom Viridiplantae; phylum Streptophyta; class Pinopsida; order Pinales; family Pinaceae; genus Pseudotsuga; species Pseudotsuga menziesii. The sequence continues at coordinate 200,330 of LPNX010758808.1, read as the reverse complement.
TTTGAAATTAGTCCTGTTTTGGAAACAACGTTCTTTTATCTATATTTTTATGTTTGCAACAACTGATACTTTTCTGATTCTTGTTTGCTTCAACTATTATTGGATATTGAATTTCAATATAATTTGGGACAACATATTGTTATTATAGTGTAGATGTCAATTCTCATGACTGATTTTTACCTAAATGAGATAGATGATACCATTGATTGTCATAAAAGCAGGTCTATAACCATCTACGGATATGGCACGTGCCTGCATAAATTATACATTCTCCATGGTTAAATTATAACAAAAAAAAGTCACTTAAAAATACATGTGAAAGAACAAATAAACATAATGCTTTGCAACAACATGAATAAAGCAGAACATGAGTAACAAATTTAGAAGAAACCTGATAGTATATTTCTGGACAAAATAGGACCAATAGAGTATATGTAGTAAAAAATAGTAGACCAACCATATCAAGCAAAACATGTAGCAAAATATATGCATGCCATGGTCACAAGAAACAAAAGTCAGCAAATAAATTCTAAGTTGCAACCACAAATAAATCATCATAGATGAATTTACAATACAAAGTAATTGAGGATCCTTATGAACAAATCAAGGTAGAGAGGTAGTAAGAATGGGAAGAATTTACCTCAGGTTTTATGTACTGCACACTTCGGTGAAATATAAAGACAACACATTGAACTGAAAAAGGAGGGTACAATTTATTATTTTTAACTCAATTAATATTTTCTCATTAATCTTTGTAGATTTTGTCCACTATCTCGTTGATTCTGTTCTCAATTTTCTCTATGTTTTTTCTTCTATTGGAAATAAGTCCTTTCAATTGCACAGGGAAAAAAGTATGTGGTTTTAAAACCATTCGATGCCAATGTTCAAAACATTTAAAATGGCAGTTTGAAAACATATCAAGAGATACCTTTTCAAATTCAGGTTTCAATCGGTCGATCTCCACTCTAATATTTACTCTCTCCTGTTGCAATTTTGAGAGCTTACCCTCTATAGTTTTCTGCCACAGATATTGTTGTTAAAAAAGAATGTAATGAAGTAATACAATGGAATCAAAATGAAATGTATGTAATTTTCTTATGCTTTTTCCATTCTGTTCATGTAAAATATTCAGTTTGTAGTGAAAGTTACTTCAAAGGCATCAAAAGTTGAAAGCAATAACTCTATATTTTTTCCTCAAACTCACAATATGTATTACTAACATTTCTCAGCTATCAAACTATCAAAATGTAGTAAACATCCCCTATTTATTACTGATTGTAAGAAGACTTCTACACACATATATAAAATATATAGAATAATACTTTATCGATAAAAATATTACGTGAGCCTCGTGACTCAAACTCAAACTCGGTTGAGTCAACCGAGTTGAACCCCAATCGAGCTAACTCGGCCTTTGAAACGATTCGAGTGAAAAGTTTGGTACCGAACCAAGCAAGTCAGGGTATGACTCGACTGGATCGGTAACAAAATGATCAATTCATCCCAATCCGTACTAACTCAACCAAGTCAATGTGGGACTGCACAGGTCACACACATGACACTTAAATTAAAAAAAAAATTAACCTAAAAATATAAACACCGAGACTCTAAACCTACTTCATTGTCGAGTCAATTAGCTTTGGAGGATTCCTATACATCATAATACTATTTGGAGTAAAACACAACTTGCTTTGTAGGCCCTAGATGCCACCCAAGTGCAAAATCATCAATCTAGAAAGCAGCCTCCAAATACAATAACATTTTTCACAAAATAGGGCATGAACCATGTGAACAACCTTCCAAGTGGACCAACTCAATGAGTAACCTCCAAGCATGTAATATATCTCATGAAACTATGTATAAAAGAGTGTAAGCATGCTTCAAATGTCTCCAAGGGTGAATGTTCCTCAAATAATGAGAGAAGGCCTTCCTCTAACAACAAACCAGTACACCAAGGTGAATTGGCCCTTTTTAGGGCTTCCATTTTATGCACAGGGGCCCTTAATGCAAAAAAAACTTGGTATTTTAGGGCCAATTGGGGTTGTTACTTCTCTTGTGCACAGGTCCATATATTTTTAGGGTTGTTTTGTGACCTACGGTTGCAAGGAAAGCCACCAAAGACTATTATTTTCTACTAATCTCCTTCAAGAGACTACCGAGAATCACCTAAAGCACAATCAAACTTGGTTTATAGGGTCTGAAATTAAATGATATTTTTTTTATTTAGGTTTGTTTACCCTCCTTTTGTGGAGAAAACGCACCCAGAATTCATGATATTGCTATAAATTGTTGATTAGGAGGTTGGAACAACCCTTATTTATCCTAGAATGAAGGTTTTAGGTTGTTGGAGTGCCCATGTCTGCTCATTATGTCCATATCTATGCCCATAATTGTGTCTTAATGTCATTTCAACTCTCAAATTCAACCCAACATTTCTCAAAACCTATTTTTTCTGTTGTTCATCACTTTTCATAGGGCCATTCATGCCCATAACTGCCTTTTAACCCTCCAATTTGGCCTAGATTTAGAGGTAGGCATGTTTGGTTATGGATAAGTGCACAAGGGTGCCCAAGATGCTGAAATAGGGCTTCTTCATACCCTTTTTTTACTGTTAAACAGGTTTGTTTGTGCCCAAAATTCATGTGGATGCTGCTATAAGGCATATGAATGAGATTTTAGGGTTGCTTTCACCCACAGATTTCTCATTTTCACAACCAGAATTGCAAAGACCGCCTCCTACTGCCATTGATCATCATCTTTTAGGGTTTCAATGTGCCCAGATCTGAAAGTTGGCCTAATTATAGCTGATTTGAGATGCTTTATTGTTTGTTGTGACCTTCAGAATGCTCCCAAAGTGCTCAGATTTGTCCCTTTGATGCTCATACTTGATTCTAGAGCTGTTTATGCCCATAGTACTTCCCATCATTGCTCCTAGTGTGCTCATAACTAAAAATGAAAGGGCTCACTACTGTTATAGTCCATAAACTATCCAAAATTCAAAACCAACTCGGAACTGCCTAGATTTGATTTCAAGATTACAATCATGACAACTTCACCCCTAGAGAATGTGATAGAATCACTGATGGACACCCATACAAAATGGAGGGTAACACTAAGGACCTTTTTTGATTTTGTGCCGGTTTTAATGCATTTTTTACATGTTTACAAATTTGTAACTGTACACAATTTTTTTTATTTGAATGCCAATATTTTGTACCTGCTAGTATATTTTGAAATATCTTAAACCTTGTATTTTGTAGTTTGTAGCAGGAGTTTGTGGTAGGTATGTTATTCATTGTGGTCAAGGCATGAAGATTTTGGTTGATTAAGGATTTTAATTATTCAAAACAAGTTCATTTCTGAAAGTGGCATTTGATTCCCCACAAAAGATATATCTTTTAATAATGTTGTGTTTAGCTAGCTCATAGCTAGTGTTTCCCTGCTCTTGGGGGATTTGGAGTGGGTATGAAATGTTCCTAAATGTATAGGTATGACGGTGGGTACATGGAAATGTTTAGGGAGATTTTGTGGCAAGTTTGACCTATTCTGAGTTGGCATTTCATGGTTTAGTTAGCTCTTTCAATCATCCGGCATGTCATCTCTGTATATGGTTTCCCTGTCAGTGCAATGATTCTTCCCAATGTTTGATAGTTTCCCTGTGATTTCCATTACATGATTTGATCAAATAAGGCACTTCAGACTGGAGTCTTAATAATCTATGTGATGATTTATTTTCGTCATTCAGCTTTCCAACTATAGAGACTAATCTTTGCTGTCAACTATAGAGTTTAAATTATTTATCTGTGTTGGTTTGATGGGATAAATGGGAGATATGGATGAGAAACCCATGAAAGAGGGGGAGGAATACCTGGGGTATTTTATGGCAAGAAAAAATGAGTAGAGCAAGCTAATTGTTGGGTACATAACCTCCATTTGAGATGTCCCCACCCACTTTATAAGAAATAAATTTCTAGGAGTATGATTCAAATGCACAGAACTTTGAAGCATGCTGTGATATTAAACTATCCTCTCATGTAATTTCAACTAATTTTCTTTTTATTATAGGTCTTTCTGGATGGATTTTGCTGGGATCCTTTATCATGTAGATACTAACATGTGAGAAATGCTGAGCAATTATGTTCTTTGTTTAACCATTGGAGGCATGTATATATACATCATCATCTTCTGTATAATAAAACGGTTACAAACATAAAAAAATATTGAATAGTTTTTATTATGCATCAAATCTTTGATTTCTCTTGATTGACTACCATAGAGCTATAATTTCAATTTTCATGGCCTATGAAACTAGCTCGGAATCATAAGTTGGTTTTCTATTTTAGAATTTTGGAGGTTAAATCTGGGGCCTGCTTCTATAATCCTTAACGTTTCGTAGGACTTCCTAAATGAGAGTGCCAACTTGAGAGAATAGTGGGATGAGTTTATCTTAGATTTATTAGGACCTATGTTGACTGTACTAAAATCAATGCTAAGCTTTCTTATGGGGTGTGATTTCAGGATTTTCATGTTTCATATGTAGAACATGTCACACGTCCAATTACAGGAGAAAATTCCTCCAAACTTGAAACAAAACTGAGGCTTTACGTTTGTCCATTGTGAATCACATGGTAAGGGTATGACTACAACACTTTGTGGTAAGTACATAAGATAAGAACAATATAGTGGTTGCTGATTAGAGTGTGGTGGAACAATACTACATATGAATATAGGGTTGCTGATGCTCTTGTCAGATCTTTAATATGTTGTAAAGTAATTTTGAAGTTTTCCTTTATAAAAATATTGGAAAGCATGAAACAAATTATGTACACATTTATTCTTGGGTTTTGAATGCTTGTTTAGTGCATGTTTGTAATTGTGTGTCTAATGTATTATTTGAACAACTATTGGTAATATAGTTATTGATAACATCTCTCTTGGGTTGATATGCCTTTGATTATCTTTTCAGGTTCTCCTTTCTCTGAAAATTTGTCCTCTCATTTGCATTTCTCTGTTGATTCTGTGTTTTGGAGCCTTAATCTTTATTCTCATGAGCATCATGTCACATTTCCTTGCAATCTTAGATCACTTTGAAATTATCCACTTAAGATTTATATTTTTTTCATAGATGTTTGCGTCCAAAGAGATTTGTAAGTAACCAATGTGTTCATATTTTATTGCTATAGAAATACATGAATATGTTGGAAAGAATGTCATTGGCAATGGGCACAACTTACTAGCTAGACAATATCCATGTTGATTTGTTTTAACTATCATATGTGTAGTTTATCTCCTCATGATGATGTTTATAAATGTTGTTGGGCCCTAGCATGTTCTTTGATGCTCCTATATATTCCAAAGGGTTGTGGACCTAAACATTACCTGGGTTGTTTCCTTCTTTCTATGTTTGAACAAGTGTTGTTTTGTGATTACTCTGTCTTTGTCATTAGTCGTTTTTGCTTACATCCTGAATTGATTTAATTGTAATGTGATCGATGTTCGTTGTATGAACAAATTAACAAGAGTGGATTTTATATAATACTCTTCCTTTTGATGTTTCTCAACCTGAGATTACAGTTAAGTGAAATTTTAAACACTTTATTGCATCTTATAATATACTAATAGTTATATCAAGATAAAATTTTATTAATGGTTTCATGATTGGTTTTAAATTTTAACTTTCAAGATATCTTTCAGACAAACAAACCTTCAAATTCTTGAATAGTTGGCATATTGTAACAAATTCTAATTTGTTGAGTAATGCAACTTTGAACACTATTTTTCCAATCAGAATCAAGTGCATTGAAAGAAAATTCATCTCAGCATGATAACTTTGACTCTAAAATATTACTAAAATTTTTCAACTACTTGCAACTCTTAGCATTTTGGCTCCTAATCGTAAGTCCTTAACCACCTTCATTTACACCTTGGGATATAGTCTTTATCTAAACTATTATGTACATAGTTATGTCTTATGGTTGGCCATTATATGGTGTTATGATTAATGTACTTCATTATGTGAATATGATTTATTTGTTTTTGAACCTTTTCCACCACTTCCTTTCTTGGTCTCATTTCTTGATTGTTATATATTTTTGTCAATTGGTATGAGGGTCCCATGGTTATGATCCATGGGAGATTTCATCCATCATGAAGAATTTTAAATGAGAATGATGGACATATTAGTGCATTGTGATTCCAAGGACAGGACGATGATTGACCATTTCAAGAAGGAAGCACTATTGAGGAAATTTTAAAGCCACGGGCTTGGATGAATGATATGGGGTGCATTTTGAAATAAGCAATTATCAAGGAAGCATGGAAAAGATGGGTAAACAATATTCTAATCACTTAATAAAATCTGGAGTATAATCATCCCATAGATGTAATTAGGCTGAGGGTTATTCCCATTGTTTATTTAATAAGATACTATTTTAGAGTTTGTGGTGTTAAAATTTGTTGTATATCAAATCGCATTCATTGTGGAGTTGGACATACTTGCTTAATTAAATGCTTGTACTAAGTTTTAAGCTTGCTATTATTGAATTCACTCATTGAATAAATTTGATGTTTTAGTTTAGTGAATGCATTGTGCAGCTTTGAACCGAGACATTGGTTATTGCACTACATGGCATTAAAAGTGGCCATTTGGGGAAGAAAATTGTAATGTAGTAGGAAACGTGGAGCTAGGGTTTACCATGTACATAAATAGCTTGAAATGTAGCACACATAGTAGGGCCTTGAAACATGTTTTACGATTTGAAAATGTGTATGGAAAGATGAGCTTGTGTTTTTGGGGCATACCAGGATCCATATGATCCATTTCCTCATCGAAATTGGGCAATTTTGATTGGGTTTGACCAAAGTGCTCGTAATTAATGCTAATTTTAAATTCTCAAAGTAAAAGTTGACATTTTCCTTTATTTTTCTTTTCCATCCTTCTACTTAAATTTTTAACATTACCATTGATTGTTCTAGGATGTTTGGGAGCAATTCCAACTTCATCAGATTTCATATAGATAAAGTAGAATTTCATATCCCATTAAAAATTTAGCAGACTTAATACTTTTCAGGATGGAAGGATTGCATTGCAATTGGATTCTATCATTTCTGAAAATATGGGATTCAGATTTAATCAAGAGCACCAAGTCCTCTATGTACCTCGATGTTGGTAGTGCTGATTGTTGAGCTCCTTTGTCATGGCCTTATCACTGATTAGGCATGTTAAGCATTTTGTACCATATTTTAAGGCATGCATTAGGAAATTTCATCAAAATTGGATGGTGTTCACCGTTGACTAATGTCCCTAGAGGATTGAGGTAGGGGCAAGGCTAGACAAGGAGGCAGAGGGTGATACTAATGGCGAGGATCCCAATATAAGTGATTGTGGAACAATGCTTATGCTTATTGTTGAATTGTTATTTCTCATTTATTCATACTACTTTCTTTTAAAGTTTCAATATAATGTGATAATTATAAAATAGAACATTATATATATATATATATATATATATATATATATATATATATATATACATATTGTAACATTTCTAGCATGTACTTTTGTCAAAAACTCATACCCATTTTTCTGTATCATATAACCTAGGTGTTGAAGGACTTATGGCAAATTCATTTCTAGTCTACATATTCATGACTATAGGTTATTCTCAAATGATGTCAAAAGGTTGGATTGAAATTCCAAAAAAGACATAAACATCATCGATCAATGTTTCCTCTTCATAACTATAGGTTAGATAATATAGTAGCTCATATGTATTTTCTCTTCATTTAGGGTTATGCAATTTTGTAACTTTTTATGACAAAATTACTATTGAATGTCACCACATTGAAATATGATAGTTACAAGTTGAGAACCAATGTAATATGAAATAATCAGTAGTACTAATTGATCTTATCAAGTGGAGCATAAAATATACACTCACACTATTACAAACAATGGACTTTTACATTCATACTTATTTTAGCAGCATTCTACAACAATATGTTTGTGAAGCATTTGATTAAAAACCCTGACCCAATCATAGTAACGCCGTGTTAAAACCTTAATTCGAATTAGGAACACACACTATAGCATTATGATAGTCTTTGACAGAATAGGTGAACAAGTTTTAACTATGAATACAATTTTTTTTTATTAATATACAACACCCCGTCGGTTATCTGACGTTCAATGCCTAGGAGATGTTGTCAGATTTCATGTCAATCTGACGAATTTGTTGTGGCTTCGATGGTAGATTGTCATTGCAATTTTGACATCATAGGGCCCTCGTCCGACAACATTGCTGTAGGAAATTCGATGGCCTTTCTGTAGGAAATCCGACGGCCCTGCCGTAGGAAATCCAATGGTCGTGGCTTGGCGTTGAATATTCGACGTTATGCCACCGATGACAAAAAAAATTGAGGTTGTTGAATACCCGATAGGTTATTGTCTAATTTTAAACATGGAATTAGAGAGTGCATGGGGGTGTGACCCGCATGGTGGGAGTATCATGCATGACGAGTGCTTTTATTGTTTGTTGAGTGGTACCCTTCATTTTGGTTTTGACTATTCCTGACGATGATGTAGGAGCATGGTTTGATATGATGGGGGATTTCAACTTGGGTTGAGTAGTGCCCTCATTGGTGGGGGTACTTGGCTTAGGTTGAATAATTCCCTAATTTTGTGGTTTGGTGACTACCGTTGGTGGCGGGGTTACAGAGGTGGTGCTTTCAGCGGACAGAGTTTGAGTGGAAACTCGTTGTATTGGGACCATCTCATAATGGGATATAGGTAGTGAATCCATTTCTAGAAATAATTGTGTAAGGTACCAAACATGTAGACCAAGCATGAGTCCGACGAGTGTCAAATGGTCCATAAATGGGGTTCCTTGTACTCCTGTGGGGGGGTCAAGAAATGGTATCCAGAAAATTGGTGGCAAGTTTGATCCGTTCAGGATTTGCTCGACGCCATTTCTAGATGGGGTTGTTGAGGATGGTGCTCTAGGTTTGGATGCCTATTTCTCCATGGTAAAATGCGTGCACATTAGACATTTTGTTGGAGGGGGTATGACAGGTGTAGGTCCTCAGTACGCTCCTAGAATGTTCGAGTCCTTGTAGGCTCTAGGGATAATCTCAAAATATGGGGCATTGTTTGTCTCGCTTACCATGGGAAAGACATTGTTGGGATTGGTTGATGTATGGGGGTTATAGTAGCTAAGTTCGTCAAGGTTGACTGAATTTCCATTAAATCAAAACATATTGGTGCGAAAAACCAAATATGCAACTTCCTTCATGGCATACATGTGAGTACAACCCAAGAGGATGTTATAGTCCAATTGGGCATCAATGACTTCAACATCAATCATTACCATTCCCCCCCATCTCAATGGGAAAATTTTGGTACAAGGAAATTAGTTGGGATGGTTTTCCATCATATGCATGAAGAGAGATAGATGATGGTGCTAACTCGGGGAGCCCAATTTCTTCCAGACATTGGAAGACACTACACATGTGGAAACACCTTCATCGATAAAGTAATGAAGGATGATTTTTTTTTTACCATGACCAACACTTGGAATTTTTTTGATGAGGTTAGTTATGGTTCTCCTTTTATCAAGGTCAAAGGTCACACGGTTTGTGTTAGAAGGGTCGACTGATCCTAGTGCATTAAACAATTCCTTTCATTATGAAGGGCATGATTGAAGTAACCCTAAGGTTGACATGGAAACTAGTGACTATAATAAATCATTTATAATTTTGTAGATATGGGCAGCCTTCATGTGTGGATTATGAGGGCTACACCTTAATGGTGCTTTAGGGATCCTCAAAATTTTCTCTGTGGTTGGCCGCTAAATTTGAAAAGTTCCTTCTGAAGGGACTAAAGTACCTTCTAGGATAGGTGAGGCTTCAACATTGGTGTACTCATTATTGTGAGTTTGTTGGTTAACAGACGTTTGGTTCATGTAAATGTTTTGAAATGATACTTATCCTGGGGGGGTTTTGATGGCCCATGCTTGTAGGTTGTTGGGTAAACTACAGGGAAATCAACAGGAGGAGATAGTCCAACCAGAAAGGCTTCAAATCGATCCCATGTAGAGATAATTCTATCCCCGATTTGTTTGATTTAACTAACTACTATGGATACGAGGTCTCCATTGGAACAAGGTTTTTTCATATACGAATGGATTTGTTCTTCTTCCAAGGAAGATCTAGGAAAGTTTTACAGTAATTGGAGACTAGATTTGTCTAGGGAAACTGAGACAATAATTGTGGATAATTTTAAGTAGAACAATTAGATGTATGATTTATGACAAAGAAATAATAACCCAACATATAAAAATATAAATCAGGTTTGTTCCTTTTTTCCAACCTTGAATGAAACTGAAACAATGAAAATTATACTTCTTTATCCAAAGTATTACATATGTATAATTGTTCTATCAGAATAATACCAATTCAAAAATCAGTATGAGAATAAGTGACTGTTCAATAGTTGCAATTAATGGCATATGAATTAAGTAAAGACATTTATTCAATTAATAATCAACACATTAACATTGTATTGAAACATTATATAGTGATCAATGTTTTTTTTATAAATAAGCAACCTATGATCAATTTGTCAGGAAGATAAAAAAATAACCTGAATCCATGAAATAAATTTAATGAATAGCCCCAAAAAATGACATAAGAAATGCTGAGAATATAGTTGTCAATGATGTCAAAGGAGTTTAGGAATGACAAAGAGATAACCAATAGACATAATAGACAGATGAACTCAGTAAAATATAAAGGAGCCATTATGTAGATTGTCAATTGATGTTAAAGTAGTTCAATAATGACAAAGGAATAACCAGTAAAATATGATGACAGGGTGAATTTAATGAAAGAAAGAGGAATTACAAAATCGAATAAAAATTCAATGACAAGGTCGATTATAGGGGAAATATTTGCAAAGTGAGTAGTGGCAGATAACAGTATGAAGCGCTAAGAATATTTGGACGGATCCGCTAATCTAGCAGTGGAAGCGCCAAAGAAATTTTGGTTGACCCAGGTCATTCAAGGGATAGAGATCAATGGTCTATAATAATATCCACAAAATAAATATGTGTGGAAAATAACATTCCCAAACACTAGAGTGAAGTGAAAAATTGGATGGTCCATATCGGTCGAGAGAAATTGCGGAGGCCTATTTTGAGAAGATCAACGGTGGTGAATCATTTTCACACAAAGAAAAGTGAATATCTTCAATCCGCTAGATCGACGGTTAGGAAATACTTTGCAAGGGATCGACGGTGCGGAAGAAATATTTTGGAAAGGAAATTATAGAAGTATTTTCAAGAATTTTGGAAAACCCGCATTCCGCAATCCGCAAGATCAACGGTCAGGAAAGACTCCGCAAGATATCGATGGTGCGGAAGAAAGTGCGAAAAAGAAGATGCGGAATTATTTTCAAGAAATTTGGAAAACCCACAATCCACAATACGCGTTTGATATAAATCTCAATGATCAGGAAAGAGTCTGCATAATATCGAAGGTGCAGAAGAAATATTACGGAAAGCAAATTGCGGAAGCACTTTTAAAAAACTTGGAAGAACCACAATCCACAATTCACATATGATCTAAAGATCAACGACCAGGGAAGAGTCTACAAGAAATCAAAGGTGTGGAAAGTATATCATGGAAAGGAAATTGTGGAAGGACCTTTTGAGAAAAAAGTCGAAACGTGCATCTGCAATCTGCAATCCGCATCATATCTCAAGATCAACGGCTAGGGAAGAGTCTGCAAGAAATAGACGGTGCAAAAAGTATTTTGCGGAAAGGTAGTTGTAGAAGGAAATTTTTTGGAAAAAAGTCAGAACGCACATCTGCAATCTACATCAGATCTCAGATCACCGGCCAGGGAAGAGTCCACTAGAAATCAACGATGTGAAAAGGTTGTTGCGGAAAGCTAAGGAAATTGCAGAAATATGATTACGAAGGGAAATATGTGTATTAGATCAATAGACAAGAAAGAGTCCGCAATGGATCAATGACTTAGGATGGTTGTAGAAAGGATCTATTGAGGAAATATCATTGTGGAAAAGGAAAATTCATAATATTTTTTGGTGAATAATTATCATTGTGAAGAGGCAATTCTGGTAAGATATTGTTGCAGAAAGGTATGACTAAGAAACCTAAATAGAGTTAAATAATTGTTAAAATGTAGAATTGAGTTTTCATGAAGAGGAACGATATAAGAATGAAAAGGTGCAACGGTAAAGATATGGATTCATATAAAATGTGTTAGAGGGTATTTATAGATAGAGTGTTGAGTGAAAGAAGTAGTCTCTACATTCCATATTGAAGCAACAACTAGAAGAGGTAGACACCAATGACGTGTAGAAGTAATTTATGACAGATATTGAAGGAGAAAGAGATCTGGAATATTGACAAAAACATATTAGGGTGGAAGAGTTGTGCAAGGGAAGGCTACAATCCTGCAAGAGGGTTGTAACATCCTTCTAGTAGTTGCTGGTAAATAGGGTGTAGTAGCATCCTTTCAGTAGAAGTTGATAAAACTAAGGGGTCATAGCCTCCTTCTAGTAGTTACTGTTAAATAGGGTGTAGTACCATCCTTGTCTGTAGGAGAAGGCATAAACTATTTGTAAATACAATTTTGCGATAATAGGAAGTATTGGTGCTTTACCCAATTGGGATTCTATGATAAATTTTTGTTAGGTGTGTTCTTGTTGATCATGTGTGTTAATGAATAAATTAAAAGTGGTTTAAATTGTTAAAAGTTATCAATACTGATTCATCCCCCCCTCTTAGTATTGTTCAATATTCCAACAATTGGTATCAGTGCAGGCTCCTTCACCACAGTTTAACCACTGGAAGGAAGATCCTACTTAAAAACCACTATGGATCAACAAGAAGGGTTAGCCACCAACAAACCACCATTATCCACAGGAGAAAATTATGCATACTGGAGTGTGAGAATGAAGTGCCATCTGATGTCTCTTAGATGCAAGGTTTGGGAAGCAATTGAAAAGGAGTATAAAATTGTAGACAACCTACCTACAGACAGATTGGAACTAGACCAATATGAGGGTAATGCAAAAGCCCTAAATTCCATATTGAGTGGATTGACAAAATATGCATTTGTAAAAGTCATGTGATGCAATACTACCAAACAACCTTGGGATAAGTTAAAGATTGTTTATGAAGGAGCATACAAATCAAAGAATCCAAGCTTCAGACATATAAAGGATAGTTTGAAAGCCTAAAAATGAAAGAAGAATAAATTATTGGAGAATACCTTCTAAGAGTACATGAAGTTGTAAATGCTATTAGAGGCCTTGGAGGAGAATTAAAATAAAGAGAAGTAGTCGACACGGTACTAAGAACATTGCCAATGAAGTATGACTCAAAGGTGTCCACTATAGAAGAACGAGATGGCCTTGATTCCTTAACAGTAGATGAACTACATGGGATCTTCACTGCGCATGAGATGAGAATGAGACACAATGATTCTTCAAGAAAAGAGGCAGCATTTAAATCCATAAATGAATCAAAGAAGTCTGAAGCCCCATCCAAAAACCATTCAGATATTTTAGATGATGAAGAAGCCCTCTTTATTAAAAAATTTGAGAGAGGTATTGGAAAATACAAAGGAAAGTTGCCCCTAAAGTGTTTTAGATATGGAATAATTGGACACTTTTCTTCAAAATGTTATTACCCTAAACAATATGATAATGATGAGAAAGAAGCCTCAAGGAAGTTAAAAAAGGGTAAAATGGGAAACAAAAAGAAGTACTATGAGAAAAAGAAAATTATTTACACTATGGAAGATAGTGAAGATGATGATACAAGTGGAGAGAAGAAACACAAATTCTATTCATGGGAGTAGATACTCAAGCTCAAAATGGTGAATCTGACAAGGAAGGTGAAGTAGGATTAAAAGTTGAACTCATTAGTGCTCTTGAAGAACTTGAAAAACGTAGGATAAAGAACAAAAATTCAAACCATGTGATTAGCGAGTTGGAAACTCAACTTCTAGAGGACAAAAGGATTGAAGAGGACCTAGATTTGTAGCTCGAAAGAAGAATGCAAGAATCTGAAAAGCTTGAAGAAGAGATCATACAGTTTAAAAAAAATCTTTATGAAGAAGCTATGAAATCAAAATTTGAGGGAAGCTCAAAGGCCTTAGATGATATCCTAAATAACCAAATACCTTCAAATGATAAATCTAGACTAGGATATAGGCCAAACTATTATTCATTCACAAACCAAAGTGGAAATAAAAAAATCTATGATGCTACACTAAATAATACTGTTAAGAAGGAAGAAAGCAAGAATTATATTCCAAACTCTCCTGACAAAAACATGATTGAAAGCAATGGTTGAAAATGAGACAAATCAGAAAATTAAATGTCTTAGATCAAAAAATGGGGGAGAGTTTACCTCAAACGATTTCAATGAGTTTTGTGAGATAAATGGGATCAAAAGACAATTTTCAGTAGTAAAGACTCCTCAGTAGAATGGTGTTGTTGAAAGGAAGAATAGAACAATCCAAGAAGCTGCCAAAACAATGCTTAGTTAATCAAAGTTGTCAGATGCATTTTGGAGAGAAGCAGTATACACATCTACTTATATATTTAATAGAGGACAACTCAAAGAAAATAAGGACAAGACTCCTTATGAAATATGGTATGTAAGGCCAGCCTCACTCAAGTATTTTAGAGTATTTGTCATAAATTGCTACATTAGAAGGAATGGGGATGATATTGGCAAGTTTGATTCTAGGACCGATGAAGGAATATTTCTAGGATATTCATCCACCAAGAAGGCATATAGATGTTGCAATAAAAGGTTACACAAGATCGTATAAAGTGAAAATGTAAGAATAGATGACATGAAACCAAGAAAAATAAGAAGTCATGATGGTGATGTAAGTACAAATGATGAATAAAAGGAAGACCTGCAAAAAGATGAAAGTATTCATGAAGAATAATTAGAGGAGGAAGATACACAGGAAATTCAAGAAGATTCTCCAAGATCTAATACAAAAAATCAATCTAGAAGAGTACAACAGGATCATCCCAAGACACTGATTGTAGGTGACAAATATGCTAGAGTCAATACAAGGAGAAAAATACTATTTTAATGAACAAGCACTACTCTCAGTAGTGGAACCTAATAATTTTACAGAATTGAGCAAGAATGATGAATGGATCAAAGCCATGAATGAAGAATTGGATTGGATTGAGAAGAACGAAACCTTGGAACTTGTCCCAAAACCCAAAGAAAAAAATATTATAGGGACCAAATGGGTTTTCAAGAACAAATTCAATTAAGATGGTCAAGTGATAAGGAACAAGGAAATATTAGTATTTAAAGGGTATGCTCAAGTGGAACAGATTTATTTTGAAGAAACTTATGCCCCTATAGAAATACTTGAAGCAATCAGAATGTTTTTAGCACTTTCATGCCATAAAATTTTTAAAGTATATCAAATGGATGTCAAGTTTTCATTTTTAATGGAAAACTAAAAGAAGAGGTTTATATTGAACAACCTAAAAGATTTCTCTAATGAGAAAATAGAGACTATGTTTGTAAATTGAAAAAGGAACTCTATGGCCTCAAACAAGCTCCAAGGGTGTGGTTTTCAAGGCTAGACAACTACTTAAAGCAACAAGGATTTAAGAGAGGGGCTATTGAAAGTAATCTATACTTAAAAATTGAAGATGAAAATATGATAATTGTTGTTGTTTATGTAGACGACATCATATTTGGAAGCAATTTACAAATACTAAGTGTAAAATTCGCTTCTGAAATGAAGAAGGAATTCAAAATGTCAATGTTGGGTGAACTGACATTATTTTTGGGATAAAAAATTTACCAAAAAAACAAAGGAATATTTATCTCTCAAAATAAGTACATCAAAGACATGCTTAAAATATTTAAGATGGAAGACTCCAAACATGTTAGTACTCCTATGATCATAGGTTGTAAATTAAGAAAGGACGATGAGTCTCTGGAAGTGGACCATACCATGTATAGATCCATGATAGGAGTCCTATTATATGTGACAGCTATAAGACCAGATGTGATCCAAGTTGTAGGTTTGGTTGCTAGGTTCTAGCCAATCCCCAAAGAGACACATGTAACAATAGTAAAAATAATATTCAAATATTTGAAAGGTGGTTTGGAGTATGGGTTATGGTACTCAAAAAGTCAAGACTTCAACTTGAAAGCATTCACTGATGTGGATTGGTCAAGAAGTATTGATGATCGAAAAAGCACCAATGGAGAAACATTCTTCTTAGGAAATTTTTTAGTATCTTGGTCAAGCATGAAACAATTATCCATTTCGCTCTACACAGTAGAAGCCGAATACATTGTTGTTGTCTCATGTTGCACTAAAGTCATTTGGATGAAGCAGACACTATAAGACTTACTTGTGAAGTATGAGCACCCAATAGTAATAAATTGTGATAATACCGGTGCCATAAATATGTCAAAAAACCCTGTTGTGCACTCCAAGACAAAGAACATACCAATAAAGTACCACTTCCTAAGAGAACAAGTATCCCAAAATATTGTCAAACTAGAATATGTTGACACAAAATAATAGATTGTTGATATCTTCGCCAAGACACTACCCAAGGAAGCCTTTGAGCATCTTAGACAAAAGTTGGGAGTAATATTCTTAAAATAGTTGTAGGAGAAGAAGCGTAATGTCAGGGGGAGATATGTTGATAGGGGGGGATGTCAGAAGGAAGCCTTTGTCATTGTTGTCAAAGGGGGAGAAAGGAAATGTTGCCATCAATGTCAAAGGGGGATATTGTTGAGAATATATTTGTCATTGATTTCAAAGGAATTCAGGAATGACAAAGAGATAAACAATAGACATAATAGAAAGATGAACTTAGTAAAATACAAAGGATCCATTATATGGATTGCCAATTGATGTTAAAGGAGTTCAACAATGAAAAAGAAATAACAAGTAAAACATGATGACAAGATGAACTTAATGAAAGACAGAGGAATTACAAAATTGAATAAAAAATCAGTGACAGGGTCGATGACAGGGAAAAGATACCCAAAGTGAGCAGTGGCAGATAACAGTCCGAAGCGCCAAGAAGATTTGGACAGATCCACAAATCAAGCAGTGGAAGCACCAAAGAAATTTTGGATGACCCAGATGATTCGAGAGACAAAGATAAATGGTGTATAATAATATCCACAAAATAAATATTTGTGGGAAATGACATTCTCGAATGCTAGAGTGAAGTGAAAAATTGGTCAATCCAGATCAGTTGAGAGAAATTGCAGAGGCCGATTTTGAGAAGATCAACAGTGGTGAATGATTTATGCACAAAGAAAAGTGAAGATACGCAATCCTCAAGATCAAATGTAAGGAAAGACTCCACAAGAGATCGACGATGCAGGAGAAATATTGTGGAAGTATTTTCAAGAAGTTTGGAAAACCCGCAATCCACATTCTGCAATATGCAATCTGTAAGATCGACGATCAAGAAAGAATCCACAAGAGATCGATGGTGTAGAAGAAAGATTACCGAAAGGAAATTATGGAAGTATTTTAAATAAATTTAAAAAACTTGCAATCTGCAATCAGAATTTGATATAAATATCGACGATGAGGAAAGAGTTTGCATAAGATCGACAATGCGGAAGAAATATTGTGGAAAGAAAATTGCATTAGAGGAAATTTCAACTCAAAATGGGCTTTTTAAAATTTAACTCAAATTCCATGTCATCATGTGTTAGCCAATGAAATTTCTTTAAATTTGAAATACCGTATAGGTCTTAAACACTTTTTAAATATAAATTTGGGGATAGGTATCATAAAAAAAACTACTTTTTTTGTTTGTATTTTCGACATATCTCCCTGTGTGTTTACTCAAATTTTGATCGGGAGAGCTCGTTGGATGCGGAATTAAATTCCACTTCCAATGAGTACCCACTCGGCATACTTTTGATGAATGCCTCTACCCCAAAAACAAGAAATACCTGAAAAATTGTGATGATGACATTTTTTCAGGTATTTCTTGTTTTTGGGGTAGAGGGGTCCGTCAAAAGTATGCAGAGTGGGTACTCGTTGGATGCGGAATAAAAGTGAGCTCTCCCAATCGAAATTTTAGTAAAAACACGGGGCGATATGTCGAAAATACAAACAAAAAAGTAGTTTTTTTCTTTTCTTCCTCCAAAATTAATAAATATTATTTTATTATTTTAACTATTATTTTATTAATTTTTTTAGGAGGCCCATTTTGAGTTGAAATTTCCTCTAATGTGGAATCACTTTAAAGAAATTTGGAAAACCTACAATAGACATTTTGTATCTAATCTAAAGATCAACGGCCAGGGAAGAGTCTGAAAGAAATCAAAGGTGCAAAAAGTAGCTTGCGGAAAGGTAGTTGTGAAAAGGAAATTGCGGAAAGACCATTTGAGAAAAAATTCAGAACGCACATCCGCAATCCGCAATCCACATTAGATTTAAAGATCAACGACCAGGGAAGATTCTGAAAGAAATCACCAATGAAAAAATTATCTTGCAGAAAGGAAATTATGAAAGGACCTTTTAAGAAAAAAGTCAGAACGCGCATCTACAATCTGCAATCCGCATCAGATCTCATATCAACTGCACGAGAAGTGTCCGCTAGAAATCAACAGTGCGGAAAGGTTGTTGTAGAAAGCTAAGGAAATTGTGGAAATATGATTATAGAGGTAAATATGTGTGTTATATTGTTACATCGAAATCTTGTCCTCTTGATCCATGTCTCAACCCTTTTCCTAATCCCCAAATTTCTCTCCGCTAAACTGGATTGATACTAAGGTTGTTTTTACCCCTTTTTCCCTTCATGCTAGGTGCACCGATGGAATTTTTCCCTTCATGCTAGGTTCCCCAGCGCTGGTGCTCTATCTCCTACTACTAGGTGCACCAACGGTGCTCTTTCCCTTTATGAAATGTGCGTTGGTGGTGTTTTGAGGGAAAAAAATGGAGCTTCGAGGCCCTTCTTGAAAGAGGATGAGGTGGAGGTTTATCCCTATCATCTATGTGAGGTGATGATTCAATTCCTAACCTATAGGGAAGATCCCTTAGATCCTTCCTCCTAATCCTCAACCTATTCTATCCATTTAGCCTTATAAATTGAATCTTGTCTCCATTGAGAAGGGAGGAAGGGCTATGGTACTATTATGCTGGTGGAATTTCTAGGTGATCCCTATCATCCTTTGGGAGGCTATTATCTTGCTTTGGAGGCTTTGTCTTGTATTGTTGGGTGGAAGATTGCAGCATTAAGGCTAGGTCATGACATTCCTTTAGTATGGAATTCTATGTATCTCCTTGATTACATTAATACAAATCTCTTTCCATAAATGTTATTGTGTTAATGTTTAGAACATTATTCATTAACTATTAGCTTAGATTAATTAATGTTTGGATACACATGTACTGTTTTCTTGTTTCCACTTGCTTTACAGGGTTTTGCAGCTGTAGATTTGAAGATTCTGGAGCTTGGATCAACAAAGAGAGAAGAGTATTTGCATATTGCAGGTAAGTGATCTATCTGTTAACTAGCATTTCCATTTGATCTAGGAAAGTATATTTTATTGTGTACTTGATTTTTTCTAGATCCACTTGGACTAGGGAGATCTGGCTTGAGTCCGCTTGAGTAGATTTATCCGATAACAAATTTGGTGACTCCGCTGGGGACTTACATAGATTTGATTTGATTTTGTTTTTTATTTCATATATTTTTATCAATCCTTTTTCCAGTCTCTAGAGACCTTCCCTCTTTTATATTTTGTCTTTGGAGAGTGTCTTGCATCCTCTTGATTCTCTTTGGATCACTATTAGACCTTCTTCCCTTCTCCCATAGGAAATTAGTCTTTTACCCTCTGTTTCTCCACCGACGCACCTAGGTTGTGTAGACAGAGCATCGTTGAGCGAGTCTTGGCTCTTAGGCACTCTTTTCCTTAAGAGATAGTGCATCATCAGTGCTCTTGTGCAAACTTGTAGGTGCACCTACCCCTCATAGGCGCTCTTTTGCAGTGGAGAAAGTGCGCCTACCCACTCTTAGGCGCTGTGGTGCAGTACAAGAAAGTGCGCTGCCCTTTGAAATTCAGTTTACCTTCAGTTTGGGGTTTTGGTTTGATGGATTGTGGTTTTTAGGATGTATATGATAGTCATACACCCCTTAAACCTAGGATTATCTCTGTTTGGAGTTTATTTTGTTGATTTTGGGATGCTTTACTAGTCAAGTGAATGACTTGGTTGTGGTAGGCAATTTCAATCCTCCACCTATTAGCTCTTCCTTGCCATTCCTTGTCACATTTCCATACCTCTTCAGATCTGTTTGGATTCTCAGATCTAATCTCCAAACCCTTCCTCCTCTCAGTCATTGAGTTTTGATTGCATTTTGGTTGTTTTGGAGCAATTATTGATTGTTTTTGAGTTGTTTGGGTGCATGTCACCTTCCTTTTGATTTTTGAATAAATGGAGTGTTGTAGATATGTTCTCATTTTCAGTTTTTAGATATGAAAAGAGTTTAGTTATCTAGTTTCATTTTGATACATTCATTTAAAAAATAAAATTTCTTCTTTACTTTGTTTTATACATTGTTGATATGTTTTGTATCTTTGATTTCATTTGCACTTTTTGGACTATTATTGCAAAAAAGTTAGAATTGCTGCACTCTAGGAAAGAATTATCCTTTTATTTATTATTTAGATTCATGTTTGTTTCAAGAGAAAACTCAATCAATAGAGAAGCAAAAAAAGAAAAAAGCCAAAAGTTTTTTCTCAGGGGCTCACGCCCCCGAACCCCCAAAAACCCTCAAGTCGAGGGGTTGGATCCAACCCCCTGGACCCCTCTGGGAGCATGTATGAATTCATAGATATTTTCAAGAATTGTATTTGATGTTGATATATTAATCCTGCTAGGATTTTCATTATTTTTACATTTCCTATCTACACATCATGCATCCACTTAACCGCTCAAGATAAAATTAACGCTATCTTAGGTTTAAAATCATTTAGAAACTGTGTGTAAGTAAGTGATGTGCTCCAACATCGTTAAGAATGGAAGCTGTCATCTATTCCCTACACTACATCCCAAGGACTGTGTGGTTCTCCCACATACCGTCGATATATTGAATGACCTTTCATGTACCCTTGAGGTATATCGAAAGGTACTTCACGTACTTGATTGTATATCAGAAGGCCCCTTTCGTGTGGTTTTGCATTAGAAAGAACCACTACAGAGTTGATCTCCCTCGTGCCTAGAGTATATTGGGAGACCCTCTTAGGATTCCTATGACCAACTGAGTTAACCTTTTGGCTGTCTTGGCATCGCAATAGTTGTGAAGCCTTTATAATCCCATGAGGATCCTGACCATTCATCCACTCCTATTCACACAGTTTGCTTGTTGATTTTATAATTGAGTAGTGTTTGATAAGTGTGGTACTTCATATATTCTTAGAGAGTTCAGATATGAGAGACTCTCCCGAGACCACCAGTCAAGAGAACCATTTTCAGGGTATGTCTTTTGTTTCTGCCCCTTGTGCAGCTGTTGGTCCTCCCTTCATGGCCACTTTGAACATTCCTGGATTGACTATAGGATTACCTATATGCTTATTATCCAATCCTATCATACCAAATGCACCCTTTGTGTCGAATCCTAGTCCTTTATTGCATGAGCATAAACCTCATGTTAATCCTTCTCCTTTTTTGTTGAATGTTGAATCAACTTCCCTTTCTTCCTCTTCACCTGTTGAAAACTCTAATGTTAGTAAACAGGTGGGTAAGAAGAAGACGAAAAGGAAGGCTAAGAAGAAGGTCATAGCTCCAACCTCTGATCATCATGTTGGGAGTATTAATGTACCTATTTTTGGCTCACATAAACCTAAGTTCCCTTGTAGACTTTGTAAGGGTGATCACCTCCTCAAGGATTGTCCTGGTCTTTCCCTTTTGTCATAAGTGTGGTCTAAACAACATGGGTCATCAGTCTCTGACCATCATGATGATGGTGCCCCATTAACTAGTGACTCTGTGGTTAAGAGTAGTAAAGGAAAAGTCAAGTATCCTTGCTTGTTATGCAAGGATATGCACCAAACTTACCTTTTTCCCTGCATGGATGAAGCTTCAAGGTTGTTGGAAGATATTAATGTTCCTTAGGAATGGATTCCAACTGATTATAGTAAGTTGTCTCCTGACATCCTTTTGGTTTATCAAGTGGTCAATCCAAGTCCAGGCCTTGGTCGATCCCACTCTTCCATTGAAGAGTGAAGTTGAAGAGATCGATTCGAGTCCATCCTTGGGTGATCCCACTCTCCCCTTGGAAAATGAAGTTAAATTGGTTGATCTAGTTCTAACCTCAGTTGATCCCACTCTTCCCTTGAAGGGTGAAGTTGAAGCAGTCGATATAGGTCTATCCTTGGTTGATCCCACTCTTCCTTTGGAGAGTGAAGTTAAAGTGGTCGATTCGATGTTATCTCGACCTGATCCCACTCTTTCATTAGAGAGTGTTGATACTGAAGTAGTCCCTTTGACATAGTCTTCATCTTGTCCCTCTCTTCTAATCGAAAGTGAAAACCATCTAGCTGAAGTTTTCATAGTTAGTTCTAATTATTCTATGCAAGAGGAAATTTTGTCTCTTTTGACATAACCCTCTCCAAGTAATGACATTATTTCCTTTAACTAGAGTAACCTAACAGAATCTCATCTTCATTCGAGTGTTCCTTTCCAGATAGTCATGTGAGTTACTACTAAAAGTACACTCCACACTATTGTTGACGAAGGGGCTTCTGTTATCATTCTATCCTCTACTTCTTGGAAAGCCATAGGTTCTCCTCTACTTTTTCCAGCCACTGATCAGATACTGGATTTTAATCGAAGACCTATTGCACCTTTAGGGATCCTTCCTCATTTTCCCATTACTTTGGAAGGAAAAACTATCTGTATCAATGTTATGGTAGTCCAAGGTCCCTTAGATTTTAATCTGCTCCTTGGGAAAGATTATGTTTACGCCATGAAAGTTGTATTTTCCACACTCTTTCAAGTGATGTTTTTTCCCCATCATGGGAAGATTGTCACCGTTGATAAGATTTCCTTCATTAAACCCGATCATCGTATGAACCCTAGTAATCAGACTTCCTTGAATGTCCCACATGTTCTTCTGGTTCCTTCCCCTTCTAGTTAGATTCTTCCCATCATAGGAAACATTGGGGGCATGGCTCCAACATCTCTACATCATACTGGAGTTAAGTCGCTATATTTTTACGTAAGGGGGAAAGCCACCAACCTATGGACATCATGTTGGCTTAGAACTGCTTGTGAGCATAGTTTCTTTTCTCTGTGTCAAGCTCGTTAAAATATGAAACAGGTTAGTGAGTATAGTTCAAATTCTATGTCAATCTCGTTAAAAAAAGAAACAGATGTTTGTGAGCATAGTTCCCATTCTGTGTCAAGCTCGTTAAAAAATGAAATGAATGCCAGTGAGCATGGTTCCTATTCTGTGTCAAGCTCGTTAAAAAATGAAACATATGTCCTCAATAATAATTACTCCCTGTTTCAAGCTTGCGTAAAAATGAAACAGGTCCCATCAAGCATAGTTACTCTCTGTTTCAAGCTTGTGTAAAAATGAAACAAGTCCTCACAAGCATAGTTATTTTATGTTTCAAGCTTGTGTAAAAATGAAACAGGTCACCTTGAGCAGTGTTTATTCTTGGTTTCAAGCTCGTTAACAAATAAAATCGACCTTGAGCAGAGTTCCTTTTTTGTGTCAAGCTTGTTAAAAAATGAAATGGATTATTCCATTGCATCAAGACTCAATATTTGAACCTTCATTTCATCTAATTATAAAATAGATGAAATGAAGCCTGGGGGGGATGTACCCTACCCCTTTGTTGGAATTTAGCTACTTGACAATTTTATTGGGGGTAAGTACCAACCACTGGACATAATGTTGGGAAATCACCTGTCAATGGGAATAATTTTGAGCATACTTTATTTTAGTTTCGAGCTTGTTAAACCATGAAACGACCCTTTGAACATAGTTCTTATTCTGTGTCAATCTCGTTAAAAAATGGAGCAAATACCCTCAGCATTCTTTCAACTGATCTTCGAGCTTGTTAAAAATAGTAAGATGATGTTTGAGCCTACTTCTCATTTTTCGTGCGCTGTTTAAGACATGAAAAGTGGTTTGAGATTACTTTTCACTTTTTCGTGCTCTGGATTCAAACATGAAAAAAGTTTTGAGTGCCTTTTATACCTTCGGCATGCTCATTAAAAACTTAGTGAAAAGGTATCGAGTATACTTTTACTATTTTTTATACTTGTTAAAGTTGGATTATGAAAACATAACCCCAATATAGTCCTCTTTAAGCTCTTTTCTGACTCTCGAAATATAAAAAGATTGCTGAGTGAACTTGTCTTCTTCATGCTCGTAAAAGGATTTGCAGAGTCATATTCATGGTGATATTTTACCCCTTTTTCAGATGAGGGGGCACTAATTATGAAAAATGTATACTCCAACCAATCATGACTAGAAGAGTTCCCCTCGACTCTCTAAACATGAAACGACAAATGAGTTTTCTTTCATCGGACTCATAAAATCAAACGATGAAGGACCCTTTCTGGGAATGAACACCTCGTTTCTCAAGTTCATAAAACATATGAGAATGGACTCATCGCTTGATGAGATATATCGAGCATTTTTTACCCTTTTCCAACTCATTAAAAAGAAAAGAGATACTCATTAATCATGATGGGGAAATTAAGGAAAGAGTTTGTATTTTTTTATGGCAGTACATAGTCACTCTTGAACATGGCACTCATTTGCATATTGTTAGTTTTTTATCATTCAAGCTAGCATTATGTTAGGATCTTTAACTGAGATAATAACAAGCACAACAACCAAACATAAGAGACAATGAACACAAATTTTTTCCTCAGGGAAACCATAAAGGAGAAAACCCCGCAACTTCCTCAGAGATAGGATCAATGCCAAAAGAAAAACCCCAAAAACAGTAAGATGATCTCCCGACAGAAGTAGTCTCTCTCTCTCTTGTCTTGGTAACTTCTTCTCTCTCAGTTATGTGCTACAACTGAGTGTGAGTGAATGTGTGATAAATAGAGAGGCTCACTCTCTATTTATACTAACTCCCAACTCGACAATAACTCACTAGGGCCGACTTCTCTAAGAGAGTCTAATAACCCTAGGGCCCCACAACTGTGGGGACTTTAACCCTTGATCAATAGGAGGGTTACCCACAATCAATTTGCATGACTTGTTTACATTATTGAATATCCTGATAAGAACATTGGGGCATGACATGACTCAAGTACATTACAGACACTTCCCAGAATAAACATCAGGGTACAATACATAAGATATACAAGTGAATACATTCCAAAGTTACAAATACATCAACACGTATGCATTCAACACTTGGGTAATCCGTTTGTCTTCAAGTATTGCTAATTCCTTTGAGTTGTCCAAGAATACTCTCATCGTCAGTTGCATAGGGGGATTGGTATCATTCTCGTGTCAATACTGCCAAGTCAGGCCATGCCCATGTTCAAGAGAAGTTTGGTCATCTGTTCACTGTCTGCAGTAAGTATACCTTCTATCATGTTGGTCATCTCTGAGTCAGTTTCATACATCACTCCGTTGTCCAGTTTACTCCAAAACATCTATGATCGTGTTTCATGTCATTGATGGGGGAATTCATCACAAACCTCCTTTGATGGGTCTATTCCTATAGACTTCAACACCTCATCTAGGAATTAGACTTAGAAATAAAGACAAGTACCTTGGGCCTGCATGCCTTAATGGCAGGTTACCTTGCTTTCAACATGAGTTTACATCATTGACTCTTGATTGAAATATCTCATTGATTGTTCGACTCCAAGTCCTTTATTCACATTTGATGGTATGTACTAAGATACCTTGGGAATCATTGACATCAATGGTGATTTCCCTTGTGCTTGTTAACAATTTACATTTATGACTGGTAATCAAGTGGTGTTTACCATGTTTGATGCCAAGACATTGTAATCACATGGTTAGATTTGTATCGTTGTGGGTTCATCTTGAATACCTTGGGCCATCTAATATTTTTTCAAGGTTGCAATGAAATTTGTTTTGAGCCATATTACATGGATCCAATTTGTATTGGTTATGGCTATGTTATCATCTCATCATGGATCTACACTTTTTTCTAGTAGACATGATTGTGTTCAGTTGGTCTCTACTACCATGGATATGCATTGTATTGGTCGACAACCATGTTATGAGTCATATGAGATTTGAGTCAGTTGTACTGCAACAGCTTCTAGCCAACATCCTTTCCTTTGATTTCTTCACTTTGAAAAGAATTCACCTATCACATTCCTCTAACTTCATGCTTTGGGGGGCATTCTGTTACACCAAAATCTTGTCCTCTTGATCCATGTGTCAACCCTTTTCCTAATCCCCAAAGTTCTCTTTGCTAAACTAGATTGATATTGAGGTTATTTCTATGCTTATTTCCCTCTCTATATAGGTCGGTGCTCTTTCCCTTCATGCTAGGTGCGCTAGTGGCATTTTTTCCCTTCATTACAGGTGTGTTGGTGCTGACGCTTTGTCGCCTACTACTAGGTGTACCGACGATGCTCTTTCCCTTTATGAAATGTGCATTGGTGGTGTTTTGAGGGAAAAAAATGGAGCTTCGAGGCTCTTCTCGAAAGTGGATGAGGTGAAGGTTCATCCCTATCATCTAGGTGAGGTGGAATTCAGTTCCTAACCTACTGGGAAGATCATTTAGATCCCTCCTCCTAATCGTCAACCTACTCTATCCCTTTAACCTTATAAATTGAACCCTCTCTCCATTATGAAGGGAGGAAGGACTATGATACTATTATGCTGGTGGAATTTCTAGTTTATCCCTGTCATCCTCTGGGAGGCTATTATCTTGATTTGGAGGCTTTGGCTTGGATTGTTGGGTGGAATATTGCAGCGTTAAGGCTAGGTTGTGACATTCCTTCTTTATGTAATTCTATGTATCTCCTTGATTACATTAATAGAAATATCTTTCCATAAATGTTATTGTGTTAATAATGTTTAGAGATTTCTCCCTTAAATTTTATCTTAGATCAATTCATGTTTGGATACACATGTACTGTTTGCTTGTTTCCACTTGGTTTACATGGTTTTGCAGTTGTAGATCTAAATATTATGGATCTTGGATCAACAAAGAGAGAAGAGGATTTGTGTATTGCAGGTAAGTGATCTATATATTAACTATCATTTCCATTTGATCTAGGAAAGTAGATTTTATTGTGTACTTGATTTGTTCTAGATCCACTTGGACTAAGGAGATCTTGCTGGAGTCCGCTTGAATAGATTTATTCAATAACATAGATCGATATATAGGAAAGAGTTTTCAATGGATCAACAACTCAGGATGGTTGCGGAAAGGATCTGTTGTATAAATATCATTGCAGAAAATGACAAATTCAGAATATTTCCTGGTGAAGAATTATCATTATGGAGAGGCAATTTTGGTAAGATATTGTTGAGGAAAGGCATGACTGATAAACCCTAAATATAGTTAAATAATTGTTAAAATGAAGAATTGAGTTTTCATGAAGGGGCACAATATAAGAATGAAAATTCACAATGGTAAATAAATGCATAGAAAATGTGTTAGAGGGTATTTATAGATAGAGTGCTGAGTGAAAGAAGTCGTCTCTACAGTACAGATTGAAGCAGCATCTAAAAGAGGTAGAGAACAATGACATGTAGAATTAATTTGTGACTGAGATTGAAGGAGAAAGAAATCTGGAATATTGACCAAAAAATATTAGGGTGGTAGGGTTGTGCAAGGGAAGGATACAAGCCTACAAGGGGGTTGTATCCTCCTTCCAGTAGATGATAGTAAATAGGGTGTAGTAACATCCTTTCAATAGCAGCTAATAAAACCAGGGGTTGTATCCTCCTTCCAGTAGTTGCTGGTAAATAGGGTGTAGTACCGTCCTTGTTTTTAGGAGAAGGAAGAAACTATTTGTAAATACAATTTTGCAGTAATATGAAGAATTGGTGGTTTACGCAATTGGGCTTCCACGATAAATTTTTGTTTTGTGTGTTCTTGGTTATCATGTGTGTTAATGAATAAATTAAGATTGTTTTAAATTTTTAAAATTTATCAATATTGATTCACAATCCCTCTCAATATTCTTCAATATTCCAGCAAGAAACACTGTAAATTTTATTAAAATTGTAAGAAATTACAATCTTGAAAATTTACATAGCATCTCTGATATGTCCTAGTGTTTCCTTCTCCTATTGTCCTATAGAATTACTCCTACGAGCCCCCCCCCTTGGGAAATATTCCTCCTCTTTAAATAATTATTACAATAAGTTACAAAAAGAGAAAAATATTCCCAAGATATGGGATTACAAAATATCAAATTTAAGATTTTCCAAGGAAGAATGCCACTTGGAAAATACATCCAAAAAATCTTGTATGTCGTGATAGTGGGCATGTTCTAGGTGTAGTTTATCTTCGCAAATCAAATATATTATCTCTCTTTTCTTAACCTTTCCCCATTTTCGGAGGAAGAGGTAAATTCTCATCCATGATGTGAGAGGTGATTCGATCCATTCCTTGATTTCAACCAGGTGAAGCTGATTGATTTGTTGAATCTTCTCCTTAGTATTTTGAAAATCACTCTCGATATGTTCTATATTAAGCTTCAGAGGTAGGCCTTCATCAATTGGATCCAATAGTGGTAGGTCTAGAAAACCTAGTAAAATTTTCGAAGAAAACCATCTCTTCTTTCAGGCGACCTTTTCGTCTCAAATTATGGAGTCTATCAGGTTACAGACACTTTCCCATGTTTCAATTGAAATATGGATTAGTTTCAGCTTACCATTTTCTAGGACTGGTGAATCATCAGGTCTATCCTTGATGTACTTTTTGTAATCCACTAGAGTGTCGTAAGAACTGGTTGCTTCATTCCTTCTCCTATTTTGATCATGAAAGAGTTTAGAATGATGCTCAAATGAATTGTATGTTTCCTGTATCTCATTAAGTAATCAAAAGATACTAACCATTTGTTGATAAATATCATCATAAATTTTGTAGTCCAACTGTTTGAATTACTACTCTGTGAATTTATAGAATGAAGAAGTAACATATATAAATTTAAAATATTTAAGTTGCTCTTCCAGGGTGGCAATATTCCGAGTTTGTTTGTCATTTACCCTTGTGATTATTCAAGCTTCTACTTGAGAAGATCATTATAGTCTTGGATTTTCCTCAGCTTCTCTTCATAGTCATTATTGACACAAAACCCGTCGACAGGGGTTCATTCTCTGTCGACACCCAAACCACCACAATCTCTCTGAGCACCAACCCAACAAGTTTTACCCTATCTGATAACACCTGCATAGAAGATGAAGTGTCACCTGAGATGATCGAGGAAGAGCTGTCAGAACCAAGTTTCCGTAGTATGAAGGAGGACCGTGCATCTACTTATCAACTCAGTGCAACATTTTTCAACATATCTAATTATTCATATTATGCATTAACAGAATCAGGTCATCATTCAATAGATTGCATCGACATACTTAAATTGCAGCAAAACATCAATGCGTAAACATATCTAGCGATGTATCATCATTCATAGCAAAGAAACGTCGCAACATTCACAGATACACATTACATTCACATTTTGATTGCTGAAAATAGGAAAACATAAATATAGTAAAAGACACAATGGTTCTGCTCAATCTTCATCATGTCATATTACTCTTCTCAGCAAAACACAGATTCTCAAAACAGTTCTTCAGTCACATATATACATCAAAAAATCCGTCGTTCTCCAAAGCAAGAAGAATCCGAAGAATACTTAACACTTGCAATTCTAAATTTATTTATAGGCTTGTGCCTTTACATTGATGGTCAACTTCCTAACTAATTCTAACAAGCTCTACAAAATAATGACCACAATCCATAAAATGCGGTCCAAATCTACAAAATATGACCAAAATACATAAAATATTGTAAATCCACCTTGCACATTGTTTTCCACATTTCGCAAAATCCACGATGCTGCGCAACTAACTTACCCCAAAACTACATGCCAACACTCACTCTTCATATCTTGCAATTCATGTTGATGTTGTGCATTTGCTTGAGTTTGATTCTGCTTGGACTTATGGAGCTCCTGTTCCTTTTCTTCAACTTCCTTGTTGAACAAGGAAACTAAATCATAATTTGCTCATTCAAAATCCCCCATGGAAGCCATAATATCTAAAGCCTCTTGTTTGAAATCATTGGAATCCCTCTTCCATACAATCTGGTTTGGCACTGAACCTTGCTTAAAGGTTCATTCCCTAGATATTTTGGATCCCTTTTTAACTACAGCCTTTTCCTTCCTAATCCAAAAGTACTACCCTAATGAAACAAATTCATCATCACCAAATTCATCCACCTCTTCTGCTATTGATATAGTTCCTTAGGAGATTATAGCTATGGGGGAAGGCAAGGAAGTATCAAGGGTAGGGATCGACATGTTGACTAAGGGGATGGTAGTAGAAGGCATGGAGGTATAAGAGGTAGAGGGTGAAAAGGTGGAAATAGGAAGAGAAGTGATAAGTTTAAGGGAAGTAATAGGGATGGAATAGCTAGCAAGTTGTGAGGATGATCAATGGGTTTGTGGAAATATGGAAATGTCAGGAAACTCAAATGCTGCTGAAAGAATGGGTATGGTGGACAAAGGGGTATAAATTGGCATAGGTAATGATACTGAAGGTGTACCATTAGTGGAAGAAAGAATATGGGAGATATTGATCTCAGAAAAGGTATGTTGAGGAATCATAGTATCAAAAGGATTCCCAACTAACTGGGTTGTTGAAACAGTTGGTGGTATGTTGGTAGGAATAGTGACAGGTCATACATAAGTGGGGGGATAGATCTCCTCCTCAAGGTCACTTTCAATACCATGCACCTCAATATTTGTAAGGGGTGGTGGATCACCTTGTTGAATTGGATCAACTTATATAATTGGATGTTATACCCTCTCGAATATCTGTGGTGGAAGTTCTGGGATTGTTGCTTGTACTTGAACCTGTGGAATGGCTTCCTCAACCTTTTGTCTCTTTAGTTGTGGCACATGAATCGCTGCCCGTGCTTCCACTTATGAACTCATTCTTTTCAATATTTTCTTTATCTCCGATGAAATTAGAAGGTACTGGAGAGTAGATGAAGGTTGTAATTTTGTGGGACATTCATGAACAAACTTACCTTTATCCTTTGAGTGATCAACAAGAGTGGAAGAAGAGTTGGCTAATGACTCCTTTTCTTCTTTTTGTTGTTGTTTTCTTTTTGGCAATTTCCTCCACTGTCAATTAGAGCTTCTTGTAGTGTAACACTATTTTTTTGAGCTCCTTTTGATACTATAAAATGAATTTTTTCTCCTGAGGTGAAGGGATCCTGCTCTCTACCTCTGAAAAATCATTGGAACCTTGGTATATTGAGTCACCAAATTTTTCCTGATGGACATACAAGGTATTCATGTGTTCTTGAACAAAATGATTGGCCATAAATGAATTAGGATCATGCATTATTTTAGGAGCCTTCCCCGATTTCATTATAGTGATGACCTTTCCAATTGAATGGAAGCATGTGTGGAGTTCTGTAAAGTTAGGAATCCCAAATTGAGGGGAAATTTTGGCCAACCCTTCCTCTTGGCTCTTGTAATATTTGGGAAGGCCCCATAAATAATAGTTTGGAAAGATATCTCCTGTAGTACCATCCTATATGGCACTATCCTGGGCAGCAGATGAATAGTGTTGCTACCCCAAATTCTGATGTAGGAGAAATATTCACCCACATACCAATCCCCCATGGTGGATATTAGTGCCTTTTCTCTGCCAAATAAAGTAGGGGCATCCCCTTTGAATATTTTCTGATAAATCAACCCAATGAAATGGCCACAGATGTCATAGATATGGGGATCAAAAT
This sequence comes from Pseudotsuga menziesii, assembly GCA_001517045.1. NCBI lineage: Eukaryota > Viridiplantae > Streptophyta > Pinopsida > Pinales > Pinaceae > Pseudotsuga > Pseudotsuga menziesii. The sequence continues at coordinate 168,311 of LPNX010758808.1, read as the reverse complement.
TTTCCTCCCATAGAGACAAGAAGTAGATGTGGATAGGTGGTGAAGTCCTTATCCAATTCCATCCCATAGTCAGGAATGTATATGTCACACAAAATATATCTATAACATAAGATGACAAGTAGAAAGAGGGTTTTCTGGATGTCAGGTTCTTCTTATACTTCTCAACGGCCTCCTTCAAAACAATTGAAAGAAGTTGTGGCCAGTTGAAACATTCACATGTAGTCAGGACATGCTGAGTGAGGGGCACCCGCTTCACTTTAAATACAGTACAATTTGGAAACCTATATAACCTGTAAAGCATTAATTCCAATAGAGAAAATGGATCCCTAAACCAATAAATGGGATAGGATTTATCAAGACTGGGGATGAACTCTCTAGGGTTATCCATCCACAATTTTATCATCTCTTCAAAATTGTACTGGGTTGTGGAAGTCTCAAGAAATTGATTATTCAGCAATTGTTGTGGTGGGTTGAGTGCATATGCTCATCCAAACACTCCTGGTCGAAAAGAGGCTAATTTAGTTTTCCCATGATCCTCAAAGGAGAGGTCCTTTGGGTTCGAAAGGTCAAGTTCCCACTTAACCGGGTCCGTGTAGGGAATAAATGGGATTCAGGTCACTATAAAATGAAATCGGGACTTTCTTATGTTGTTGTAAAGTGGCTGGTCATGGGAAACAGTGGAGAAAATTTCATTGTACAAAATAGCATATATTTGGGACCAATCCAAGTAGTAAGTTTCTGACACCCTTCCACTAGTCTTAGATAAAATCCTAGCATTGGGGTCCTTGTTCTTCTGCTCATTCAGAGCAGTTTTAGACCTTGTATTTCTTGAAATATTTGCAGGTTGGGAGGTAAATTCTGATAAAAATTTGGCGACCATAAATAAAATTTACCCAAGATAAAAATAATAATATTGAACTGCTAAGAATTGAGAAATTTGAGACACTTACCTGTAGATAGCTTGAAAACAAGAGGATTCGTGAGCTCAGTGAGAAAATCACAGTAAAATCTTTGCGTAGGTAAAAATTTCTAGTTGAAATGGTGAACAAATCATAAAATTGGAATGATTTAAATTAGACAAGTCCAACAGAGAAATATATCTATGCCGTAGATTTCAAAAAAATCAATGGTCGAGATTAAAGCGGGAAATAGAATTGTGGAGATAAACTTTAACCATTTTTCTCAATTTTTATTTCCGCAATCCACAATCCGCATTGTGGGTTGCGGAAATGTGGGATGATATTTGTGACTAAAAGATGATTTCTTAGCTTATGTAATCCACAATCCGTATTGCAAGTTGCAGGAACGCAATATTGCAATTTTATTATTTATTGAGTTTTTTATTTCCGCAATCCGCATTGCGGGATGCGGAAATGCGGAACCGAAAAAATCATATTTTATTCTCTAAAATATTTTTTTACTTTTGCAATCCGCAATTACAGTTTGTGAAATGTGGAAAACCAAAAACAACAAAATAAAAGAAATTTCAATATCCGCAATCTGCTTTTGCAGGTTGCAAATTGAGGGAAAAGAAAAAACAACAAAATAAAAGAAATTTGAACATCCACAATTCATGTTTGCGGGTTGCGGATTAGGAGAAAATAATTTTCAAAACCTCAAAAAAAGGGAATTGTACTATCCGTGTTGCGGATTACGGAATGCAGGTTGCGGAAGTGCAAAAATAACAAGCAAAAGAGATTGCTTCGACAATCCACGATACCAAAAAAAACAAGCCTTTAATGCAATTTATTAAAAACCAAAACATAGTAATTACAGTAAGCATGAATAAGAACCCATAAGCAAAAATTATTAAATTGAGCACATAGATCTGTGGACAAACACACAACTCACAAAATAGATCACACAATTTACTCAGCAATTGAAGAATGAAACAGTGCAAAAATGGCTTGCAGTTGTGAATGCTTTCATTAATAAAAAATTAATCGGATAATAATTACAATGAAGTACAATGGCTTTAATAGCCACATGAAATTCGAATCCAAAATAGAAAATTCGAATTGATAGACTCTACTTGACTGTAGGTAACTAAGACCTTGTCTAAATCACTATCGGAGGACTCAATAGTTAACTGACCTTGTCTAAACCATAACCGAAGTTCATCGGAGCTCTAAAACAAAACTCAAGTGTTACATTCAGTGTTGACTAAGGCTAATTGATTGTGGTAGATGAGAAATGCACCCCTCATGAGTGCATTCAAGTAAACCTAGTGCTAACTAAATGTAGAGGACTAGAACTGAATGTAACTGACTCCTAACTTAGCTTTACTAGTCATTAACTGAACTGAACTGACCTTGGTTGGTTTCAGCACTCCGAGTGGTTCCTAAATTGTAGGGATTGGTCTAGGAGGCTCCTGAACTGATGCAATTAAGTGTAATCAGTGGGAGTAAGCCTCAATTAGTGTTCCCCACAATTTAGTAACTGAAACATGTGCCCCAATTAGGCCAAGTGGACCCAATGGTGTTAATGACTATAAATAGACTGGATGGACTCCTGATTTAGACATGAATCTTGATTTAGACATCTGACCAAATTTGGACAAGGTAGGATTAATAATCATAACACCCCCCCTGAATGCTAACTTGGACAAACTATGGGCCCTAGTAACTAAGACCATAGGTCACAAATTACATCAAGTAAAATAAAGTAACTGCTTAATACAAGGAGCTGGAGAAAAAACCACATGGGAAAAAATCCCCCCCTCTATCTAAGTAGGTAGAATCAGGTCTCAAGTTTGAAAAACTTGAAAATATGTTGCTGCAATCTTCATCTATGTGAGGTAGCAAAGCAACATGCATGGTGTGCTGTGCACAGGTATTCTGGGGCATGGCATGTAGACTTCTCCTTTTTCTCCAAAAATGATGATGGAAGGAAGGAGGAATGTAACCTTTGTCTCTTGCTAAATGAAGAGGTGTATGATCATATCCATTCTTATGAATTTAGTGAGACTAATCCCTTGCCATATAGCATCTTACAGGGAGTCTATTGCATCTCTCTGAAGAAGGTAAGATTGCATGGCATATTGCAAGGGTCTTTCATTTTTGAGTGTCAGGTGAGTTTCCAGTCATCTTCCTAGCTTCTAGTTTGGAAGTAGGGACTGAATCTAGATCTGAGTCACCCTAAATCTTAATCTCATAAACTAATAAAGATGGATATGCAAAACTAGTATAAGATGTAAAAGAAGTAGGTGCAATGATTTTACCTTCCCTTGCAAGTGGTTGCTGAGAGTGCACTGGTTCTGAAGGAGGCATGAAATGTGAGAACTCATATGATTTTGAAGCATGATTTGCAGTACCATTTGCTATGATTCTCCCAATAGAGATATCTGTGATCTCCACTGAGTCAGGACCAAATATCACTCACTTTGGAGGTCTAGTATGGGTCGTATGATAGATAGATAACAATTTTGAAGCTAGGGAGGGAACAAATAGCACATCTTTGAACCTTCCATGTTCAAGTTTGACAGAACCCTTCCCCTTTGTTTTGACTTTACTGTTATTTACCATCTAAATAATAGGACCATCAAAGGACTGAAAAGAAGAGAATGATTCTCTAGATGCAGCCATATGGTTGGAAGCTCCAGAATCAATGAGGAAGACATGTGCTAATGTGTAGCAAGCCTTCAGTGCATGGCCTTTCCTTTGGTATTCTTCATATTCTTCTTCTTCGGAGTCATCATTCCTTGCACTAGCAGGTACATAAATGTTATGCTTCTTCAAAAGAAGAGCCATTTCATCAAGTTGTCTTCTCATACAGGAGCTTTCTGAATTAAAGCCCCTTCCACAGTAAGAGTAGAGGACCTTGCCTTTGCCATTCTTCTTTCTTCTCTTCAAACCTGAAGGTTCTTTTGACTGCTCTTTCTTCACAGAGGACTCATCGCTTTGCTTCCCTTTGTCATTCGCTACCTTATCTCCTCTTGCAACTAGAGATAGATCTTTGGAAGATCAAATGATCCCCATTTGGATCAATTTATCATTCTCAGAAATAAGATATTGGATGAAGGAATTAAGAGTGGACATATTCCAATTTGGAGTAGTGAGCCTTACTATTTGGAAGGTGGATACAAATAATGAGTAGTCTGCATTGAGCTTTGTGAGAATGGCAAGGATGAGCTGATCTTCATCCTTCTTCACTTTGCATTGCTTCAACTGATATATCAGGTTCTTGAACTTCATGAAGAATTCATTCAGATATTTGAAATTGGATGGATTGAGATTAATTAGATCATTTTCTAGCTGATGGATTCTCATATCATTCTACTTATCAAATAAGGAGGCAAGATTGTCCCAATCCTCCTTGGGAGTCTTCAATTCTTGGATGTGGAATCGAAGATCTCTAGAGACTGAGGAGAGCAAGTGTCCATGGGATTCATCAAGCCTGTTCATGTACTTAGCTTTGTATTTATCTAAATCTGGATCTTCCTCTATTTCTTCTATGAGTCTGAAGAGTTGCTTGGTGCGGAGAATTACCACCATGTCATCCTTCCACTGGTGATAGTTGAAGGGAGTGAGAGGCTCCACTAGATCAACCATTTTGAATGTAGTAAAGGACTAAGCTGCTGTAGCGAATGCAGTGAGAAGAAAAGGCTGCTTGTAGAGAATGCTGTAAGAAAAGATGATAACCTATCACACAATCAAACATAAAAAGTAAGTTCGAGAGTCCACACTTTTGGAATTTCCTTCACACCTAGCATAGTTGATCAAGCAAGCTTGATCAATAATTTCCTAACTTGGGATATTAAGTGGTAAATTATCTGCTTCTAGTGCAGTACTGGAAGGAGCAATTTGCTAAAAAAAATGATCCAGCTAGAGATCTGAGGAGGAGAGGTGTCTTTTCCTCCGAGGCTCTAATAGCATATTAAGGTGAGCACACAGATCTATGGACAAACACACAACTCACAAAATAGATCACACAATTTACTCAGCAATTGAAGAATGAAACAGTGCAAAAATGGCTTGCAGTTGTGAATGTTTTCATTAATCAAAAAGTAATCGGATAATAATTACAATGAAGTACAATGGCTTTAATAGCCACATGAAATTCAAATCCACATGAGGAAATTCGAATTGATAGACTCTACTTGACTGTTGGTAACTAAGACCTTATCTAAATCACTATTGAAGGACTCAGTAGTTAACTGACCTTGTCTAAACCATAACCAGAGTTCATCAGAGCTCTAAAACACAACTCAAGTGTTACATTCAGTGTTGACTAAGGCTAACTAACTATGGTAGGTGAGAAATATGCCCCTCATGAGTGCAGTCAAGTAAACCTAGTGCTAACTGAATGTAGAGGACTAGAACTAAATGTATATGACTCCTAACTTAGCTTGACTAGTCATTAACTGAACTGAACTGACCTTGGTTGGTTTTGACACTCCTAGTGGCTCCTAAATTGTAGGGATTGGTCTAGGAGGCTCCTAAACTGATGCAATTAAGTGCAATCAGTGGAAGTAAGACTCAATTAGTGTTCCCCACACTTTAGTAACTGAAACATGTGCCCCAATTAAGCCAAGTGGACCCAATGGTGCTAATGACTATAAATAGACTAGATGGACTCCCGATTTAGACATATGACCAAATTTGGACAAGGGAGGATTAATAATCCTAACAAAAACCATAAACTTAAAGGTTATCTTATGGAATGAATGGGGATCCAATTTTAGCAGCTGATATGGGATTTTTTGTTGCCAACAAAAATTGGTGACTCACCTGGTGAAGAAGTTATCTCTGTACAAATCATTTTAATAATTTCAAACAAGATATGTTAGTTAGAAAAATATTTGATTTTATAATCAACAGTTGGTTCATAGGAGTACAATCAGATCTAGCAAAAGTAATTTTATATAATTGTCATCTTCCTAGACAAAAATCACTAATGATGATGCTCAATAGATGAAAGAGGTTTAGAAGTAATAAGGTATCCCTGTAAGCAAGATGTAAGCAGAGGAGGGAAGTTTGTGTAAACCTCTGGGGAAACCTTGATCTATTTCAAGATGATCAAACCAGTCACCACCTTGAATGTAGATTGTTTATTAGTGATCATATACATAGATTTATTATATACAAACACTCACACTCACTCACACACACACACACACACACACACATATATATTCTCTCACACTCTCTCTCTCTCTTTTAATTTATTAAGAAACATAAACCACAACTTGGTTAAAACAATACCATTGCCTTGGTAAGGTGCAACTTCATTCACAAATCCTACTTGGAAATTGAACAAGATAACTCTATTAGGAGACTCCTTGTCTTTTATTTTTTACACTAAAATCAATTACCATGGCTTAGTAACCACCTATCAGTAATTCCAATACAAAATAGGACCCATGAACATGGTCAATCCATCTTGTGATAAGACCCCTGTCCTTGAATATAAGAAGTTGTAGCTACAAACAAAACAAAACAACATTATTTACAATGTAAATTGCAGGCCATTACCTTGACTTGGTAACCATCTAGTGGTAATTTTACTATAGTCAAGTTGTATATATGATCCAATACATCATTTTCAATAGAATCCATAGTAGACTTAGTATACATGGGATCTTGATAAGGATCTAATGGTTGGGTTAGCTTTATACCTTCTACCTCAAATGTCATAGTTTCCTTCTTTAATTCAATAATAGCATAATTTTTAAAATACCAATCAATCCACAACAAGTTTGGGTAAGGATATATTGTGTCCATGATATCCATCACTTCAAAATCAGAAAAGGTTTTGACACTAGAAAAATCAACATCTACATTTTCCAACTTGTAAATGGGGAAGATTACGTATTGGTTGGCCATATGAAAATGGATGGGAGAATAAAGAAAGTAGAGGTTCCCCACTGCCTCCCAAGACTTATTTAGGAGGATATTGACATCCGACCTAAGATCCAACAATATATATTTAATTTCATACTCATCTATGTCCGCATAATACCTGAATTATTTCTAAGATCTCATTTTTCTTCATCTCACTCTTTGGTTCTTTCTTTAGCAAAAAATATTAACAAAAATAATATCCTCCTCTTCTTCATTTTAGGAAGCATATTGTTTTAATTATTGAACCATTGATCTGTAGGAAATGAGAGCACTTGAAAGGTATAATTGTACAGTGGAATGGAATGAACAATGTACACTGAATAAGACAAATTTCAGAGAAAACTGATAAGAATTGATCAGCAAATTACAACATTAATCTTCTTTAATTCCAAAAGTATACAATGGTGTTAAAATAAGTAGTATTCGAATCATTTGGATAAAATTAGAATCTACCAACGAAACCTGACTGACTGGCTAACTAGGATTTCCTAAATAACTGCATGGGAGACACTAGTCTAACTCTATATAACTAAATCAGTCCCACAATCATTTAAACTAGTTCAACTAATAAGGTAGGTGAAAAAAGGTGTCGACTCCCCATGCAACCATGCATAATTGGTGCTAGACTAACTGAATGTGATCTAACTGAATGTAACTTAAGATAAACTTAGCATAACTGGTTACCTACCACAACCAACTGATGGAGGCTGTTGGTGGCACTCGAAGTGGCTCCTAAAATGTAGGGAATGTTCTGAGAGGAACTTAAACTCATGCATGAACATGCAGTAAGAGGAATTTAACCTCTATATGTGTTCCCATACTCCAGTATAGTAAATATGTCTTCCTATGCTAGAAAAAATGATCAAAAGTCTATAAATGGACAACGGAGGATTATAATATTCCTAACACAGACAAAAAGTGTTACACAACTTTCTATTAAATTTTAATATTCTAAAATATCAATAAATTATATGACCCATAAATAAATAAAATATCATAGAATTACATACTTGAGGTTCTAGCTTCTTATTTTCTTCTACAATTGTAGGATATTTGGTGGGGAGCTAAGTCACATTCCTGGATATGTTTTGCAACTTCAAGTGAAGAGGCCACTTGAATATGGTGGAGCATATCAAATACTTCTTTAAAGAACCCTTTCTATTGTATTGGTTCAAATTTACACCCCTATGGTCTTTCTTTTTGAAATTTTTGAAATTCCAAACTATTATTGTCATTCGTAGTCTGGTTTCCTCCTCTAGTAATAATGTTGATAGTAGAAGTTGTCTCTTCATTAACATATATTTTATTGTAATTTATTATATTTATGGGCCTCTATATCACCTTATCCACCCATTTTACAATCAATTATAGACAATCTTCAGTACCATGGGTGTTCACCTTACATTAAAAACATCATGGTCGTCTGGGTAATGCGAAGTATGGGGTGTTACACCTGAAATTAGTAGCTATACTCAATCTTGTAAAGTGACATGGCCTAGACATATTTTTGGGAGATTTTTCCTAGTTCTAGGATGTAGCTATGCTCGATCCTCTGAAGTGACATGGCTTAAACATCTATTTGGGATTTTTTTTCCCAGTTCTAGGACATTTGACTCACCTTCTCTCTTGACATAGGCCGTAAAACTTGCCTGACACCTTGTTCCTACTGACATAGTGTGTCGATGAAACTCTTGGACTCAAGACAAATAGTATCGGCACAACTTGTCCATACACAAAGAGCGTTAGTACTATAAAAAAGGAAAAGAGGACATTTCGAGAACCTTCTAAACAAAATTCCTTGTGGAGGATGATCCCAACTGCTTGGGATAGGTGGCACTCAAGCTTCTAACCCCTAGGGTTCATTCCTCACCTTCCTCCTAAAATATCTCAATCCCTTTGTGCTTCCTTTTTCCTATTTATACAAGCTTCCTCTCATGGGAGGGGAGAATACTAAGAGAGCATATTTAAGTTGCTGGCCCTCATAGTTGGTATAAGAGGCAAGAGATTATGATTGTGAGTGAGGCTTGCAAAGCTTGTAGAGTGTGTGTAAGAGTGATGTCAAAGACATTATGAGAATGAGGCTTCAACGTCAAGGCTTCAGTTGTAGCTTCTTCTTCTTATGTTATTAATACAAACATGTTCTCCTTTTCCTTGAAAAATTTGCGCTAATCTCAATTGTTCATTACTTTTCTCCTTGATTATTAGTATATGTAATTGGATTGTCTTGTTGCTTTCACCATTTTGTCTTTTTTTTCATGTTCTTTGTAGGTACAATTGATCGCGAAGGATCCATAAGGAAAGAACAACCTTCAACATTGAGGTAACAAAATCTTAGCATTCAAGTATTTCAATTATCTAGTAGAAGGATGCTTCATTGTGGCTTTTTGTTCTAGATCTGCCCCATGCAGACTAGGGGATCAAATATTCCCATTTAAAAAATTGGTGACTCCGCAGGGGAAACTCTACTAATTGGTTCTGTGAATTTTGATGTTGCCTTTTTATTACAAGCTTATAAAGTTTTTTTCTCTTACTCATTTAAGGATATAAGGTGAGTAGTTCACCTTAATTCACCCTCATTTTCCTTTTTTGGTTCGTGTATTTACTCACCATAATTCCAGTTTGATTCACATTAGATTATCCTAAAGGATATTTGATTCTTTTGGTTTCTAGATCTGCTGACATACCTGGGTGTATTTGATAGAGAGTTGGACTCCTCTTGAATCCTATCGTCCATTGTCAAAAAACATCGTCGACTCCTTCTTCCTAGAGGCCCGAAAGAACTATTGTCACCTTTGATAAAGAGACATAGTGTGCTAAAAACTATACAACGTCCCGGTTCTACCCTGTAGAGTGCATCGAGGTAGGATTTCTCCAGCTTTAGAAATTTATCTTTCAAAAATTTTTTTTTCTATTGGTTTTGGTCAATCTATTTTTCTACTCATTGACAGGTCTTACCATGTGTGTTTAGCCTAGATGTACTTTTCTAGTTTAAATCTTGAAAATTTGTCTTAGTAGAACCTTGTAATTTGAATAGTTTCATGTGGAAATCAAGTTTTGGGTGTATGGTTTGTATGACTAGTCCATTAGAAGCTCTTTACAAATATGTGAAAATAAAAGATCATATAGTTTTTTCACTTTCATAGTGTGAGTTTTTGCATTTCTTTGTTTAAAATTATATATATAAAAAAGAAAGTTTGGTTGCTTGCTTTTGGTTTGGTTAAATCATTAAAGTTTTTTCCTTTTTAAGTTTCACTAAGAAAAATAGACATTTGTGCATTAAAAATCCTTTTTCATTTTTACATTAGAGAGTTTTTGAACGATAGCTTCATATTTTTTTCTTGTCTAAAAGTGTTTGAAGTATTTTGAGGAATGAGTTGTTTGGATCGCATGGTTTCTGTTTCATAATTTGAAAATAAATAACCTCTCCCTTTCTCTAGATAGATATCATAGAAAGGAAAATTGCATGGGAATTTAGACAATTTAATCTTGCAATTACCTCATATTCCACAAACATTCACTAACCATCAAGATAAATTTGAATGGTATCTTAGGTTGAAATTATTAGTAATTTTAGTGATAGGTTAGGAGACGTGTTCCAGTGTCTATAAACATAGGATATGTCATTTCTTTGTCTGCAATACATCCCAGGAATCACTCGGTTCTTCCATGTACCAATCAATATATTGAATGACTTTTCACGTACCCTCGAGGTATATCAAAAATTTCTTCACGTACTTGATAGTATATCAGAAATCCCCTTTCAAAAGGTTGTGCATCAAACAACACTAACATGGACTTGAGATGCCACGTACCTTATGTATATAGGGAGACCCCTCTAGGAACTGATAAAAACACTCGGGGAGCTACTACGAATGTGTAATCCAGGTAGTTGGGTATTCAATTAAGGGTATGGTTGCAATCCTCCTTATCATGTTTTACTATTGGACCCCACAGTATATCACGAATTCTAACAAGTTGACAATCCTAGTGAGGTTATGGATTTTCCATCCCCTCTTATCACTTATGGTTTGCTTGTGACCTTAGCTTACGTAGGATTTTTTGTGTGTGATCTTTTTGAATAGTAAATATTTAGAGTAGAAATGTTTATCCATCATTGTAGCTGAACAACATGTGAGAAGATCTCATATATTGTAGGTTTTACCACCTAAATTTCCTTCCACAATGGAAGAAAGACAAGGGGTTACCATGGACCATCCTATCACGATTGATCCTTCTATGGAAGGTGTTCCGGTTGTTGAACCAAGAGAAGAGTATTATCCTTCAGAGAATCCACCTACCTCTACCCCAGTATTGGTACAATTTCCTCCTTCAGATTATTCAACTTTTCATTTTTCTACAGAAGCCCATTCTAGTGCATAATATTAGGTGTTTGCTCCACCCTCAGATGACCCCGTGGAATCAGGATTCGGTCCAACTGCTCCTTTTTGAGAGACTTCCTTTGGACAAACAATTTACAAGTATGACACCACTGCTTTATCTTACGCCACTGCCAGCTAATTCAAGGTTGTTATTATCGAATGGTGAGTATTTTAGACCCATCTGTGATACGGTTTGCAATTTACGAACGTGGGGAGAAATCATAAAAGGATAAGTCTCTCTCCTTTTCCAAGCTGTTTGGGAAGAGACACTACTAAATACCATGCCTATGTTTAGTATTATGCTTCTGTCATATCTGGAATACCGGTTCAAAGTGTAGTTTCTTACGTTCCTGATCGGCCTTCTATCCCTGCCATGCCGGCTTAATCTCTCCCCTCTATCCCTAGTTATCCTATGAACCCTGTCAATAGGGGGAAATCCCCAAAACAAGCTATCACTACAAGGGTATATTATTTCTCTATGGAAGCCCATGGTTGGGATACCCTCCACAACCACAAAATGTGATTGTTTCTTCTTCCACACTGGGACAACCACCGTGGGTTCAACCGATGTATAATAAACCTACATGGGAGTACCTTTACCCAAGAAATCAATAGGAAATAGCTACCCAAAATTATCAACCCATTTCATCGGGAAATGTTTTTCCCAACATCCATTATTCTGGTAACCCTAACACCCCATGGGGGCAACCTAATTGGTCGAATGTCTCTACATACAAAAGGACATTTGAAAATATGTATGGAGGTCCACTCAGAGGTCCCCCATTTAAAGGTTCACATAGATGTCCCCCATTTGGAGGTATACTCAGAGGTCCTCCACTTGGAGGTCCCCCATATGGAGTTCCACCACCTGAAGGTCCACCCAGAGGCCCCCCACTAGGGGGCCCTCCTAGGGGATCATCAGGTGGCATATTTGGAAACCAACGAAAACCAAACCAACCTATTATCAGAGGATCATTGACTCCCAATTATCAATCCTCTTATGTAACTATTGGTATTCATATGCTTGATCAATATTACTAGTATCTGCAACCGAATCAACAAATGCCTTTTTTGGATACACTTGATCTACTAGATTTTTTGTGTTTGATCAACTATCCTATTCACCATGATCCTTTATGGCCTGCTATTCCAATAAAGTTTCCTTCAGATATACCCAAATTTAACGAAAAATATGGGGAGGACCTCAAAAACCACGTTATGACCTATAATTTGTGGTGCTCATCCAACTCTCTCATGGATGGTTCCATCTGTTTGAGATTGTTTCAAAGGACCCTCACTTGGACCACTGCCAAGTGGTATATATAATTTCCACAAAACTCTTTTTGGGATTTTAACACCTTAGCAATGGTGTTTTTAAAACACTTTCAACTCCCAAATCGGTATGAAATGGGTACGTATATTTTAATTTCGCTTCGCCAAACCACTTCCACCCATACGTTCAATCACATACATGAGTGGATATGACAACACAAGTTGATTAAAGCACCTATTCTCGACCAATTACTTGTTGGTTGGTTCACTAAGTCTTTTATTCTGCTTGTTACTCGGGATTTTTCCATGAGAGGCATTGTCACTAGAAAACAATCCATTAGACAAGGTTAGTACCTATACTTGGTTTATTCTCAGTCAGCCACTCTCTATGAATTGATCCCGCATGCTCCCTGTCCCACTTTAGAACCCTCAAGACCTTCAATAGAACCACTTGGAAATGGCATTCTTGGTTTTGGTTAGACACAACTGGTGGATAAATCCATGAAAAAGAAAAACCAACCTACTATCCATGCCATCACAAATCCAAAACCACTTCTCCTCATGTTCCCTCTGCCGAGGTAAATTCCATTCAATCCTTAGAATCTTCAGGAACAAAGAAGAAAGGAAAGAATAAATAAATAAAGGTCTAAAAATCAACAGGAGAGTAATCAAACAAAAAACCCGGATGTTGAATCCAATAATAATAGAAAGGTAAAGTTTCCCTGCCTCATATGTGGAGGTGACCACTTCACTAGAGAATGTCCTCGACATGAAAAGGTCAGCACATTTTTGAAAAATTATCCCACTGGGTAGTCTTGTCCGATCCTTTCCCTACCACTCAACAATTGGTTGACCATCAATCCTTGTATGTGTCTTCCTCATCCTCTATAGATGAGGTTTACATGATGTCTAGTGAAACGGTTAATCTTACCACCAGATCCTAGAACTATGACCCACATCTAGAAAAGAAAGATGATAATGCTTCAACTGATAAGCCTACAGTTTCTACCCCTCCTCCTACCAACAATATTCATCTTGAAAAACCTATTCTCAATTCCGTATTTTGGCCACCAAAGAGTACGATTTGAAAATCGGTATTTAACCCTAATGTGCGGGTTGCTCAGTACTACAATGTAGTAGAATATTTTTCCTAAGCACCATGTGCTATGTATTCCCTCGAAGTACTCCAAATGTTCTCCACACAAAGGAATAACCTGTTGTCGGTTCTTCAAGTTATGGCTCCTAAGAATGGTAATGTTATCGCCTTTAAACTGGATTATTTTAAGTCAAGGCTCTCCCACCAATTAGCTTTCCAACTATCTACAAAATTCATTGGGAAGAAATTCCATCACATGGTGTTGGACAAAGGTGCCTCTACTTTAGTTATGTCTCTATCATGTTAGATATCTATATGCTCTCCTGAGATCAACCATTCACCTATGAATTTGAAGGCCTTTGATGGTCATGGTTTTCAATCTCATGGACTACTACCCTCCCTCTTGGTTGAACTAGGGGGGAAATTGGTGTCCATCCAAGTTGAATTTGTCGATGCTCCTTTATACTGCAATATCCTCCGGGGTAGGAATTGGTTTTACATGATGCAGGTAGTTTCCTCATCTATGTTTTGATTTTTCCAATTCTCGTTTCATGGAAATATTGTTACAATTGATCAATTGGAGTTTTTTCCCCCAGACACTAGTTCTAACTCTGCAAATAATTTCCCGCTCTTGGATTCTACTACTCTATAGTATCAAAACATAAGGGTAGGTATTCTGAAATATTCCTCAATTATGGGAGTATTTCCGTTAACCAATCCTCCCTCTACCCAGACCGCTTTTGTGAACATTATCTCCTCTAATAGACATGACACTTTAGACAAAGGAAAATCAATTTTTGATTCAATATCCTTCAGTAATTTTGAAGAGACTTACCTGGCTATGCAATCCACCAAAAACCCCACCATTAATGATCATATTTTGGTGGCATCTGACCCTTATCACCTTCCATATTGGTTATATTCCCCCTCATCTCTAGATAATATTTTGCAAAATCTTTCATTAGATGAATCAGTCATGGAAGTCATGTCTTTAGAAGAGATTCCCTAGAGAGACCATTATCATCGATCCTCTTTCCTTCCCGGTTACCATATGGGAGAAGATCATTTTGAAACAATGGTTTCATATGATATTGTAACTACACCTCAGTCACCAGTGCTCATCCACAATGTTGAGTCTGAGGGTAATGTAAGAAATATTAATAAGATTGTTTTGGTTGATATATTAGTGAAACCTATTGGTATATAAAATATTCATGTGTGCCAAAATTATTATCCTTCATAACTTAGGTCTCATACAACCCTTTTTAAGGAATTTAGAGAATTTTTTTCTTAGATGTATGAATAAATTCCAGGGATAGAACCTTCGACCATGTTTCACAAGATTAGGACTTTCCCTTATGCCAAACTGGTTCATCAAAAGTTACGTCAGGTTCATCCATGGAAAGCAGCAGCCATTAAGGAAGAAATTGAGAAACTTCTTAAGGATGGATTCATTTACCCTGTACCATTGACATAATGGGTTTCTAACATCATCCCTGTAAACAACAAACATGGAACAATTAGGGTTTGTATCAATTTTTGAGATCTCAATAGGGCTTGTCCTAAGGATAATTTCCCTACTCCTTACAGTGATCAAATAATCGATAACTATGATGGAAGCATAATCTTCTAATTCATGGATGGTTTTTTTTGCTATAATTATAAAGATATACTCCCTTCTAATCAACATAAAAAGACCTTCATTTTCCCATGGGGGACCTTCGTCTATAGAAAGTTTCCTTTTGGCCTAAAGAATGCTAGTGTGACCTTTTGATGCGTTATTTCCTATGCCTTCCATGACATCAAACATATTGTGGAACCTCTCCTCAATGACTTACCTACCCATTCACGGCATCAAGAATTCCATGTTGACCACCAAAGAGACATTTTTCTCAAGTTTCACCATTAAAACATACGGTTGAATCCACACAAATGTGTTTTTTGTGTTGATACTGGAATATTTCTTGGCTTCATCGTTTCCAAGGATGAAATCTGTATAGAAACACTAAAAATTTGAAGCCATATTGGCCCTACCCCCGCATACAAATGTTACTGTACTTCAAAGTTTGCAAGGGAAGGAATTTTTTTTGCATCATTTCGTCTATAACTATGCAGAGAAGACACACAGTTTCATGTGTCTGCTAAAAAAGGACAAACCCTTTATTTGGGATGACCTTCCACAATGTGCATTTGACATTCTCAAACACGCTATTATGCATGCACTTGTATTGCAACCACCTAATTACACCAAGGATTACTCATATATGGTTGCGTCATTAACCACCATCGGCATGGTTCTAGTTCAAACATATGTAAATGACCAAGAACAAGTGATTTACTAAGTAAGAGTCTTCTCGACTTGGAAACCCATTATTCACATGTGGAGAAGTTATCTCTGGCCACAGTTATCGCGGTCCAGAAATTTCGTCACTACATCTTACTTCATACAACTATGGTATACGCAGATTCCAACCCCGTGTATTACATCTTGACTCATCAAGTGCTTGGTGGAAAATACTCTTGTTGTATTGTTATTCTCTAGTAATTTGAGTTAGAATTTACAAAATCCAGTTCCAAGAAATCCCATGTCTTTGTGGAGCTCATGTGTGACCTTCCCCATATTACTGAGGATATGCAACCCTTGGATTCGTTACCTAATGAATCCCTGATCCTCATTAGTATGTGTAAAACCTAGTATGGAGATTTGATTTTATATCTCCAAACTCAATTTTTTCAACCTAATACAACCTGTGACAAATGTTGTTGTTTCTGTCATCATGCCAAGTACTACCTTGTCATTAATGATACACTGTATCATCATGGTATCGATCCAATATTGCGATGTTGCTTAACTCTTGAAAATGTTGAAATAGTCTTGAATGACTTCCACTCTAGAGCACGTGGAAGTCATATTTTTGGAATGGATAATGCTCAGAAAATTCTATGCACTGGGTACTTTTGGACCTCAATCTTCAAATTTTGTATGGAGGCCATGAAAAAATGACCACCCTGCCAGTTTTTCCAATCCAAAAAGCACACCCACCCTGCTAGCTTTTTCAATCCAAAAGGTGCACCCACCCTGCTCCTTTACATCCTACCATCCTTATCGTCCCTTTTGTGAAATGGGGCATTGATTTTATGCACTGTAAGCCTACCTCAGTTGGGGGGCATGGTTACATCATCATAGTCATGGAATACTTCACTAAGTGGAATGGGTAAATTCCTACATACGTTGAAGATGGAAAAACTACTTCCCTTTTCATTTTCAATCACATCATCACTATGTTTGGAGTCCCTAAAGCTATTGTGACCGACCATGATTCACATTTTCAAAAAAAAATGATGTCAGAACTAAGAGCCAAACTAGGCTTTCGTCATGATAATTCTACACCATACTACCTGCAAGTCAATGGCTAGGTTGAATCTATCAACAAGGTGTTGAAAACCATGCTTCAAAGGATGGTAGGGTAGGGAAAATCCAGTTGGAATTTACAATTGTTTTTGACATTATGAGCTTATAGGACTACTATCAAAACATCCACTAGTACATGTTCACATTTTCCCATGGAAAATCGTTGCTATAGCGATGAACATGACCCCTTTTTTTCATGGAAAAACTTTCGTCACTGTAGCAACAATTTCCACACTTTGTCGCTATAGCGACACAAAAGACATGACACTTGTGGTGTTTAAAAAAAATTAGATCCGGCATTATTGCGACGAAGTGGTGTCACTATTGCGAAGAAGAGGTGGCTTCTATTGTGATGAAGTGGTGTCGCTATTGTGATAAATGGATGCTTTATATTGTGACGAAGTGTTGTCTCTATTGTGATGAATGGATGACTTCTATTGCAATGAAGTGGTGTCTCTATTGCGACGAATTGGTGGCTTCTATTGTGACGAAGTGGTGTTGCTATTGCGACAAATTGGATCTTATTGCGATTATGGTCATCACTATAGTGATGCCTATGTGTACAAGCCTCCAACGAGCTTGTTATACCCAGCGATGGAAATTATGTCGCTAGTATAGCAAGCCCATCAGAAGCTTGTACACACATGTGTCGCTATAGTGATGACCCTGTTATTTTTATTTTTTTTAATTATGTAATACCACTTCTAGGTCTACATGTAATACCCCATTTTGTTAAACCCCTTTGAACATATCATTCTTTATTGTTTGACATTTTACATTGTGATATATGCTTATGCATTATTATTATTATTATTATTTCTGATAATTAATTAGACAAAGCCTCAAACAAGATGGGGTCATGGTTCTATAGGACTAGGAACTTAAATATATAAAAATCAGTCAAATATAATTAAAATTTGGAAACTTATAAATAAATCAAAAGATTCCAAAACTTAACTAAAAAGCAAGGAGTAAGCGCCAACTCAATAGAAAATATAAACAATAATTATGCAAATAAAAATAAAAAGAAATATAAAACATAAGTTGACAAAAAGGAGATCATTCATTATTTACTTTTCATTCCCAACTACCATATCTTCTTGGAGAATGAACAAACAAGACCTAAGGCCTATGAAAACATGAAAGTTGTGATATCTTCGTATCTCTGAGTTACAGATAATGTTTTCTTCAAGTGCATTCCTGATTTGTTGACTATCTGTTTATTTAAGCATTGGAATTTGTGCTCAGCACTAAATGTGTTGAGACAAGAGTTTATTGTCTGTATACCTAAAGGAGGAGTATTGTTGGTATAGAGGATCCACAAAAGGTTAATTATCGAGAACTTGAATAGAGGATAGAAAGGACATTGAATCCTTGAATCTACTATCAAAGTACCAAGAGGTGCTAGGAATTTTTTTTATTTGGGTGTGTCTATCATCCCGAGATTGAGTATAAAATTACAAACCCCAAAGTTCTAGTCCTAGATGATCCATGAATCAGCTTGGGGGTGATTGACAATAGACTAAGAGAATAAGAGTCTCTACCAATCTATATTTGGGTGGTTCGAGGCACTATCCAACACATTTAAGGAAAAAAATACAAACAAGTATAATATTTATGTTTTAAGTCTATTTCTAAAATGTTGTGTATTAGTATTATTATGGTCCAAGAGTGGGCTGAATTGTTTTCCTAGATTATTTGTTGTTACTACTTGAATAATAATATGATAAGGGATTATTCTAGTAATAAGTAAGGGAAGTCATTGTGCTTTTATGAATACTTGATTATGAATATTTCAACCCTATAAATATAAGATTATTTTTTGCAAATTATACATAAGCATTATTTTTCAATATGAACAAGGACAAATTGAACAATCAGTTGAATCTGCAAAAGAAGGTCTGTTGCAATTTCAATTGACAATTACTAGATATTTTGTGTTTTGGAATTTACACTTCCCTTAGCCACATATTAGGTTTCCCTTAATGATAAGTGGACAAATCCAGTAGGGTGCACTTGTTTGATGGATTAGATTTGCACTTATTTCTTCAACACTTTTGCATTCTAATAAAATATTTCATCAAATGCTTTTTAAACATTCTACGTGCACTCATTTTAAAAATTAATAAAAAAAAGCATATATAAGTGCAGACAATTATATTAATGTCCAAATAATGACCATTGATGTAGGTCAATGGAAATTGCAAGTACAATGATGTATGGAAGATAACATTTTCTTGCAATGAAGTTATACATATTAATTTACATAAAACATAAACAATAGCAATATTATAACTAATGAAAAGAACGATAGAAATGTACAATAAATAAAGAACTAATAGCAATACTAATAAATTTAATAACCAATTAACAAAGATCATGAATAAATCTAGTCTAGAACTATTTGAATCAGCATTATACTCAGGTATTTTTAGGTTCAGATCTTGTCACTGAAAGGACAAGTCAGCAAAGGAACAAATGACATGCCTTGATAGAGAGTAGGTTAGAATGTTGTAGGTTGAGGTTATATACATACAGTAGAAAGAAAGATATCTCATTCACCATGTGTAAATAACCTAGTAGGATAGGAGCAATGATATTTAGCCCAAAACACAGCTAATCAACCTTAAAAGATCACAACTCCCTCTATCATAATTAACACCAAACAAGTCATGTACAGAAAGGTAAGGTCAAATTATCCATGGCCTAGATAGAATAGGTTACAACAGCCCACTTTAAGGATGAGGGAGGTCATCATAGTCCATGGGCCATCTAGGAGAGATCATACATAGTCACAATCCATTAGGTTACATCTTACACAATTACAAATAAGGTTTAGTATCCCTAGAGGGATGACACCAAAAATAATAGTCCAAGAGTAGCCCACAGAACTGAACACGACCTATATTTTCAGCAGAAAAATGGTCTTGGATCATCCTAATACAATCACAGGTTAGTTTCATAAATTCACAGCCCAACATGGAAACAAGAGAGACACCACACATTCCATGGGTCAAATACATTATGTCACAACTCAACAAGAGAGACACCACACAATCCAAAGGTCATATGCATAAGATCAGAACTCAGCACAACTCATGATTCGACAAATAATGGAGCACAAAGAAACCCTTAAACTCAGATCTAGTAACCTAGGGGTGAAGCAGTGAAAACCTAGCAATATACTCCTTTACACCAAACAGAAAGATCCGAGCTGAGATGTATCTTTTTTGATGGATCCATAATGAAGGGTAATACTTGTTTTTATAACTTGAAAGTAATTCTAAGGTGTATTTCTTCAAACCCAACTTTTAGAATGGTTTCCAATAAAATAAAAATAGGTTGACTTAGTATAGGGTACCAAAGGTCAAAATGGTCACATAAATAACAACAATAAAAACAATAAGGTTAGGTCATCATATCAAAGAGGTCATGGTACCAAAAAAAATAAGGGTGATATTACCAAAAGTGCCATAAGTCAACTAAGGGTCAAAACAAGGTGGTAAGGCAACCCCCATACCCATAAGACCGAGGTGTACCATAAAGGTAGGGATCCAACCCCTTTTACCTACAGGACCAACAAGACCAACCAAGGACTTTAATGTTTTCTCTCTCAAGGTATATCATCATGTGTGTTTCATATATCTTTATCATCACTGTATAAGGAGAAGATCCAAAATGGATAATGTGCCACCAAAAAAAGGATACTATAAAATACTATATAAATATATAGAGAGAAAATAGAACAAGCAAAGAGAAGATCAATGGTAACATAAAACCATGCAAGTGAAAACACTCTACTCCCACTATCTGTAGTAAATATCCATGAGCACAAGAATATACTTTTGGAGGAATTCATAATGAAGTAGGATTCTATAATGATATCTCAACATCTTGATAACACAAAAATATAATGCATAACAACGAAATTCAAATAAAACCATCTAAATAATGCCATCTAAATAAAAGATAAATAGTCTAACAAAAGAATATGCCATTTTCAATCACATGTTAAGATATAATTTCAATCAAATTCAACATTAAACATATTGATATTAAATGATAGATGGTTTATGTTCTCAAATAACATGAAAACATAATTGAAAGCATCTCAACTCAAACAAATGCCCATCATTAGAAATGTGAAGTGAAAGTAACCTCTATGAGTTACAATTTTGAAGGAACATAAAACTCAAAGAATGGATCTTATATGTATTCTGCATAGCTAAATAAGCTATATTAGTTTCACCGAATGAAATTTTAAATTCACTTTACAACCTAACATTAAAATGGTATGGAAGGTGTCTATACTATATAGTACAAATAACCAATAATAGGGCTGCACTTCTACACCTAGACAAGATTTTCTTCTTCAAGAATGTTCAACAGTGCTTTGTGCTCATAAATCTAAAATTTTGGAGAAATACCAAGTTTAATAGGTTTTTCATCCCATAACTTTGTTTGGTTCAAACTGATGTTTAATGACAAGTATAAAACCAAGCATTGCTGAAAAAAATATTTTTTTACTTGGAAGATGGCTATATAATCCACATTTGAAAGGTGAGCACTCAAGGAAAGAAAAACAAAGTACACCTATACTAGATTATTCAAAGACCTATAGGTGACAAGGTCTATTTCAAGCCTGTATAAGTAACATTACCATCACTTCCAAGAATCATTGTCCAAAATCATTCTAAGATGTTGTAGCAGGGATTTCTCCCTTACACAGGGACTTCACTTAGTGAACCTCTCACATAGCATGTGTGATCATCGGATATTAAAGAATGCCCTTAATTTCCAAAGATATTGACCCAAACTCTTTTTGTTGAAACCCCCTCCCAATACTTAAAACATCCTCCCCAACCCTTTTTATACCTCAATCCTTATAAACCACCCTACCCACCCCCACCTTAAACCCCTCATCCCCCCTAATACCTGCAATATATTGGTTCAATTTTTGATCATTTTAAAACCCACAATATGAACTAACGTGATAGGATATTGGTCAAAAAGTGAATCCCCCGTGCTCCCTTACTACAAGGCAAGAATGGCTACCTTCTGTCTATAGGACGGAAGGATAGGATTCCTCATGGTAATGCAAGAAAAACAAAACAAAACTTAAGCAAAGAAAACATAAAATAAAGAAATGGAAACCCTGCACACAAGGTTAGACTCCAGAAACCTGCATACAACTTGTTAGAACATAAAATAAACTTGCAAGAAAACTAAGTTAGAGAAACTAGAATAAAAATGACACTAAAAAAATCTTATACCTCTTGGTGGAAATGGGCCACCATGCCCTAGCTTGGAGAAGCACCTCTCTCTTAGCAATGGGGGAGCTATGGCTCAATGGGAGGATGGATGAGAGGGAGTGTGGGTGGCTTGAGAGACAAATGGTCTCAAGGCATCCACTTGGGCAGCATAATAGTATGCAAGGGAGGAATGTTTTGAGAGTGACCCCCACCCCTCTATTTATAGCTTTTTTAGGGTTCTAAGCCCTCGGTTAGGGCTTTAGCCCCTTTCACTCAATCTTTAGCTCCTTTTAGGGTTTTAGGATCCTTTGAGGGGTTTTAGCCCCTTTTTGGAGGCTTTAGCCCCTATGAGATCTATTTAGGCTCTTTTTAGGGGTTTTTAAGCCCTTTTCCTATTTTTAAGCATTCTTGAGGGTGTGGGGGTCAAATGGGGTCAAATGAGGGTCGTGCATGGGTGTCCTTGGGTGGTGTAGGCCATGTAGAATTGAGTGAGGGATTTTTTGGGTTAACAAATTTCCCCCTGATGTGTGAGGGTAGGAGATCATCGTATGGCTGACGAACATCATAGGATTTTCTACAGAGAGGTGGTGCTTCTTGGGATGCGGCATGGTGGATTTTGGTTTTTGTATTAATATAGTTCCCATCAATGGGTGAGATAAAAATAATGTGTGACATGTATATAGATGAGGCAAGCATCCCCATGCTCATAACAATGTCAAAAGAATAATGTGATCTATGCTCTATAATACAAAAGTCAATCATGTACAACTGATGATACATAGTGGTTTCCTTAATGAGAGGCTGAATACAATACTGATCTGAAGAACTACTTTATTGGACCCATGGAATTATCATGGAATGCTATATCTTCATGACTGATAGTCTGCTAGATCTAGAATGGTACATAGCTGTATGGACTCACTGATGGAGAGTCAGAGTCTCTGCGGTACAAGTATGTTGCATCAATCATAAATATATATAGAAGCACTACTGGGGCTTCTAAACATTGTCTCCAACACAACCCAAAAATCATAAGGGACATGAACCTGTTTAGGTCCCTCAAATAGACTCATCAATGTGCTAGAGTCAGATGACATCCGGGGTCTTCAACCAAATACTGCACGGACAAATACCCTGTATGAATCTCAACGGTGCGATGATGTAGTTGGAGTTGAGCACAT
>LPNX010758808.1:7561-144720 GCA_001517045.1 Pseudotsuga menziesii | reverse complement strand
GGGGGGGGGGGGCAGGGAAAGAGTTGAACAGGGGTAGAGGGAGTGTAGTACACTCAAAATTCCTTTGTTAAGAGTATGATGGAAGGGCAGACCAGGTAGCAAATTAAACTGACTCATGGGAATGGTATCATAGCTATAATACCAAGAATGTCACCGCAGATGGGAAATACTTGGGGGAGGTAGAAAATTTTGATATTGATGGGATCCAAGGAAGACACATTGCAAGGTACTCTAAACAAAGGCGACCCAAAGTGGGAATGCTGCCAAATTGTTTTCTGTGGGGTGGTGTCTAGAGACACCGTTGTGGTACGATCTCATGGATTTTTGGCGAGCCAAAGAAAGTAAATGCTCGATGGTGCTTTCAATTTTAGAGAGTCTGAAAGCAATAAGAAGACTCCAGTGGGGGCTCTTTTTTGTTAGTAGTCTCCTGTGTCCGAAAAAGGATAAAAGTATACATAGGAGAGCTCACCCATCCTTTTAGGGGATGGGATACTTCTTTACCATTGTTAGTCCAGTCAGTCTGTAAAAGGTTAAACCTATACTGACTGGACGCTCATTCAGATACTTTTACGAGCATGAACGAAACCAAGTTTGCTTGGCAATATTTTCTTGCTAAGAAGGCTAGAAAAGAGCTTAACGACAACCTGTGGTGATATTTTTCATAAAGTTTGCCCCCTCTACCTGAGAAAGAATAAAAGTATGAAGGGGGGAATGGTCTTGGCTTGAATGTTCCAAGGTGGTCCTTTTCATTTGATGGTCTACATAGTCCACAAAAGGAGATAAACGAAACTATGTAGATTCCCTTTCCTATACTTTAACGAGCAGGAAAGGAAGTAGCTACACTCGACCATCTTTTCATTCTTTTAGGAGTCAGAAAAGAGCTTAAAAGAAACTCTAGTATGGTAAACCGACCGAGGAGGCACAAGTGGTACCCCTATGTTGAGATAGTGGATAGTGGTCCAAAGGTCATCTGTGTAGTATGGATGGAGCAGGTGGCTCTTAAACATACCAATACATGCACATGATAGATTGCGGTAGAGGCACATGAGTTGGTGCGGCAAAGGCATGCAAACTGAGGTGGCTCTCAGACAGAGGTCAAGAGAGTCGTGTGTGAGTTGTGGTGGATAGACTTGACTACATGTGATGTGAGTGCAAGTCCGGAGGCAGTTATATGCAAAATGCATGCAAAGGAAATGATCCGTTCTCCAAATGATGGTATGGAGATCCGCATAAGGTGCGGTGGACGGATTAGACAACTATATGCTAAAAATCAAAATGATGTGCCTTACGAGCATGGCCTGAGAACCTGCATGAGTGGTAGTAGGAAAGTGTGATGCAAGTACAGGTCCAAAGACACTTGTATCACCATGATGTGGCTCATAAATCAAGGTAACTTCTAGGAAGCAGTCCCAAAAATTACTTATTAAAAATGAGGCAATGGTCTCATAAGAAGATGGAAATTTGGGCCCAGAGGTGTGAGAGGTGTCTCGAAGAGGCTCCGAGTGACTCTGAACTGGAAAAAACTATGCTATAAGGGACTCATAGTGGTTATATCAGGCATAAACTCTCTTGAGGTGGAGCCCGTTGTGTGGATTCTTCAAGAGTCGACTATCTAAGTCAGCAAAGAGGTATGCCCCCTTGCCAAGATGAAGCTCACTGGAAAGGCAGGATGACAGAATCTGGTATTTTATGGGAAGAACCAATTCCACACTATGGTTTAAAGGGAATGGGGTAAAACCAGAGGCAGTCTTATAGATCTCTCTGTCATCGCATAAGTGGTTCCATGATAGATCAGGTGGATCTTCCACAAGCGATGAGACAGAAGGGAGACTGATGCTAGTGATCATGTAAATCGTATTGGCTGTGGCTTTGGTGGCCTTGCCCCCAATATCTATTGGAGGAAGAGGGGCAGGCTTGGAGATGGGAAGAGTCTTTGATTGACCCAGAGGTAGGTGCAACATCATCTCAATTGTCTGGAAATGAGTTAACACATATTGGGGCCTTAGAGGTAGGGTAGGTGGTTCAAGGTACCACACAAGAACTCCTAGTGTGAAATCCTGTAGATTGTGGGTTGCCAAGACCGACTTACACACGATATCGGATGATAGGAAAAGGAAAAGGAAAAGGAAAAGGAAAAGGACCGTGTTGATTGGGAATGAACCCGAATGTTTCCTTGGTAACTGAGGTTGCGGCTACGGTTAGTGCATGTCGTCCCAAGGGTACTCTAGAGCGATTAAGGCTTCAAGTATCTCCTCATCATTGTGGAAGCAACGAAGAGACAGATCTAATGGCCCATCAATAATGGTGGAGACAAGAGGGTTTGTAGAACTGGACATCATGTAAATGGACATGGTGTTTGAAGAAGGACGTGGGGGGTGGACTTCTTCGATCAGAGTGATATCTGATTCAACGGAATGTTGTAGAAGGTTGGCTAAAGCCATTCAAAAATCGGACAAGTCTTGGAAGTGGTGAGAATAGTGTCCATACAATCCATAGAGGACGTAAGCATGGTTTGTTCTCAATGAATTGTTTCTCACTATTGACCCGCTTGGAAGTTCAACCACGGGGAGGTTTTCCGTTGTATCCATAGCATCCAAAAGCACATGGATTATAGGAATCTTAAGGAAGTTTTGATTTGGATGGCCCTATTCTTCACAGACAGTGCAAAGTAGGATCTGTCAAGGTTCAGCGGTAGCTTTTGCGTTCTTGTCCCTAGCCCTTTTTTGGGTGGGGTGGTGCAAGTGCGGGTGTAGTGGTTGGTTTTTGCAGGCCAAGTGGAGGATGACATTCAACAACAATAGGTTGCACAGGGGTTAATCCTACCTGGGGCATTGGTGGTTGGGCCATTGGATCAAGGTACCACACAGGAATTCCCAATGTAAAATTGGGTAGGTTTAAGGTAGTCATTACTGGCTTGCTCATGACACCAGGCGAGGGAAAGAGGAAGGGAATTGTGTGGACTAGGGAGGAGCCGAGATAACTCCCTGATGGTTACATGTGGGGGTGAGGTTGTGTTGGTGGTTGTGCATAATACTACAGCTACGGATGACGCTGTGGCTGCTGATGATGCTGCGGCTGCTGATGGTGTTGCGGCTACAAATGGTGTTGTGGTTATGGTTGGGGCTATGGTTGCAGTTGACGGTTGGGTGCAGTAGTGCTGGATGAGAGCATGCACAAATCCATAGTCTTGTTTGGTGTTAGTGGTGGTGACACTAAGGGGAAGGAAGCCGTCATGGTGGTATCGTCAAACAACCCAGGGCCCACATTCAACAATGGGGAGGATGGTATGTTGTCAACCATGGTGTTGACCGCAGGGATAACATTGGTGGGTTTGGTTAGCCCTTGTGGATCAATGGTGTTGATCGTAGGGGTACCATTTGCGAGTGTCGTTAACCCTTGTGGATTGTGATAAGTGAGTTGGTCAAATGTCATGATTTCCCCTTCTTGGGGGAAGATCATGAGATGGAAAATAATTAATGCTATGGCTCTCATGGAATACATATAACTTCTTCCAAGGAGAAGGTTATAGTCCAACTAAGCATTGACAACCTCTATGTCAATCAGTACTGTTTTCCCAACTAATGTGATGGGGACATGAGGGAGGATTCCTTGGGATTTAGTGGGATGGCCATCATAAGCCCACAGAGTAGTAGAGGATGGTTGCAGAATTAGGGATCCAAGTTTCTACCAGACTAGGGTAGATATAACGCACATGGATTCCCCCTTATCCACTATGCACCAGTGTACTACCAAATTTTGGATAGACACCGGGATTTGGAAGGCAATGGTTGATGGCATCTGCGGTTCTCCATTCTCTGTGTTGAATGTGATAAATTTGATTTCAGGGGGGTCTACAGCACCCAGGGTGGCTAGTAAGACTTTCCGCTGCATTGAGCAATTTTTGAGTACCTCAAGAGCAGACATGGTGGTAGGTGTTTGGGCCAAATCATCCACAATGTTGTAGCTGATAGCAGCTCTAGCCATGGCATTGTTGGCAACCTGACGTATGGGGGGGCATGAGAAAGGGGGTAATTGAAGAGGTGCATTGGCTATTTTGAATGTAGATTCTGCTGATGTGTCAGTGGGTTCGGTGTTGGCTCTGTATTGATTCCGTCTGGTCTATAAATGGACCTCTTCAGTTGTCATAGCTAGCAAGTGGTGGACATATGTTTCTATCATCGGAGGTGCCCCTGGGGCGTTGGGACTGGGTTGGGGAGGGGGTGTAGTTTCCACCAATCCTTGGACTGGTGATGGGTTTTGGAGCACCATAGGAGGAGGTTCTAGTGGTGATGAGTTGGGTTGGGCTTGGTCTATTATATTGGTGGCATGTTGAACCTCGTTCCTAATGGCCTTCTTAGCATGACCCATGAAGGGACACTCGCATGTGTAGTTCCCATAGACATCGCATAGTGTGCATGGTTGGTTTGTATGCAATGGGATGTTGCGTCCCGGTGCATTTGGTCATTGAGGATTTTGGGCGGGTCAGTTCGCCGTGGCATTGTTGGGAGGATTTTCTTGTTGACCGCCTCCCTACGGTTGATTGTTGCCTTGGTTCTAGGGTTGGTTATTCCTGGATTTCCCTTGTTGGTTATTGGGGGATGGCTGGTTGGGACGGTTTTGCTATGCAAACACTTTTCCCAATGGAGCAGGTGGAGCAAGGGTGGGGGCTTGAATAGATTGCACCGGTGGTGCATAGTAGACTTGGGTGGGTGTCGGTGCCACAAATGTGGGCATTTGTCCCATGTATTGCTGTGTTGGGAAAGCTAATGCCTAGGCCTATTGTGGTGGCATAGGTTGTGCATAAGAAGTTGTAACTTGTGGCTCCAGACTAGGACATCATTCTTCCATAGTCCGGAGTTTGGTTTTGGTAAGCAACACTAGGGGTGTTGCTCAGTTGTGGTGGTATTGCAGGTGGTGTTGGACAGTGCTGTGGTTGGTGAGAGATAGAACCTATGATGCCATATGCAACATGGGATGCCCCTGGTGCATCCTGGTAGGAGGTGCCTACATGGGGAGCGTCTGGAATGACGGTGTAAAGGTATCCATATTGTGCATAGATGAGATAAAACTACTTGGATTTCAAGATGGGCTCCTTTTTGGATTGGGGACGTTCAGATGCGATGTCCTTTGCTATAGGTGGGAGCAAGGTTTTAAGGAACCAATCCAGGAAGATCCTCTCATCAAGTTGGATCTTACATAAACTACGACATTGCCACCACTCATGGATGTGGTCAGTTATGTGGGTCACAGTATTCTGGTGGCAAGATAACAAGATCTACACCCCTTCTTCATATCTAACGGGATTTGGAAATATTGCAGGAACATGAAAGCCATGGAGTTGAAATCCAGGTACTTGGATTATGGTAGCTCAATGTACCACTTGGCTATAGCACCTGTGAGGGTGTGTTGGAATAGTATTAGCCTGATCGAATCATGCACGATGCTGTTTTATGAGCACCATAGATGAAATGTCATGATGTGGTTTTGAGGGCACTCCCCTTCCTTCCCTTCAAACTTGGGTATGTTTGAGGGAATTTTGGTTGGCATGGGAGACCAATAAGTTTGATGGTGGATAGGGTCATTTGTTAACTGAGACAAGTTAGGAAAGTTGAGACGTGCCATGAAAGGAAGGTTTGACCCAAGGTTGATGTGAGATGGGGTAGCCATGGTGGTAGGGTTTGTAGGGACATGATGCACCTACATAACTGGGGGTACTTGTGGCACCATTGTGGACGGGCTAGTGCCCCCAAGTGTGGTGGGAGGGACAGTGTAGGTGGAAGGGCCACTACCCCCACATATGATAGGAGGGGTAGTGTAGGTGGAAGGGTCACTGCCCCCATGTATCCCAAGAGGGACAATGTGGGTTGAAGGCATATTGGCCCCATGTGTTGTAGGTGGGACAACTTGACTGGTCAACATGGGTGGTGGTAGCTGGCTTATGAAGGTTTGCATGACTATGTTGGGGCCACCTGTAGGGGTGTTGGTGGTGGTTTGTGGTGTGGACATGGATCCAATAGCAATTACTATGCCAGAAAATGGATCCAGGTTTGCACCAGCCATGGGGCTTGATGGTGTAGTGTGCAGATCTAGTTCAGACTAATATGGGTCTGAATATGAATCAGAGGCTGTGTGGCCTTTTGATGGTGTAGAAGGTCATGAAGAATGGTCTCAATGATGTCATTTTAATGACCTATATTGTGGTGGTTCGCCTCTTAGGTGTGAGGGATCAATCTTGCCAGATTTGTATGTCAAAATGGTGGTAATGATTTTTGGACGCCGATTTCAATGGCTTTCTATTGGCTTCAGGTGGTCACTCGACCACCAAAACTTCCAGAAGACAATGCTTGGATTTTTCCTCATGAGAGTGCTAGTCAATTGGTGGGGGTCGTTACTCATTTTGCTTGGCAATTCCTCTTAGCGGCCAACTAATTTGGGGTTCCTATGGTACTCCTCACAATGAGTTTCTGGGATGAGCCCAATTACTTCCCATGGTTAAGGTAGTCAGGGACTTATGTTCTCAAAGACTGCAGATGTTTAACTTATTGTAAATTGTAAAGTTTAATGGCTCACTCAGCGTCATGAACTGAGTTGGGTTGATTTATATGGTATGGTGTGTATGTCTTTTTTTTTCTTTCTATTATACCTGGTGGTTGCTTAAATGGTTTATGAATATTCCATAGAGTTCATAACATTGTGAATGAAAGCAGTAAATAGTAATCAGAAATTTTACACATGTACCATTTGTGAACCTGAACTATGATAGCCTAACTAGGTGACTACCTTGCACCTATATTTCTCTTCAACAAGGAAAGGGTGTTGGGCTCTCAACACAATGGGACTAAGCCCATCTGTATATCCACAGGTCACCCTCCGGATGAAAGGTTGGTCAATAAGGAGGACATTGAGCGTTGTGAGAATCCCTCCTTCTCTACCCCCTCTACCTTCCAAGTCACCCGTTTTTAGTGGCTTTGAAAAATAATGGGTGAAGTGCCTATTACTATACGAGCTTCACCCTTCATCTTATCCTATAATACCTCGAAGGGTGATGACTGGGTAGAGGAGGAAGGGCTAGGAAATATTTTGATTTTAAGTAAATTTTAATCAAGCTTTGTTCATTAATCCATTAACCATTGATTTACACTTTGATTTACACATTTTGCAAATGAAATGAATAGAAACAAAAATAGAAATAGAAACAGAAACAGAAATAGTTTTGATGGACAGAGGTGGTTGAGCCACACTGATAGTCCTTAACTTTTAAAAAATCAAACTCTCAGAGACAAATCACACTTTTCAGGTCAAATGTGGTGAGGGGGTCGCCAAATTTTCCCAAAAACAGGTGAGGGGATCACTCAGAATCTGCAGACAGAAGCAAGATGACTTCTGGAAGGGGGTCACACCTTTTGGGGCTAAATAGGAGATCTAGTTGCACATGTCAGGCTAGAATGAGTGACCTGTTCCCCTCTCTGGGCTCTCAAGCGACCTGCTCCGAAAACTGAAAATGTTTTGGTCCTGAGTCAGATCTGGCCGACATTAACCTGTACTGTTGCCAAATGGGCTCGGATTGGCCTTGAGAACACTCAGCAGTAACTAGAAATGCAAATGAACAGAGATCTAAACTAGATTTAACTGGAAAATTAAACTAGGTTAACAGAACAAAAATAAAAACTAAAACTTTGAAAAATAAACCCAGGGATCCTGTGGGATCGACCTAGTATGGTCACCAGTTCTGTAGCAGGGTTTTCTCCCTTACTACATGGAAAGAATGGCTACCTTCCGTCTATAGGATGGAAGGATAGGGTTCCTCATGGTAATGCAAGAAAAATGAAATGAAACTGAAGCAAAGAAAATAAAAAAGAAAGAAATGGAAACCCTGCACATAGGGTTAGACTCGAGAAACCTGCATACAACTTGTTAGAACATAAAATAAACTTACAAGCAAACTAATTTAGACAAACTAGAATAAAAATTATAGTAAACAAATCTTATACCTCTTGGTGGAAATGGGACACCATGCCCTATCTTGGAGAAGCACCTCTCTCTTGGAAATGGGGGAGCTATGGATCAATGGGAGGATGGATGAGAGGGAGTGTGGGTGGATTGAGAGACAAATGGTCTCAAGGCATCCACTTGGTTAGCATAACAATATGCATGGGAGGAATGTTTTGAGAGTGACCCCCACCCCTCTATTTATAGCTTTTTTAGGGTTCTAAGCCCATGGTCAGGGCTTTAGCCCATTTTTGGGGATTTTAGCCCCTTTCGCTCAATCTTTAGCTCCATTTAGGGTTTTAGGCTCCTTTGAGGGTTTTTAGCCCCTTTTTGGAGGCTTTAGACCCTATGAGAGCTATTTAGGCTCTTTCTAGGGGTTTTTAAGCCCCTTTTCCTGTTTTTAAGCCTTCTTGAGGGTGTGGGGGTCAAATGGGGTCAAATGAAGGTCGTGCATGGGTGTCCTTGGGTGGTGTAGGCCATGTAGAGTTGAGTGAGGTATTTTTTTGGTTAATAGATGTTAAAGGCCTCAAGGGGTCTAATATGAGACTTTTTATGAAATGATTCAAATTGTGGACTAAAAACCCTACAAGGGAGTGCCTACACTGCAAAGACCCTACACAAATAAACCTGTTGCCAATGTATCCATGTTTTGAAAACTTTAATTGTCCTTTCAACTAGTATAGAAATTGGATAGCATGGACGCTAGAAAATGGTAATAGTCATATAATATCATAGTGGGGATAGATCCATGTGTTGGTAGAGGGGTTTCTTTTATGCTTCATATTCTAATAGAGGAATTGGGTGCTGGTATTTGTACCTTCACTCAGGTTGTCGACCCATATAGAACAAACATTTGGCAATAAGGATGGAAGACTAAATTGTTGTTGGATTTGGAAGGGGAAAGAACTGATCAATGGAGAGAATATGTGGATAAGTTAAACTAGAATGTGGACTAAAAAACCTACAAGGGAGTGCCTAGACTGCAAAGACCCTGCAAAGTTGTGTTTC
Source organism: Pseudotsuga menziesii (assembly GCA_001517045.1). NCBI lineage: Eukaryota > Viridiplantae > Streptophyta > Pinopsida > Pinales > Pinaceae > Pseudotsuga > Pseudotsuga menziesii. Next base: position 135,723 of record LPNX010758808.1, on the reverse strand, counting down.
AACAAAGAGACTCTATCTAGTATTGGAAATCACTAAACAAGATAAGAGCCAAAGTAAAGACAGAAACCTTTGATTAGTTTAGAAGAATAAAGGTCTTACATGGGATGTGCTTCAGAAAAGTACAGTGTGCCATAGAAGGTGTCTATTGTCAAAACAACAATGAATCGATTTATCACTTTTCAGTGAAGTCTGGTCAGAAGTGGAGGATATCACAAGGTTGTAAGAAGGTTTACCAGGTTTGATTATGTATATGTTTTCTTAAAGTTTTTGGTTTACAGATAAGTGAATTAAAACCCTACGTGGCTTGACCAATGGTAGTTTCTTAGGGAAATCCATTGTTTAGAAACTCTGCTATCTTCAATGATATGGAGATTCCCACCTTTCAATGCTCTATGCAGGTTATAGGGAGATTACCACCTTTAAATGATTTATGCAGGTGCACTCAGTATTTGAAGGTCTTGAAAAAAAATCACGAATAAAATAGGTTTAAATAGATAAAACTAGGCCTTGTGGTTTTATTATGGTGCCATGCAAGGGAATCTAGTGTTGATCAAGGAAGAGGATATCCTTTATCTCAGCAACACTTTTTCAATTTAGAGTAGGTTTGGCAAGGCTCCAACAGTTATGTAGAACTTTTGGTTTTGAAACTTTTCTTGAAATGTGTTGTTGAGAACAAAGTTGATCAACCTACAGATTTTTGGAGACACTTTCATCATCATAAATTGGATGTGTGGATATTCTAAACTGGGCATTTTAGCTCTAACTCCAATGTTTTAACAAATAAATAGAATGAATAGTTTTCTCATTAATCTAACCTACAAAAATATTTATAGGGAGTGAAATACAGAAGCTATCCTATCCAAAGAAGGCTTAGAGATCAACCCAAGTACATCGGAGATCATAAAAATGAATGGGATGTTCCCATAAACATCCCAATCCTCAATTTTTTGTCTGATCCACTTTTATAATGCTGGAACAGGTACTAAATGCATAAAGGGACTACATGTGCTCTATTTTCAGTCCTTATTCTGGAATAAAACCTATTTCCATCTTGATTTTGTTGATGACCATAAAGGTAAACTTTCATAATCTATGTAGTCAACTTTAAGAAGGTTGATTTTAATATAGTAATCTGTTTTGAAGCTCTTAAACAGTATAGGGAAATTTGAAGAGAGTGCTTCATGCCTCAAGTGATACAACTTTTTGAAGAAAATAAACCTACAGTATCTTCTCAATCACTCTAATTATATAGTATGTATTAGATGACCTTTTAGATGTCTTAATTCACTTTCATTTTTTTATGAATATACTTTCATTATTTCATGAAAATGCAATTTGGTAGGGTTAAAGAAATCTAGATGGGCTTAATCCAGGATGTTTTTTCAATCTTGTGAGCAAAATGGATTTCATAGTTAGAACCTCAAAAATGAAAATACATATGGGCATAAGTCTAGAATATGCCTAGTTTAATTTCTCTAAGGCATGTTAAAAACAAATTATTAGTGTTGATGAGAAATTAATTATGGAGTTTTACTGCAAGCAGCCTCAAGAATAATTTTTAGAGACAATGTGAAAACATTTCTATGGCCATTTTATAGACCCCACATCACCAAATAGGACATTGATAAATTTCCCAAAGAAGTATTTTATGATAATATACAATGTGGATGAGCTTGCTGACAATATAAATACAACAAATGCAAATTGCAAACTAAAGGCTGGAAAACTTAATAAAAAACCCAAATAGGATTAATCAGATATGGTTGGACTGTGAACTAAGTTAACAAATAAAGTATTGTCTAAACAATGACAAATAATTGAGAAGCTTTGTAACATCCAAAATGAAGAGACAAGTCCTAAGGCCATCGCTTCAAGGAATCGAGAAGCTCTGTAACATCCAAACTAAGGCGACAAGTCCTAGGGCCACCACTTCAAGTAATTGAGAATATCTGTAACATCCATACTGAAGATATAAGTCCTAGGGCCATCGCTTCTAGGAATCAGAAGTTTAAAACATATATCCATTCGATAAAATTACTATTATACAAATAATGCAAAATTATCATAACAATGAATGTCATTTTTAGGAAGAGGATTTACTTTAAGTTTAAGCATTGGAATAATCCATTATGTGAAACTCTTTTATTCAAACTGATTAGAGAGGGAATAAATAGGAAATAGTATTGTTGTTACAAGTATTTTAGCTCCCATATTAGGTAAAGCACTGCATGAATGATTCTTTGGTTTTGTAGGCCATCCCAATCTTTTAGAGTGATGATATGATTATAATTACTGCAAAGAAAAGTAGGAAATGGAAACACCTCACATTTTGATTTAAACTACTAAACTCACATAATAGTTTAATGCAAAGAAAAATGTGCCTTATGTAGGAAAAATATGTAAAATGACATAATTCCAACTTAAAAATGCAAATCAGGAATTAATCCTATGCATGCTTAGTTTAGTTTCGCTCAAGTAACTGAAATGGATTTGTTATTATAGCATCGATGATAAATTATCTATGGTTCAACTAGGCTTCAAGATTCCGCTTTAATTGAAAATGTGAATACATTTTTTTCCCCATTGAAACAAATAATCATCCAAGTGGCAATCTGACTATAATCATTACAAAGGAAAGTAGGCAATGGAAAAATTGTAAATGGACATTAATCCAATATATGCTCAGTAACTTAGCTTAGTTTCTCCCAAGTATGTGAAATAACTTTGTTATTATAGCACCAATAAGCAATTACATATGGTTCAACTAGATTCTAGATTCAGTTTTAATAGACAATGTGAATACATTTTTGGCTAATCAGACTTTTAATGCCAAATTTCCATATCTGGATTTTACTTAACAATAAGGTGAATACATTCTTGAAAAAATTTGATGCACTAAAAGCAATGGAAAAAGGTGTCCTCCATGACTTCAAATTTCTCCTTGGTATTGCACAAGCTGGGCATACTTCAATGAACAAATATAAACTATTGTAGATGCCTTTTAGTAGATAATATTGAGTGGATTTGGTAGATATCAGACCTCACACAAGCAACTATTGTGCATGTGTCCAGACACAGCAAGGGAAAACAACCTCGTGTGTTGTGCGAAGCTATGTAGGGTGTTGAGGCCTACAATCAAAATATATTGTAGAGGGTAAAGCAAGAGGTGGAATTCATGGAGGCCAAGGTCAAGACACAACATTGAGAGCAACACAAGTTCAGTATTGATGGTGAAACCTTATGTTGTATTCTGGACATTGGGAGTAGTCATGCTCAGTATACAAAGTATGTAAAAATTCTATATCTCTATTGGCACACAAAATTTATCTTGCCTCGGGTCCTTGGGGAGAAATTTTTTTTAAAGCATGAACATTCAGAGCTAGATGACAGGAATCCAAACTCAAATTTAGTTGATGGAACACAAACAAGATAATCTAGCTAGATAAATATGGGGTGTTATACCAAATCTCATTAAAAATAGGTGTCATATATATATTTGTCATATACCATGCAAGATACTATGGAAAATATATGATGGTATATAAACACATGCATAAAACAAACCACCAACGATTTCATAGATAAAACCAAGAAAGGAACTGATAGATCACCTCCCCCTAAATGCATCCATCTCTCTGAAATTTGTTTGGAAACTATTATTCAAGAGTGTGCTCTTTCCTGCTCAAACATTATATAATTTTTAAGTAAGATGATCTGATCTCTATAAATAAATTTTTTATTATAATACTCAGAGCATCATGCCACTACATGAATCTTGAAACCACATTATGAAAATAAACTTCAACAATAATTCACATCACAAAGAATTGAGAGTGGTGAAGACTTTCAATATGTAGAGGAAGAAATATCAAATGACTTAGCTTTGGAGAAGAAAATCAAAATGTCCATGAATTTGATCTTTCTTTTAAGGTGACATCATACATTTCTCAAGTACATGACAGGGAAGTTACTAGTTTTGCAAATGTTGAAGGTTAAGTATTTGAGGCTTCAAAAAAGATTGAGAGTGGTGAATACGGTTCGAATGTAGAGGAAGAAATATTAAGTGACTTAAACGACACTGAATTTGAAAATCAATATTCCTAGGAGTCAAACCATTCTTTAAAGGTGGCATCAAATATTTTGCAGGTACTTCAAAACATGGAAGTCATTGATTTTGCAAACGTTGAAATACAAGACCTTAAGGCTTCAAAAAATGTTGAGAGTGGTGAATCCTGTCAGAACACAAAGTAAAATTGTATTCCCTAACAAGACTGCATGCGGAAACCATGGACTTTGCAACAAAAGTAAAATTGGATATAGCTAGTACTCTGCTCCCGACTAGACAACCTTTTGAGGAAGAATGCATAGGCTTAGGCATTACCAAACAAGATCAATAGGCATGTAATGATACAATGGAAGGTAAGAATACTTATCAATCTTCTCCAAGTGATAATGTCTCTGAAGCTGATCCTGTGAAAAGGCTGACAACTTCATCCTCACAAGCTGTCGTAGAGATTGAGATTGAAAATTTTAGTTTTGAATCAGACGATAGAAAAAAGAAGCATCCAAGCCCAATGTTGTATATCTCATTAGATAATTGAAGGTTCTAATGTTCATTCTCAAGCACACTCAAATACATCCCATAAAGTTCCATGCTTTTGAATTGCTATAACAAAATCTTCTGCATTGGAATAAACCAGAACTTCAACATCATGCATAAAAAAATTTGTGAATTACAAAATTTTAACTTCTTTTCCCAAAGGTTTATTTCTTCATTAGCAGTTGAGTGATTACCTTAAAGGGTCTCAAATCAAATCATCCAGTAAAATTATAGCTTGTAAATGCCTACAAACATTCTAGTTCTTTTATAGCCTTGAATGAGTTTGAATTATTCACGACCTTCCTTTTTTATTCTTATTTCTAGAGTCTCACCAATATTCTAAACTTTGGCTCATTGTTTGAAGGAAATATCCACTCTACCTTCTTTGTCATATATATGCCCACCACGCTTTTTCTAAGTCTCCATGAAGGCACTAGGAAATCTACATTATGATACTGAACTAAGGTTGTCTACTTAAAATTTTGGAATTCACAAAAATAACCCCCCGTGGGATTTTTGATCAAGAGTTCTTGTTTTTGCTTACATTTATTTTGGTAAAATGTTGTTATTTATTTTCAAAATATCGCTACAATTCTAAGCCAGTTCATGCACTGATAGCAAAAAAATATATTCTTGGTTTATTATATTTCATATTTAATTATGAAGTAAAGTCTACACAACTTTAGTTGGCTCTGGGCTTGCTTCATGCATGAAATTTTCTGTCATAAATAAGAGAATGCAACGAAGAATGTAGAATATTGATATACATACATTAGGATGACCTTGTAACTTCGAAATAGTCTATTATTATAAAAAGATCAGGATTTCATCAAGCCTAGGATAAAATTTGGATATGTGGTGTCCCTAACCAAACTGATCTGATTATTTTGTTGAATGTTTATGTACCTTTGGGCTTGGAATTTTGTCAAACACTTAGACAACAACCCTCTAATAGGGCTTGGACTTTCGTCAAACACTTAGGTAACAACCCTCTAAGACACCTTGTGGCTGATTTTGACTGATTTGGTTAAGTTTGGGTGGTGTTTTGTATGGGGTTGTTACATATTTCGAACATCAACAATTTTTTAACAATAGAAGGTGCACATAATAATATTCCATTGAATTTATCTCAAGGAAATGACGTTCAGGACAAATTATGCACAAGATGCAATTTTTATTCAAACTCAATAGCAGTATACAAGGGCACTAAAAATCAGACTTATAATGTCATTTCCAAACCCCTTCTAAATACCAAACAACTCATATTTTCAATAGCAAATTTAGACCTATGTGTACCCATGGATGACAAACCCCTTCAAGGGGTAAAATACCTTCTATGTGTCACGATTTTTGCATGTAGATGAAAATGGATGACTGTCATTCCTCACTGCTGAATTGAATCTTCTCAATTGTTGTATATAACAATTTCTAGCAGACAAACTACAGATGGTGTGCCAAAAAATAGAAGAGAGTCGCTTTCTTTGTGATTTAGGGTGTATATTTGGTTCATGAAGAGTGAACCCCCCTACCTCTTTTTTGGAAATTCACCTGCAACCACTCTCAATAGTTCCCATGATTGTTTAAACCCTGGGTTTTCCCCCAAGGTGAGTGCATCCTCCAAAACTTTGTACCCCATTGAAACCCTCAAACCAGTAGGTTAGAGTTTTGGACTCATAGAGGAATGATTTACAACATCATACTCACAGTATTTGTAGGAATCCTCTTTGTATCCCTCTATCGCTACCAATTTGTCTCCCTCAGATGCCACACAAATATCCTCACGAATCACATTGGATTTTCTCTCCTCAAGCGATCTCACACTAGATTTTCTCTCCTCTTAGGCCAGCCAAACTGCGCCACGGATGAGGAATTTCATCTCCCAAACTAGTGTACCTATGTACTCTATAGTTCATGCAAATAAACCTTCTGTGAGGGAAGTGCTCCAATAGATTAGGGTTTTAGAAGAAGATAAATAAAAATCCAAGGAGTATGAACACTGCACAATTGAAAAAATTTCCCAAAAGAGGGGCTACTTCTCCATAGGCCCAACGAAATGAACTACAAAAATGACTTCCAAAAAATCCCTGAAAAAATCATCTAAAAGTTTTTTGTTGTTTGATCATTTTAATCACCCAGGCGACCCACCTTTCATTCACCATTTAGGTTGGAACATTGCACGAATTTCCCTCTGTAAATTCTAGTGTGCAAATGAGTAGGTCGAGCACGCACTTTGTAAATTCTAGTGTACAAATGAGGAGGTCGAGCGCATAGAGAGTAAATATTTTGGGTTTTTTAAAGTTTTTTTTTAGTTTTTTATTATTTGTAATTATTTATATATNTTTTATTTGTTATTTTAAATTTGTATACATATGTAATTTATTTTTAAAAAAATCTTATTTATAATATATATATATATATATATATATATATATATAATTTTGGTAAATTTTATTTATTATTTTGTGTGTCTGATATTTTTTCATATATATAATCTATATACATATATTTGTATACATACTATTGAAAAATCATTTTTAATATGAAAATAAAAATTATATTTAATTTAAAAATAAATTTTGATAAAAAAAAATTAAATTAAGAATTTAATGATGATGACAGTGATGACATTGATGATAATGATGATGTCAGTGGTGATGGAAATGACAATGTCGACCACAATGATGATGATGATGATTATAACTGAATCATTGTTGTCATCATGGCCACCATCTTCATCATAGATATCATCATTGTTATCATCATCTTCATAAACAACACTAGCATCAGCATCATCACCATCATAATCGCCATTGTCATCATGATAATCACTATCATCGAAATCATCATCATCAACAACATCATCGTTTTTTTTGTTGTCATCAAAATAATCATAAACAATAGCATCATCATCATCATCATCAATGTTCATCCTCATATTCATATTGAACAACAACAACATCATCTACATCAGCAACATAATCATCATCATCAATGTTCAATCTCATAATCATATTAAACAACAACATCATCGTCTACATCAACAAAATCACCATCATCATCATCACCATCTCGAGAATCATCATGATAATCAGTGACATCTTCATCAACATCATCGTTATCATCAAGAACATCACCTTCATCATAAGCAACATCACCACCATCGTCGTCGTCGTTAGTAATCATCATCATCATAAACAACACCATCATCATCATCATGACAGTGATGTCGATGACAACATAATTGTCGATGGTGATGTCAATGGGGATGACAATGACAATGTCAGTGATGATAATGATGATGATGGTTATGAAAAATAAATCCACATTGTAAGATATTTCTCTTACTAAACAACAAGGGCCTAAGGTGGCACATGAAGTAGAGATTGTAGTGAAACTTAAACACCAATAGCAACATCAGATGTAGAGTCATAGTTTGTTCATCTCAAGAAGACTCTGCATAATAATTTGAAGGAGAGTCCCAAGAAGGGCATAACAAGGAATAATAATATACGATGATGCATGATTTAAAGGAACTACATGTTGAAGAGTCAAAGACAAAAAAAACAGCTAAGGTTGTTTTATATTGCTACTCATATTGTTCTGTGAAAAAATGTCATCAAGGCAAGGTTGTGAGCATCAAAAACCCTACTATGAGCCTAAATGGAAATACAACAACACCCAATATACAAGTACATGGAGGAATGAAAGTAATGTATGGTGATATTGGTTATCACAAATACATCAAGAAGACACATGAGAAATCATGCACATGATTGAGGTGGCCATGCAACAACTGTCCCAATGCACACATTCAACTAGGATGGATGGATGCTCGCTCTTGGTACAAATTGACTACATTGGTTGACATATCACATTATATGGATTCCACTTATATTTCAAGTTAAAAAATACATAAAGGGGGATGGAATGAAATGTACCCTAGGAAGCACCTAGGGAGGTACCAAAGGGGGAGATTAAACTGTACAAGTATGGATTGTGCCAATGATTCCTTCTCTAATGAGTACTTGATGGTGTTATCATACCTTAAGGGTTTTCTCTACATTCTTATGTGTATTCTTGTATGGGTGCATTCTATCATTATGAAGTTAAGGGTTTATCTTTTATCTACCAGGATTCAATACATAACCATGGAGGACATTCCAACATTTCTTATATACTTCATATGCATATTTTGGAAAAATTATAATGCACTTCAATATCCTTCATCTTCTAATATGGATCAATATTAATATTTTTAATTGCAAAATAGTTTAGTGTGCAATTCTGATAATCTTTATGTACCTCATAATGAACCATGGGAGTCTCTTTAAAGGAAGCACATTCTACTGTATATGGTAGATACTTTATAAATTAGAAGACTCTTAATCACATGCAATGGTTTTTCTTTTTATACTTTGTTTATTAAAGTTCACTACAAGTGGTTTAATTTATATCTTTCGTAAGTAAGAAAGTGGAAGATTTTTGTTTTAGATTTTTCAAGGGAAAATAGGCCACAACATTCATGTCCATTTCTAAATATTTTTCATTTAATAGTTGAAGAAGAAACTTGTGGATTTGAGCTCCTCTTGAAAAATACCCAACTTCGAAGAAAAAAAATATTCAAATGAGAAAGAAGAGAAGGTGCACAACTAGGTTTACCACCATGTAACCATGGAAATTTTTTACTCATACATGCATAGTTTCTTTTGTGGAATAGTGTGCACAACATAGGCTAAACTTGACATGGTTTTGTAAGAAAAAGATAACATTTTAAAGGACCCCGGTGGTGTTCCTTTACACTTATAAGTTCACCATTCATTTGATCTAGTCCGTAATGTTCCAATACTGAGTGGACCCATGCATTTCATATCCATCTTGGATAATGATGAAATCCAACACTAAATCTAGATGCTACTACAAAAGGGAATGTCAAATTGAGCACTTCATCATATGGAAGCACAATTATTCCCATTTAGAAGAAAGACGATAGATGTGCAGTAATTATTGCACCCTAAAATAATCACTATAAAAATGGTTATCTGAGCGCACACATAAAAGGACTTATAGATTGTATGAAAGGTTCCATTAATTCCATTAAGTCCTTGTTGACAATTAGGACATCTATAAAATGACATTCAAATGAAAAGTACAATATCAATATGAGAAACAACCAAATCAAAAGCTCAAGCATGTACACTTATTTAGTTTTTCTTAATCCCTTGTCACATATGCCAAAAATTCTAGAAATGCTTGCACCATAGGCCTAACACCAATGTCCCAAAGAAATATCATGCCAAAGACCAAGTATTTTGCACAATTGGCTAAGAGTAGCAACAACATGTTAAAACCCCATGTCAAGTTAAGGAGCATCTAAAGAGTGTTAGAGCTTGCATCATGCAACCTACATATGTAAGAAAATGATGATGATGATGATGATGATGATGATGATGATGATGTTGATGATCATGATGAAAATGATGATGATGACGACAGCGACGATGATGACGATGACGATGATGGCGACGACGATGATGACAATCAATATGATGATGATGATGATGATGATGATGGTGACAATCATGATGATGATGATGAAAACGATGATGATGAGGATGACGATGATGATAATGTCGATGATGATGATGAGGATGATGATAGTGATGATGACAGTGATGATGATGGTGATGATGATGGTGAAGGTGATGATGATGGTGATGATGATGGTGATGGTGATGATGATGGTTATGATGCTAATGATTATGATGACAACGATGACGATGATGATGATGATTGCGATGATGATGATGATGAGGATGATGCTAATGATGATTTTGATGATGATACTGATTATAACAATGAAGATGATGATGATGATGACGACAATAATTGGTCGATGATGATGATGGTGACAGTGATGATGATGATGATGATAAAAATGAAGATGATCATGATCATGACGATGACTATGACAATGAGGAGGAGGAGGAGGAGGATCATGATAATGATGACAATGACAATGACTATGATGATGGGACGATAATCTTATTCTTAATATGTGGATCTGTTGATTTTGATATCCAAAATATGCTCAACTGATGCAAGGTGTTAACTTTTTGACTACTGCATGGCTCTAGCGACGGTATGGACCTTTTCATAATTTGATAAATGGTTTTTTTTCAAAATAATACATTATCATTATTTTTATTTTGGTTTATCAAAGATTTTATATATATATATATATATATATAGTAATTTAATAAATGATATTTTTGAAATAATACATTATTATTACTTTTATTTTTTGTTTATTAATGATTTATATGGATAATGAATTATAAATCGGTTAATCTAAATATTAAGAAGAGTATATTTCTACTTTTATTATTATAAGATTTTGGTTTTTTAATTTATAAAGAAAACCAATTTTTAATCAATCAAAAGCAATTTTAAGTCTTACTGAATATCAATTTTAAAAATTAATATATAAATCACGATAATAAACATAATTGTTTTAATATCATTTAACAAATATTAATTATATTTTTATTTAAATAATTATAAATATTATTTGAAAACAATATTAAAATTATATTTTTAATTGTTATTTGTTAAAAAAAATTATATTTAAATTCACAAAATCTATAAAGATAGTATTCCTTTTAACCATTTAAAAAAATTACATAATCATCCATTTTTATCATAAATAACACATTTTATCATCATACAACCCAAATTTCCATTAAAGTCCCTCATTAAACTTTTAAGAAGCAAAAGTGCAAAGCAATAGAGTCCCTCTCCCTTTAGTGTAGTGGAATCCACAGCAAGAAGTACTCATCAAATCTAAATTCATTTGAATTTTGTATTTTAACTTGTCCTTTTAATATTCCCATGGAATTTTTAAATTCTTTATCATATATGGATTGCAATATCAAAGTCTGGCATGTCTCCTACATCAATATCTTTTCCCATCTCAACGTTGGAACAACTGTTCCTTTTGGTGCTCCCAATTCTCAGTAACTAGTCACATCACTTTGATTTTTATTTATTTTTGAGATTTGGGATTGATTTGTAAATAAATAAATAAATATTGATAACATCATTCCATTATTAATTATATTTTTAAAAGATGATAAATTTTAATTAAAAGAAAAATGTTGGTATAAAATTAATTTTTTATAATAAAAAATGAGATAAGATATTAGCACACCATTTTATTATACATGGAAATACTAATATTTTATAAATGAAAATACTAATATTGTATACATAAAAAATTGAGTTAGGAATTTTTCATCAAAAAAATGTGTAGTTTTTATTAGATAAAAAGGAACCACATTTTACATAGGCTTGTAATCTTCTATATATCCCACAAAATGGGGAAGTGCACTTAGTAACCTACGGTCATAAAAATTGTAATTATCTATTCCCTATGATGATGAAGAAGATGATGATGATGAAGACAATGATGATGGTGATGCTAATGATGATGATGTTGATGACGATGATGATGATGATGGTGATGGTGATGATGATGATGATGAAGATGATGATGATGTTGATAATCAAGATGAAAATGATGATGATGACGATGCTGATTATAATCATGAAGATGGAGACGATGATGATGACAGTCAATACCATGATGATGAATTTTATCAGGATGATGATGAAGATGATGAAGATGATGATGATGATGATGATGATGAATATGACAATGATGATAACAATGCTGATCATGATGATGATGATGAAAGTGACATGCTATTTGTCTCTTGAACATATCACATCATTATATAACATGTGTATTACAGATCAATTCATGTCTAAAAATCCATATGATTCCCAAAGGGAACACACATACACTTCACAACACATATATTAGACAAGGTAATACTAATTTGAGAAAAAATAGTGGTCATGACAAAATCACGTAGTGGGAATTTAGGTGAGAACGAATAATTAGATTGAGTAACAATGGAGGTAGCCCCCATGGTGAAAGAATATACTCCACTAAGGGAAGAGATTCAAAAGTTAGAGTGGGTAGGATTGATTGCAATAGAATATGATATGATAAGGTTTTTTGCATGGATGAACTATCTTTAATTATAGATTGTGCAATTCCTTTTCCAGTTATTGTAAGAATAAATTTGATCATCCTTTTCTAGTTGTGGGAGAATATGTCTCAAATATATTGTCAAGTAAGAGTTGTAGTGGTTTTAGTAGTGATCCATCTACACTTTTCAATATGGATGTAATCCCTAGGTCCACATTTGCCTCTTATTCTTTTGCCTCAAGTGGCCATCATCATCATAAGTTAAGTGAGTGTTCTAATCTAATGTCATTATGCATTTCCCCCTCCATCATTCCTGCCAAGCCTTAGAACATGGAGCATGTAGAGAATAGTTACTATTCACCGCTCTAGCCTTAGAACATGGAAATTTCATTGCTCTAGTGATGTTATGGACCTTTCATCGCTATAGTGATGAAATTTCGTTTCTATAGCGACGATTGTCGGGGGAATTTTCAATTTTTTCCAAAAATTTAAATTGTTTTTCCATGAAAACAACGATTTTAACTTTTTCGTGGGAAACTTTCATGGGAATTTTGAGCCATATGTAGTAGTGATCTACTGGATCCACCCCATTGCAATTTGTGTATGAGCTAGAAGCCACTCTCTCAATCAAATGTGAAATTCCTTCTCTAAAACTCATTGTAGAACTGCTACCCAATACCACTTTAGAGGAAAAATGGTTCTTGTATTTAAACAAGCTAGATGAAACCCATTGAGATGTTTCCTTAGCTAATAAGGCACATAAAATATGAATTAAAGTTCAGTACGATAGATCCATTCAACCTCACCTCTTCAATGAAGGTGATATGGTATTGACATATGACCAGAAGCACAATAAGTTGGGAGGTGGAAAACTAGCATCCATGTGGAATGGACCCTATATTTTTGGTCAAGTATTAGAGAAAGGAGCATACAATCTCATAGAATATGATGGGATATCATTGGGTGAGCCTTGGAATGGGATTTACCTCAAGAAATATTATGCCTAGGTCATCTAGCATAGGTATTTTGTATATATTGTTTATAGAATGTTTTGTGTAGTTTGGATTGTGAATTTTTTTTGAATGTAAGATGTGTCTTAGGAAAGCCTGCTTATATAGTTTTGTGTCAAAATGGACAGATGACCACTTGTTTTTTCTTTGCAAGTGGTGCTAACCATAATACTGTGAATCTTACATCAATGACATGGGTATTCTATTCCCCTATTGGTGATTTGGTGAGCTCATGAGGAACTTGCTTAGGTCCCTCTACACACAATATTGCAAAGTACCATGCAGTGATTGGTTTGTTGACTGAATATCTAGCTAGTGATGTGAGTTAGGTTAAGTTTTATTTAGATTCGAATTTAGTTGTGAATCACTTAAATCATGTCTACACCATATGTAACCCCTTACTTATTTAAACATTCTGAAGAGTTTAGATTTTAGAGAGGTATTTTAAGCATGTTTTCTACCATCACATCCGAAGAAATTTAAATGCACTAGTTGATTTACTAGCAAATTATGTATTGGATTGGTATTTGGCTCACATTTGAAGTTCATTTTAAATTTTGATTACATGTAAAAAATCATACAAACACATATAAGTAGCCATTCATGCACATAACACATCACATATCTGTAAAAAGGAGTGTTATATATATATAAGCTAATACCGAGATAAAAACTAGAGTCATAAGCTTTCGATATACCCAAAATCTATAAACATTGAGTTTCTAGTACATCAAAAGGTCAAAATCTGAAGCTTCGAAGCTTTCAATATCTGTATAATGCAAAAATAGGAAGTCAGTCTGGACTAATCTTTGTGCTCATGATAGCACATAATAGCACGGGCCACTTGGCAGAGTAAACTCCCAAAACATCCTGCTACCCCTACAGTATGGCGATGATAATTCCTAAGCAGGTCGTCAAAGGAAATATATGGAACCCCTACAATCAATCTCTGGAGGTTATCTTCAATCTCTTGAAGATCCTCCTCTACCTCGATGTTCTTAACAACCATGTCTCTGACCACACCTCGCCTCTCAATAAGTGAAGCCCCTGCAAGTATCGATGGACCTATTTCTGCAAAATTATAGGATAGGTCTTAATATCAACAAAAATACAAAAAAATAAAATATAACATAAAGCTAAAAAACACAATGTGGTAGAATATTTCTCACCTCGGTCGTCCCACTACTCTTCCTTGGGAAAGGGAAGATCAGGGTCACCCTTGAAGTCAGTCCCTACATATGCATATCCGTCAATCATAAAAAATTGGCCTTGTAACCAATGGAAGAAGACAACACCATAGGTCATAGTAGTTCCTCCCCCACCCCCATGGTGATCCATAGTCTCGACCCACTACAACATCCGTCGATCCTCAGGGTCCAAACTGTTGAGAGGCACATGCAGGTGTAACAAAGGAACCCTCTCCAAGAATAAATATACCACCATCGCCCTGTAACCAAATTTCTTGATCCCACCTCATCTACACTTTGTGAGTCGATATTTGAGTCTTACCAGTAATCCCTCACTCCATTTAAATACAGTTGGAGCCATGCACTCCAATGCATATAGCATATGTGCTTGGGTAGTCTGATGTGCAACTCGAATACTTGATATCTTCTATATCGTGAAGGTGATGATCCTCAATGATCAGTCCAAAATATGTTTAATGGGGACCTAACCCCATTAGGACCTTGTCTCGACAACACAATACTCATTTATGAGGTCATCAATGGAAATATCCCCTTCTCGAGGACATGTAAGTGATATTGAGATCCCTCTCTAGGAAAATCCAATCATAAAGTATATGTCTTCCACATCTATGGCCAAAATGTGGCTCCAAACCTGAAATTTCTGCTGGTCCGGATCCCACATCCATATCATATAATCTAGTAAATGTACATGGGATCTTATGCTCGACGCCCTAAAATACTTTAGGATCCCATACTCCCTTAAGGCCCTTACAGTCATAGTATCATTGGTCTCTTGAGCGCCATCTGGATTATATTCACGTTCCTTCCAAAACACCATTTTCTTGGTCCAGTACCCATGGGACATCCACAAGGCAATCATTAGAACCTTCACACTGAAAATTTTCTTGAGTTTTCATGCTAAAATTTGAGTTTTGGGAAGCCCATGACCACTAACGCTCTTTCCCTTAGGGAAAAAAGAAACAATGTTGTCTCTCTTAGGAGACAGAGTGCCCATGGTGCTCTTTCCCCTTTTGTGGAGTGCATGGACACAAATCCTGAAAGGGAGAAGAGAATCTCCCTAAGCATGCTCTTCCCCTTTGCAAAATCATCCCAAAATACTAAAAAAACATCATAAAAATGTAATTTTCAACCATGAAAAGGAATCAAAAGGTCTTATCTCTTACTCACTTCTGAAAGTTCAACGAACGAAGGCCTAGATCTCCCAGAATCTACTTTGCAAATTCCTCTCCTAAACACAAATTTCACCCTATTTACTATGGTAAACACAAAATGGTTAAATTTTTTCACCATTTCACTATTTGTATGTTATTTTTTATTTTTTATTAGAAATAATTAGTGGATTATTTAAATATTATTGGTTTTCATAAACAATTAATAAACCTAGATGTTCCTTCGAGAGACACTCCTTCTCCAGAAGACGGACTCAACTCTGAAGTCCGAAACACGTCTAGACAAAAAACTCCATACAGGTTCCAAAACTCTCCATTATTGACTACCACTTGTGAAAGCCTAAATACAACCATTATTTCCCTACATGGAAGGGAAACGCTGGGTGAACTTCAATAATTGATAAGGAAATAGGTTGGTATTGAAAAAGGAACTGCAAGAAAATATTTATGGAAATTAATAAACCTAGATGTTCCTTCAAGAGACACTCCTTCTCCTGAAGACAGACTCAACTCTGAAGTCTAAAATGCGTTGAGACGAAAAAATCCACACATGTTCCAAAACTCTCCATTAATGACTACCTCCTATGAAAGCCTAAATACAACCACAAAAATATCACCAAGCAAACTTGATTCTTTCATGAATGTAAAAGTATTTGAAAGGTCAGATATTCGGTGATAGTTTACCCCCTTTTCAGACCGTTTAGACTCATTGATGAAAAATGTATACTCTAGTTCTTCGCGACTAGAAGAGTTTTTCTAGGTATCATTTTATACTTTTTCAGACCTTGGGGACTAAATCTACAAAAAAAATCATTTCTAGAGTCTCTTTAGTCATTTTAGACTCCCTAAACATGAAACAATGATAGTGTTTAACTTCTTTGGACTTGTAAAATTAAACGTTAAAGGACCATTTTGGGGAATGAACCCTTGCTTTCTTAGGTTTATAAAACATATGAGAATGGTTCATCATCCGATGACCTATTCCAAGTGTTTGTTATGCTTTTCAATATTGTTAAAAAGCAAATAGGTAATCATCCATCATGATGGGAAAATTATAAATGGGATGGGGAACATCTTTCATTTGTATTAATGTCAGCTCATAGTCCACCCTTGAACATGGAATCGGCATGCATTTTCATTCAAAAAGTTGGATTTTTAGCTTTTCATCAAGTCAATCCACTTTCATGAGTCATTTAACTCCTTTGAGTCAATTCAAAGAATGCATTGTCTTACCTTTGCAGTATGGCTAGTCTTTTCCTCATTGAGTCAATGTTGCCAAGTCACTTTTCATGTCATCCAATGTTCAAGGGAGTCTTCACCATAGTCTCCCTCTATAGTTTCTTTACCTCCCTTTGATTCAATCATATCTTAGTCACTCCTATGATTGTTCCACTATCATGATCACTTCAACATCACTTTTGTTCCAAGTTTTGTGTCGATGATGAGGGAAACATCATGGCCCTCCTTCAACAAGTCTATTCCCATCGACGTCAACAAATATTCTGGGAATTAGTCTTAGAAAGCAGTCCCATACCTTGAATCATGCATGCCTCAATGGCAGGTTTCCTCACTTTCGATAGTAGGATTTCATCATCGGCCACTAATTGAAATATTACACTAATTGTTCAACTTCTTATCATCTATTCACATTCAGAGTAATGTAATAGGATACCTTGGGAATCATTTACATTAATGGTGATTTCCCTCGTACTTGTTAATGGTGTACATCAATGATTAATAATCAAGTGGTTTCTACCATGTTTGACATTGGGACATCTATTCACAAGGATATAATCATATCATTTGGATTTGGAATGAATACCTTGAATGGTTAGGTATTCACTTGAATATGCGCCTATCTTTAGGTTGTGATGGAGTATTTCTTTAGTCATTGCATGGATCAACATTGTATGTCTAGTGGCTATGCTCAAGTTTGGGTCAAGATGACATATATCTACAGTGTATATTTCATCTAGCTATGTACTGATTTGAGACTTATCGATCATGGATCTACAGTGTATTATTGGTATCCATGACATGGTCATTATACATGGATCTACATTGTATTGGTAAACAACCATGATTGAGTCAAATATTTTGTAACTAGTATGGTCTCAAGTCTTCACTCATCACTCTTTTTCCTCTAATTCCAGATCACATCTAGCAAATCATTTCATCTATCATCCCCTTCTAGCTTCATACTTTCGGGGGCATTCTGTTACACATAAAATTAGGAGTTATGCTCAATCCTCTAAAGTGACATGGCTTAGACATGTTTTTGGGAGCTTTGTTCCAATTCTAGGATGTAGCTATGCTCAATCCTCTAAAGTGACATGGCCTAGACATATTTTTGGGAGATTTTTTCCCAGTTCTAGGATGTCTGACGCACCTTGTCTCTTGACATAGGGTGTCAGAACTACTTGAAGCCTTGTTCTTACTGACATAGTGCATCGATGAAACTCCTGGCCTAAATACAAAGAGAGTCGGTGTAGCTTGTCCATGGGAAGAGAGCATCAATACTATCAAAAATACAAAAAAAAAAGAGATTTTGAGAACCTTCTAGATGAAATTCCTCATGGAGGCTAATCCCAACTACTTGGAATATGTGGATCTCAAGCTCCTAACCCCTAGGGATCATTCCTTACCTTCCTCCTAAAAATATCAACCCCTTTGGGATTCCTTTTTCCTATTTATACAAGCTTCCTCTCATGGGAGGGGAGAATACCGAGAATATTCACCCTCCTCAAATCATAACTAGTATAGGAGGCAAGAGATTGTGATTGTGAGTGAGGCTTGAAAATCTTGTAGAGTGTGTGTAAGAGTGATGTGAAATAAATTATGAGAATGAGGCTTCAACATAAAGGATTTGGTTGTAGATTCTTCTTCTTATGTTATTAATACAAACATGTTCTCCTTTTCCATGAACGATTTGTGCTAATCTCAATTGTTCATTACCTTTCTCCTTGACTATTAGTATAGGTATTTGAATTTTCTTGTTTCTTTCACTATTTCGTCTTGTTTTTCATGTTCTTTGCAGGTACATTTAATCGCAAAGGATTTGTAATCCAAGGACATCATTCAACACTTAGGTAAGGAAAGATTAACAATCAATTAGTTCAATTATCTTGGAGAAGGATGCATCGTAATGGATTTTTGTTCTAGATCTGCCTCATGCAAACTAGGGGAATGATCCTTGTCTACACTGATTGAATATTCCTGTCAACATGGGGAGATATTTCACACTTCATCACAATTGTAGAATCGTAGAGTTCCAATTATTACAATAGTTTTACCCCCTAGATATCCACCTACTGTTCCACATCCTCCTCTAGTTTGAGGTTGCATATTGTCAGATACCCTAAAAGTAGTTTTTTCTAATCTATTAGATGGGGCATCTTAGGCCCTATATTTATTTATAATGTGTGAAGAAGTGCCACATAATTCACATTACAATATATTATGGACTGAAGAATAATTTTGTAGAATCAAACAATTACTAGGAGGGTACCCATATATTCTACAAATCTCATAAAATTCCCCATGTTGAGATTTATGCACATTTGAAAAGGCATAAAATTGTACTGAACTACGTAATAGATTATAGGTTTCCATCTGTGCAACTCTTGCATGTGGTATTATTGCAAAAATCCACATAGGAGGATTGGAAAATGTCCCTCCCCTCAACCTGGGATACTCTCAAGCCTGATGCCCCTTAGTCATAGACCTTGTGCACCAAAATTTATCCCTACCAACCTTTAATATGACCAATTATTGTATCATTTTTGTAATGGAAACAATTTGGTTTCAAACCTCGGAGAGATCTAGAACTATTGTTGGCGTGGAAGTTCTGTAACTTCTAGGGTACTTGGACACAACCTCAATTGTTGGAGCAGTAATACATCCTTAGTACATATTTTTTACCTTAGGATAACTTTATTTTCCTTCATGCAATGATATCCTATGGTTTAAGACTTAGGAGAGCTGATTCAACATTATAACTGGTTATTTTGGCATGTTCACACCTACAAAATCACCCTAGTTGGTCAACCCAGCACATGTGAACTTCATTTAATGTCTTGGGGTGCCACCTCCTTGATTTTTGGGGCCCTGGTTTGACTAAGTGTGCTATGGGGTACATTTGACTCGTTTTAGCTCTCCCAGGAGCATTTATTGCCACATAGAGCACCCCACTCACCTCTATCTTCTCACCCATGCTTTCCTAGGACCCATTAATGACTCAACACACTTCACATGAGGTTTTGTGACTGTTTTGGCTTAGTTGGAGCTCCTTTGGTCCACCTAGGGGGGTTGGGGGTCAATTTTCACCATGACACTTGTACTTTCCCAATTGGCTGCCAAAGCCACTCAAATTTCCTCCAATTTATTATAAATGTGTAACATAACATTTAAATGATGTATGATAATAATATGATCAGAAATTAGCACCATTCACATGTGTTATTCCATGTATTTTCTGTCTCTTTGATTGTTTCTCTTGCATATTTTGTCAAACACTTCATGTGTGAAGTCTATTCTAGCAGCTAGATCTGATTAAGAAGTAAATTCTTACATCAAAATTTATGGCTTGTTCTAACATAGATCTTAGTTTAATAATATTTTGATAAATGAGTGGGATTTTCACTAATGTAAGAAATCTTTGAATAAACCATTATTTATAATTGGAGTATCATGGATGGGAAAATAAAAACTACCCATAAAGTCTTGAAATATATGTGCATAGTCCCAAGCAAATTCTCCTTCATACTATTAAATATCTTTTAATTCGACAATACCTTGTTGTTTTGATTAGGTAACTAGAATTACACAATAAAATGTTATTTTTCCTCCTGCAAGGTGAGAGGTGTGATACCTAGAGGGAGTTCTGTAAAATTCATATACCAGTGTAAATATCGACCACATGGAGTTGTTTCAAATTTTATCTATTTGGAGGAATCCTAAACCCCCTATGACCAATAGATGGATCGACATATAGACCAATGTTTCTCCACATCTTCTTTAATCCACTTTCAACAAAAATTTGGCTATTACGTGGGAGATTAACCATGAATTATTTCCATCTTACTGGGTTGAAAACCAACCAAGATAAATCTATTGGGACTTGGTTTCATAACCAAACTTGAACTAAATACTAAAGTTGAATTATTATTGTTCATAGTATTGTTTGACAATCTTATACTAGCATCACTACTCCTTCCTTTTGGAAATGCTCCAACTTTAATACCACTTCTACTACAACTATGGTTATAATAAGGAAAACTCAATATAAAATTAGAAAAATAAGATGCCATATGATTCAAGGGTGTGAGAGGAGTGGTTGATATTGGTTTGGTTCAAATGCCTTTGGGTGTCCTTTCCACAACTTGGGGGGTTTTGGACTCTTGAAATATTCTTCATACATCTGCTAATAGTACGTCAGGTTCATCTTGATCTTAAAACTAGGTTGGATCACTTTGATTGAAATGTTCCACAACCTTTTTTGAAATTTATTATGCATCAATCATCTAGACATCAACATCCATATTCATCACCTCATTCTCTTTCTATCTATTTGGACTCTATAGAAAATCCTTCTCCTAATCTACCTCTTGCATTACTTCCTTATGTCATTTTCCCTCTATCCTTCAATTAGAAGTTCCCAACTCTCCATTTCTACACAACTTTTGCAATTCATTCATAACTCCCTTCCTCACTTATCTCTTTCTACAATTTCTCTGTTCTCTTTTTAGTTGGTTGCATATGATTTATCCACCACCATTTCATAATATCCAACCTCCTCAGAACCATTCAAACCTTTAAATATTATCCAACTCCTCACCCCTCACACATATGATAATTTTTTAATATTTTGAAACTCATCGAAACTTTCTCTAGACACTCACTTGTGGCACAAGGTATCTATTCAACCATGGAAATGGAACGAAAAGGAAAACGTCCCTCCACCAAATAGAACTTGATTGGAAGTGGGAATTATCATATCAATATTCCTAGAGGTTCTCCTTTCTTGAAAAGAACTTCTTCTTTAGAAAAATAGTAATGGTTTTCCAACAAATTCCAATATATATCCATTAACATGATTTCCATGGAAAAATATACTACCTGCAACACCTAATGGTCGAACTAATGCAAATCCATAAGTTTATCATAGATCCATTGAAAACTTTTCTTATATATTTCTCAATATTATGAGTCTTTAAACAAGTAATTCCAACCATTTATACAAACTTAGAGGGAACTTACACCATAAAACATCATATCGATCTAGGGAAGGTCCATGGTATAACACAAGTTATCTACACATAGTTGAGTTCCATTCCCTCAACTCTTTGTCCTATAAAATTAAATCATCATACCTTTTCTCCCACAAATATGAGATCCTATACTTATATATTATTAGATCCATTCAACTAGTATTCCCTTTTTAGATAAGGTTGTGGCAATATAATTAATTTTTGGTGCCATGTTGAGACCATGCTTCTCATGCAAGGGATAACAAAATTATAGTCAAGATGCATTGGCATTTTCAATCTTTCCATGGGGAATAAGGTCTCACCCAAAGTGTATCCAAGACCTAAATATGAGGGAAGAATATAAGGGGATGGACACAACTCTTTGGTCATATCAATAAATTAACAGATAAGTAATTGCGATTCAAGAGTAATCAACATATAAAGGATGCAGAATAGAGATCATTGTAACCAAAACATAACTATATGAATCTATATAAGAAAAATACTAATCATTCATATAAATTACACATAAAATTTAAAGTGGGGGAATAATAGCATAATGAATTATATTATACTAACATGAGTGTATATACATAGATGTATGTGTATACTCCTTTTCTTTAACCTCCATGGGTTTTTATACAAAACAAGTTGTCAATCTTGACCTTGTAAATGTGGTTAAAAAGGGATAAGTATGACTAGGTCAATCCACTACCCTTGGTCATTGCATAAATTGAGTTATATCATCTCTATTTTTGGCATCTAACTTGTACCATGTATTATTTATGTTTATGCCACATCTCTTTGCATTCATCATAATACATATATTTATTGTTTCATTTCTTGAATTTAATTGGATTTTACCTATGTAAGAGTGTAATTAGATTTATATAAGGTCATTGAAGTTTATTTGCATCATTGGGTGACTCATAATTATGTTTCGGGAAAAATCAACAACTTTCTTAGGTGTTTGGTATTAGGTTTTCTAGATACCAATTGATTCGTTTCACGCATTAAAATATTTTAAACACTAACAAATCATAGTAGAATAAATTATCATCCAAGAAGCCTATATAAAATACATATAAGATGAGATGAAATAATTCTCAATTTGTGCAAAGCATCATTTAAACAGGACTTAACCTTTTGTTGAAAAATGTCTTTCTGTAATTTGCTTGTAATTTGTTTCTTGACCAAAGATGATTTTTTGACCTCTAGATAAGCTACTTATATGTTTTCATGGATTACAAACTTAACACAACTTTCATAATCCAATTCAAATGTCCAGAAGTGTGAAAATGTTTGAATTTATTTCCAAGTAGAGAGGTTGTACTTTACGGATTATGAACACCGTGAAATTTTACATGTAAGCTAGGGATGTGATCACTCGTGAGAAATATATATCCTTTCTCTACATCTTGCAAAAATTAATTTTTTGATTTGATTTTGTATAGGGAAGTTATGGCGTCTTGAAGTAAGGAAAGACTCACCATGTGTATGTCAATCAATCAATGTTGTTCTTTTAATTGAGTTTAAAGGTTACTTTGATAAATTTCATATGTAAAATAGTTTAGTTTCTCCAAGGTGGTAAAATGCACACTTATCTTAAGAAAAATCAATTTTCATTTAACCCTATCTCAACTCCACTAATCAATTGGTCTTCTACTATGGTTTCTCTCCCAAAGTCGGATCTATGAGGGATGTATCTATGTTTTGAGGTAGAGGAATTCTATGATTTGGTTGCATCCTATTGCCCTTCGACTAAATCCTCAACACCATCCAAGATTTTAAACTCGCCTCCAATACTAAGGTCAATTTTTCATCTCCTACTTCAATTCACAAAAAATCGACTCTTTCCTAACACAACCTCACCAATCAATTTATAGGGATCTTGCCTTCTCATATATCAATGAAAACAAGGGTCTCTATGAATTGGAGGCCTCTTATTAAAGGATAACTTATTAAAAATATAAAATTGGAAGAACATACTTCATTTTTTTATAAAAAAAAAGGGAGGATCAATATTTCATTTTCAAAAGTGGCCCATACTTTATGGGCCTAAGAGGGATGTATTTGAATTGATGGTAATTGTATTTTGACCTAAAAACTGCATTCTCTCTGCATTTCCTATGTGGTTACGCATCCCACATATGCCCTTTGTTTCTAGAGTGAGGAGGACCTAAGATCAATAGGGAACACCCTAGGGTGATACATTGATTGATCTAAGCCAAAACTCCCAATGTCCACTTGTACCATAATTTTCGTCAACGCAAATCTACAAAAGGTCCTTCCAAATGACAATAATATTTCAATGGATGGATGGAATCATACTCGAAAGATATATTACGAGTACTTCTTTCAAGTGTAAGGTTTTCCATGAATATGGCCACTTTACAAGGAACTGTTGTTGACTAAATTGTCATTGATGCCAACAGGTGTGGCTTGGTTCCCCTTGAGGATCCCTTCAGGGTTAGAATTTTTTAGTGTCTAAGAAGAAATTTTTACCTTGTCCAAGCCCAAGTATAAATCCCTTGGAGCCCTTGGGAAAATGGAAAAATTCTTGTACACCCTTTAGAGTTTTTAAGTTCCCCTAAGTAATTTCTATGGTTCCACAACCTATGCCCTAGTACCCTAGAAAGTGTCCTTAAATGGTAAAAGAAGTTGTAGAAATTCAAAAAGGCCAAATGACCCATTATGTGGTCATTTTTGTCTTAATGAGGTCATGGTACCCTTGGATATGGTATTTTGTTAATTAGGGTCCCAAACACATATTGTTGATTGTCATACATGTCATGGTTGAAGCCCTTGTGATGTGGAGTACATCCTTGCTTGTGGTGACTTTGATGACCTAATAAAAAACCCCAAAACTTTTACCTTTGGTCCCCAAGCCCACAAACTAGAAATTTACCCTATGATGTATGCCTTTCCCTTAAAACATTAATAATTCCTTAATGTTGCATAATGATGCCCATTTGAGCCCATGATGATTTCATTTTGATTGCACCTTTACTTTGATTAGTCCTTGAATCACTCATTTGGTGATCCTTAAACCCACAACTCATAAAGTAAATTAAACCCTTTACCTTTGGTTGTAGTAGCATAAAAGTGTTGAGAGAACAATTTAATTTAACATTAGACCTCCCCTTACTTAGATCGCCCCCTTTAATTATTTAAATTTTAAAACATTTTTTTTAAATAAATAAAACATTGTGTAACCCCCTCTAAAAGTCGGCCCTATCCTCCTCCTCAATGCCTAGTTAGGTGTATTTATACACCAAAATATTATCATAACATTTACACCAATGAATGTACAAAACATAATTGACTGAGGGAACTCACAGAAGGAGAGATCGGATTGAGGCAGCCTACACCTAAAATTTTCCATAGAGATCAAATTTTTTTGGGTGAATTCAACACAAAAATAGTCTGATTTTTGAAGTCATTTGAACAATCCGAGTTTTTCTTGTTGGGTACTCAAACAGCCATTTGGTGTTCATTGCTGGTTTCTATCTTAGACATTTTACAGTTCGAATTTCCAACTTGTTTGGTGGGTAAACAATCCAATTTTTTACAATGATTTGGGTCACTTTTACTCATGCTTTGTTTGCCAACACTTAATGATAGAATTGATCCTGTTACAGTGAATTCATTGGGGTAAAACAATAGTCTGAAGTCTCCTTATACAATCTGAACTTTCATGCTTGAAAATACCATCATATAGTTTGAATTCGGTAGTTAAACAAACCTGAGTCTTCTACAGTATACATTCTCAAAATTGTTGAAGTCATCTATAGTTTGAGTAGTGGTTAAGGTCAGCTTCAGTTCAAGGTTTTTTTGTGGTATTCTATAGTCACATACTCAGATAATGAACAGATAAACTATGTATGCAACTGATGAATGTGTATAAATCTATGTACATGTATGTACATCATATGAGTGAACAATAATAAGAGTATGTACAATGATGAACAATAATACACAGTGGTATATTTATGTGTATAGTGAAGTATTGTGATCTATAATCCATGATGATGCATACTATGATGTTATGATTATGCATTTCTGCACACTATGATGATGAATACTATGCATGCATATACCTTAAGATGATGATGATAATGATGCATACCTTTATTCTATGATATGATACACTCTATGATGATAATGCATGTGATGATCATGTACACTCTATGATGTTAATGCATTCCTATACAATATGATGTACATGCAGGCCATGGTGTGATGATGCTCTCTTATGCAGTATGATGTACACTCTATGTTGATAATGCACACTAAGATGATGATGTATATTTAATTATGAGTATGCATACCCTATGATGATAATGCATACCCTATGACGATGGTGCATACACTATGACGATGATGCATACCTTTGATGATGATGCATGATGATGCATGCCTTACGTTTAGAGAAAGAAGAGAAGAATTAATTGTTCAGTGGTTATATATGATGAAGTGTACAATGATGTACAGAAATAGTGTATGGTAATGAAATGACATATCAATATACAGTAATGACTTGGAAGTGATAAGAGAGAAGAGTTTATCAGCGGGAAGTTCAATGATTGGTTGGACAGGTCCACAGGTTTAGTACTCTTCTTCTTCAGGGTGGTATGTTGATGCTAGGGCTCCAAATATTATGAGTTAAGTTATTCTAGAATCCTACCAATTGTAGCTGATGAATCCTAAGGGGTTGTAGCTAGAAAAGTTGTATTGAATTTGCTTACCCCAGTTCTTGTTGGGTCAAATTTATTTTTAAAAAGGATTCCATGTTTTTACCCCCAGGACTTGGGTTTCCACGTCAAAATATTGTGTACTGTGCATCTTGTTATTTTCATGTACATTGATGATATGCTATGATTGGTGATTAGAAACTTACTCTTGATTAAAAAATTTATAATTTTTCAAATACTAATTCAACCCCCTCTAAGTATTTCAACAATTGGTATCAGAGCGGGTTCCTTCAAAATAGTCTAATCGTTGGAAGGCAGTCATGGGAAAGTTTTCAAAACAAATTAAAAATGGATCACCCTTGTTTTATGGGACCAAATACGCATTTTGGAGCATATGGATGAGATCCTACGTGAAAGATCAAGGAATAGAGATATGGAAAAGTATCGAAAATGGGTACAAGGTACCAAAGACTGTACCAACATATCTAGATGAGTTGATCAAATATAATAGTAATTCAAAATCCATAAATCACCTTATGGGTGGTATAGATGAATTTTTCTTTTCCAAAGTGATGAAATTCCCCTCTCCAAAGGAAATGTGGGACAAAATCCAAACCACAAATGAAGGAGATAGAAAAATCAAGGAATCCAAAATTCAAACGTACAGAGGATAATTTGAACATCTAAGGATGAATGAGGACAAAGACATCGCATCCTATATTCTTCAAGTTGATCAACTTGTGAACACCATCAAAGGTTTGGGTGAAGAATTTAATGAGGCCATAGTTGTTCAAAAAATTCTAAGGACTCTTCCAAAAAGGTTCAATCCTAAGATCTCCACCCTAGAAAGAAAGAATAGATATGAAGACTATGATAGTAGATGAGCTACATGGGACTCTTGTGTACTGTAAAATGGGAATTAAATATGAAGACATGTCAAGAAAGGAAGCAGCATTCAAGGTCTCCTCCAAACAAGCTGGGAAGAACAAATCAACAAAGGGAAAGCCAACAAGTGATGAATCTGATGATGAGGAAATAGCTAACTTTGTTTAGAATTTGAAGAGAGGTACTGGGAAATACAAAGGTGATGAAGATGGAAACTTAAAACCTTACAAGAATTACAAAAATTACAAGGATAAGAAAAGAGGAAAGTTTGCAAAGAAGAAAAGTCTCTATACTAAAAGGGACAACAATGCATCTAGTGAGGACTCTGAGAATGGTAGTGACAGTGACAATGACAATTACAGTGAACTAGACAATGTACTCTTTATGGAAATAAACTCAATTGAGGATATTAATAGTGATGAAGAATCTGAATCTAAAGGTGAGTTAGATCTTGAATCGGAACTTATAAGTTCCTTGAAATATCTAAAGAAAGTCAAGAAGGATAAAAGGGTGCATAAGGAAGATGCACAAGGGTTTGAGCAAATTATTGTTGACTTGAAGTTCAAACTAGAAGAAGCCAAAATAATTAAAGACTCTCTTACTGAAAAATTGATGGAAAACATGAAAGAAAGAGAGAAACGTGAGGCTAAGATAGTATCTCTGTAAACAAAATTACAGATGAAAGATATAGACAATAGTTATGAAAACATCTCCAAGGTTCTAGAACAAATTATCAGCAATCAAAATCCATTCTTCCACAAGATCAGTATAGGATACAAGCAAAATACCGATGAGGCCTCAAGATCAATGATGACAGGTAATGAAGAGAATCCAAGAAGATATGTTGAAGTTGTCAAGGATTCCACTAATGAAGAAGAGATCGAATGCCAACCAGAACAACCCATACCAAAAATAGGGCCAGTAGAAAGATAATATCTCATAAAAACAAATCCTTCAATTGTTCCCAGGTATGGACATTTATTTTATGGGTACTTCTTTACATGCGGAAAACTTGGACACAAGGCTGTAAACTGTTTTTAATGAAGAAATTTTGAAACAAGGAATAACTCTACAAGCCTCATATGACCATAGTACAATAACATATTTTTTTGACATTTTCAGGAGGCGTACGTGGGTTACAGAGAGAACAGTCACGTACATGAGGAGGTATACGTGGGTTGAAATGTAGAGAGTTGCGTATTTAAGGCGTACGTGGGTTTTATATAGAGCAAGTCGCGTATGTACACAGGTACACATCAGAAAACTCATTTTAAGGGTACTTCTAGACATTTTCATACTTTGGTGTCTTCTAGAAAATTTTAGCTAACAAAAATATATTTCCAATAGTCTAGAGATGAGGTCAAACGGAGTTACAAAACTCAAGATAAGAGTCCTCCAATTTAGGTGTTTCCTCAGTGACTTTCATGAAGTGTCATCATGGAAGTGTCGACATGCGACGAAATCATGGGAAAGTGGTCACAGGCAGAGATGTGTCATTTTGAGCTATAACATGTGCCCCCTAATGTATGAGGTTAGAGGGGAAGACGATAGCTGAAATGCATTATAAGGGAAACAACTGAGTATGGAGAGAGCAGAGAATGCAAGATCAAAAGGCTCAAACAAAGGTACTTGAAAGAGATATAAATGTCAGAAAAAACTGAACTCTGGGACATACAAGTCCATATACAAAACATCACCATAAAAATACAGGTGGATCCAACATATGTATAACTGATGAAACTATCATGGTCGCTCAACATGCAAAAAGGCACCATATCAAATCTAAAGGAGCCATGGCCACAAATGATCAAGGTGGATCCATACTCGAAAATCAATCATAGCCACAAAAATACAAGGTGGATCTATGTCTCAGCAAAATGTCATATAAAATGTAACAAGGTATTGCGCAGCTTGGGCAATAGCAAAATGACGATGCTACTATCGGCCCAAGGTCTTTAATCCAAACCTCCCAAAAAAGGTGCGAATCCTAACCATGCGAGTAAAGGAGCTGAAGTCGAACATGGAGGAAACCATTTGATTACTGGTCAATAATGAAAACCATTAACAAATGCGAGGGAAACCACCATTAATGAAAATGGTCCTCAAGGTACCTAGTACATTCTAACAAGTGTGAATACAAGGACTTGAAGTCGAACACTTGAAGAATCCATTGAGTAGGAGACATTAAGGTATTCCCACTACCTAATAGCGAGGGAAATTGCCACTAATGACAACAATCCCCAAGGTACTGTCATAAAAATCTAAATCTCATCCCCTGAGCAAGATGTGTTGCAGTCGTTAGGAAGAGATCTGTTGGAAGGAAGGAATTAAGGCATCCTTCATCATCCAACATGAGGTAAGTCAAAGACTAATTGGATCTAGAATTGGAATTGAATTTCATGACAAGGACCACTAAAGACATGATGTAATGAACTGATACCAGGGAATGGTCAACACAAAAGTTCAAGGCAACTACAGAATGGCCGACAAAGGTTTAATCCTTGAACAATGAGCATGACATAAAAGTGACTTAGGCATCTTTTGACACAAAAGGACCAACGACGCAAATATACAATGTAGGAGACATTGACAGATTCCTCATATAATTGGAAAAGAAACCAATGGGAGGAGTAAAAAACTCTAAATCAAGTTAAGGTCAAAACACTAGGACCCAATTGTTGATAGACTCAAAACTGGTGCTTTGTTCAAGGAAACAAGACTTGCTTCCATGATGTAAAAAACATGTGAATGAACTTCCCTTCCCCTCTTTCTTGTAAAGGTTTAACGAGTCCAAGAAAGCAAACTCAGGACCATCTTCATTTTTGGCAAGCTCGAAGAAAAGAACGAAGAATGCTTGATAAAGAACTGATTCATGGATTTTACAAGCCTGAACTAGTACATGCTTGATGATGTTTTCATAGTTTAGAGAGTCTGAAAACTCCAAAGAAGACTCTGGGGGGGTCCTTTTTCGTCCAATTTAGTCTCCTAGGCCAGAAAAGTATAAAACAAACCACATAAGAACTCTCTTAGCTTCTGAAGAAGTAAGGAGCACCTTTTTCGTATTTAGTTAGGAAGGTCCAAAAAAGGTTAAATTACCACCTACCCAATGCTCCTTCAAAAGCAACATATAGCTTGAGTTTTATGAGTGTGAAGGAAGGAAATGTCACTCGGAAAGATCCATTTGATTATGAGAAATGGGGATTACAATAGTAAACTTGATTCTTTGTTCTTTAGGGTTTAATGAGCATGACAAAGACATAAAGTACACTCGAAATATTTTTCATGTTTTGGTCCAGAGCACTAAAAAGAGAAAACTAAGCTCATACTGGGGGTTCCTTTTCTGTAAGTTTAGTCCCTCAGGTCTGGAAAAGTGATAAAGCTATGTCTGAGAATACTCTTCTCAATTCCATAGAAAAGAGAGTGTTCCTTTCTCATATTATTCCACATGGCCCGAGAAATTTATAACCTACCACCAATGTGGATGCCCATGCACATATTCCTAACGAGCCTGAATGGACAAGTTTACTTAGTAGTCAAGTTTATTTTGAGGAGTTAGACTTAGGCCTAAAGACACTCAATATATTTACCATGAAGTTTTAAATATAAGAATGCTCTAAATGTGAGGAGACAAGTGTCATAGGCAGGCGAAACCAGTTCCAAGTGCAAGGAACAAACCTATGCATAATGCAAGGAAAGCGAGCAAGATAAGGACACTCGGGAATGT
The DNA here is from genome assembly GCA_001517045.1 of Pseudotsuga menziesii. Taxonomy (NCBI): domain Eukaryota; kingdom Viridiplantae; phylum Streptophyta; class Pinopsida; order Pinales; family Pinaceae; genus Pseudotsuga; species Pseudotsuga menziesii. The sequence continues at coordinate 104,132 of LPNX010758808.1, read as the reverse complement.
CTCCTCAAGGTAAAAGGTGTCAATTTGCAAAGGCAAAATGATACAAGGCTTAGTGACAATGAGAAAAAAGATGAGGTCTTATACAACTAGATAAAAGTGTGAAAGTTAGCATCAGGCTCATAAGCGCGAGCAGGGCACATGCAAATGCAGTTACAGCTTGAACAACAAGACAAGGCCAATAAATAGTTGTGAATCCAACTAAAAATACTGTCTCAAAGAACCAGCAACATCATAATCATTATTAGAATAAAACATCTGATGTAGGTCACTTTGGAATAAACACATGTGACTTTGCTATCTCCTACAAAAGGGAAAGTCAAGGTAGAATCGACCGAAGAAGATTCTATAGCACCAAGGATTGAAGGTTTATAATCAGTAAGATCAACCTTAGAAGGAGAGAAAAAATCAACAAGGGAGATAGATTCTGCAAGAGAAAACTCAGTATCACAAGAGTTGAAAAATTCAAAAGAAAAATCAAACTCATCAAGATCACTGACTTGTTGTTCGAAGGGAGAGTCCAAAAACTCAACAAGACCAACATAAGAAGACTGATCCATGGGAAAATCAGGATTACTAAGCAAATCAGGGTTATACTTAGTCACAACTGAACCAACATCCAAAAGAAGGTCAGACTGTATCAAAGACTCTAGGAAGACTTCATCCGATGGAAGGAGATCATCCGAGATAGGACACATGTCTAAAATTTCAAATGGATCAATAGAGTGGAGAGTGGGCCCCATAGTCTATATACGATGACTCACCTGGTCAACTACTGGGACCAAGTCCTGAGAAGGTAAGCATGAAAAGAGAGGCTGCTTCTCAGTAGTAATTGAACGTAAAGGACATGAGGCCACATAGCTCACATGTGGTGGGGTAGTGTTTATAGAAACACTGGGAATTGATAAAGAAAATTCCTGGTCTCTAGTTGGGTCAAAAGAAGGATCAAGAAAATCCAATTGATAGATAGTGACATTTTATTCACCATGATTAAAGTACATCACATGAAAGAATGTTGACACCACAGCTTGCATGGCATAGACATAATCACATCCAAGGAGCATATTGAAGTCCAAGGGGTCTTCTATCACCATGAAGTCAACTAAGATAGTCTTCCCACCCAAAGTAACAGGTGTTTGAGTAATAATTCCCAAGGCTATACAAGTTCTTCTATCAAATTACAGTAACTAACTAGATGTCGACACAAGGCTGGGAGATCCCATGCCTCACCAAGCATAAGCAGACAAGATACTAACTGAAGCTCCTTCATCAACAATACAACGAGCAATCATGTATGGTTCAACTTTGACCTTTATCTCGAAAGGTGCATTAGAAGGAAGGAGTGGCTCAACTAGGCTATCCCAATCAAAGGAAGCAATTCAAGAGCTTGGTGGGGCTTGATCTGAAGTGAGTTCAATGTCCCCTTGTTCAGTAAGTTTTGAACTGGCAGTGAAGAAAATGTGACTAGCAAACACTTCACTCTCCAAAGGAAGAGTGGGATTGATCGACAATGGAATCGATTCAACCACTTCGTGAAAGTCACTCTCCGAAGGGAGAGTGGGATTGACCAAAGATGACATTGGTTCAATCACATCAGGATCACTCTCTGAAAGAAGAGTGGGATCGACCAAAGATGATATTGGTTTGACCACTTCATCAACCAAAGGTTGAGTAGGTTGTTGAGAAACTATAGGTTGTTAAGGAGAAGGAAATTATTGATTCTTGGACCACACTCTCGCACCTTTGTGATAGCAGGGCACTAATGAGTAAGATGATCTCCCTCGCATAGCTTACAAGGGAACTTAAGTTTGCACTTCGAACGACTAGTTTTCTCAACAATTTCAACATGACTAGCAATGGTTGACTATTTTCTCTTAGCATGACCTACAGAGGCTGAGATTTTTCCCCCAGCATGAACAACAAAGGTTGGGTGACTAGGTCCAACCTAACTAAGAGAGGTTGGTTGTTGAAAAACTTCAAAATGTTCAAAAACGGGATGACCATGAAACCAAACTCTTCGCACCTTCGCGATAGAAGGGAATTTATAAGTAAGGTGGTCTCCCTCACAAAGCTTACAAGAAAACTTGGGCTTGTGTTTTGAATGGGTATTCTTTTCAACAGTGTCAACATGACTCATAGTGTCTAACAGACTGTCTCCAGCATGAACCACATAGGCTGAAAGACTACCCCCAGCATGACTTGCAGAGGCTAAGAGACTAGGTCCAACATGACTTGCAAAGGTTGGATGATCACCAACAACATTACCTACAGAGGCTGAATGGTTAGGATCAACATGCGTTGCAACAGTTGAGTGTGTGCCCCCAGCATGAACTTTAGAGGCTGGGTGGATGGATCCAACATGACTTGCAGAGGTTGGATGGGGAGGTTCAACTTGAACATCAGAGGTTGAATGGGTGGCCTCAGCATGAACTCTAGAGGCTGAGTGACTGGATCTGATGTGACCTAGAAAGGTTGGAAGGATCCCACCAGCATGATCAACAGAGGCTGGATGGTGAATATCAACTTGACTTGCAAAGGTTGAGTGCTTAGATCCAACATGACCTGTAGAGGTTGGATGGGTGCTCCCAGCTTGAACTGCAAAGGCTGGGTGGTGAGGTTCAACTTGACCTGTAGAGGTTGAACATGAGCCCTCTTGCTTATGTGCCTTCTTCCTATTCCTCCTTCTTTTACTCCTTTTAGACAGTTAGTTACTAGTATCAGTATTTTCACCACATGAGGTAAAAGGAGGAGGAGAATCAATTACAAGTGAAGGGGAAGTAGTGTTTTGATGCTCTTGATATAAGGAGATTACTTGAGAAGCATCAGGAGCATTCAGTATGGTTGGAGTGGAAAACAACCACACTGGTAGACCTAGGGTGAATCCAAGTAGATTCAAGGTGGCCATCAAGGGAACACCAACATTCCCTGTGAGAGGAATAGTACAAGGAGTTCCCAGCATGGGGATCTCTTGGTTGGTGTTCAAATGGGTGTTAGCCATATTTTCAAACTAGGAGACAAAGTCTGAGGTTGAAAAGTAACCAAAAGTACAAAGCAGACACCTGAGGGAAAACTAAGTATAGACAAACCACAGAGCACTCATTGAAATTCCTAAAGCCAAATAGACAAACATGTATAAGATATGCTTTCCAGAATAACGCTGATAGATAGTTACTTGGCATCCCTATAGATTTTCTTAGGCACAAGCAGAGGAACCACCCACCACCCTCCCACACCTTCTACTGTGGTTACCTTCCAAGCCCATCCAAGGTCAACCAGAAATAGCCTTTCGGTGTACCTGTGTATGAACCCTAGATGTCAAAGAGACTAAAGGCTACCTTAAATATATTGATAGTCTGGGGGGACAGTTGCAATCTAGGTTCATACGCATGGGCAGGGCAGTAAAGCCAAAAATCATGTCTAAGACAGAATCCCCAGATGTGCAAAAACATTGGTATACACTTTGACAAGGAATCAGAGGGTTATCTCCTCAGTCCAAGCCTCCATGCAGCCTCGTGCTTAAATCCCTTTTTAGAGGAGCTTCCCAGATACAATCAAAATAGAAAAGGGTTTACCTAGTGATTAGCCAACTACGTCTGAAATTTTAACACTTGTGGGGAGTTTAAACTCCCTATCCCACAAGTCTAGCCTGAGCTAGTTGGTGTATGACCCTATAAAATAAAACTTACTAATAATTTTTAAATTATATCATTTATTTTAAAAGGTTTCTTTTAGTCAGAGGGTAAATGGCGTGAAACTTATGTGGTGTTTTGACTCAAAGTTAAAATAAAATGACTAAGCAAAGAGAAATGAAATGCAAAAAGCAAAAACTATTCTCTTTCTTTTTTCAAATAGAAAACTTGAAAGCCACAAAAGAACAATTCTTTTTATTTTTTCAAAAATAATGATATTCAGTGTATTAAAGACAAAACCCTAATCTACATGCATATTAAACAAGTATATGTTCTTTTTATTTTTATTTTATAAATGCAAAAGAAAAACTACCTACAAAGAAAAGTATGCAGATAACAAGAACAAAGAAAAAGGAACTCTACTATACAACCACCAAACAAACTCTAGAATGCCCTAAAGTCAGTAAAAATCCTACTTGGAAGGAAAGCTTGCATGAGAGACAAGTCAACTAATTTGGCATGGTGAAGTTAACCAACAAAACAAGCAGGAAACCAACACCAACAAGCTTCTAAACTCAGACAAAGATCACTAACAGAGGCTGACCAGAAACATAAGCCAACAATCATACCAAGCAAAGGAGGTGGGGGGAAAGAGCAAAGAACAAACCCTAATGCTATAAAAAGGATTGCCACATAGATAAAGAACAACCAAAAGGGATGAAACTAACTCCATGGAGTCATGAACCTACAGAGGACACCAAAATACCTACCAAACAACCCACAATAATAGAAAAAACCACAAAAATGAGGAACAAACACTATTTAAAGGGGCATACGTGAGTTTCACTATTGGCAGGTCATGTGTCATATGCAGGTTGACAATACAGCAAGTCAAATGTACAAGCACACATAGGTTGTAACACTGACAAGTTGTGTATCATATGCAGGTTGACAGTATAGAAAGTCGCATGTACCAAACCAGACACGCGACTGTTCAGTCTGCAACTCGCGTATGGGTGGAAAAAAATCCCCAAAAAGGTCAAAAATTTCCTTAGGAAGGAAAGGGAAGTATGCTATCAGAGTTATAAAGTGTTCCTAAGTGGTAAGAAGGACCTGAAACAATGTAAAAGACTAAAATAAAGATAGAGAAACCCCAAACAAAGAAGGCTCTACCTAGCGGAGTCGCCAATTCTGTTGTAAAGGAAAGTTTCCTATGGCCAGGGTTTAAGAGGCCATCAATGTATTGGAGTTGAAAGGTGGATGCAAATTTTTATCAAGCATATATAAACAAGATTCAGAGGTTATAATGGTTCATACCTTAACAAACGAAGGTTGATCCAAGCAGCCCTTCAATCCTCTTCTTGCTTCTCTTGCTCCTCTTGCTCTAAGAGACATGCAAAATGAATTATACCTTCCTCAAGCCATTATGACCACATATAAAGCAATGATAATCAAATAAACATGAAATAACGATCTGACTATCATCATCATATGATCATAAACATAGATTCAATCACACATTGAACAATAATTTGGGAAGAAGAAGGACATCACATCTTTTTTAATCTTGAAAACAAGTACAATTATACCTTTTATTCAAGTTCAGCACCTGATGAAACCTTGATCTGGTTCTGCTGCTTCTCTTCTCCAAGGAACTCAGCCTCCAAGCTCTGCAACACAAGGAGAATGCTTCTAGGGAAAAGGTGTGGGAAAACAGAGCTCCAAATCCTCCAGCATAACAATGCAAATATTCAAGTCCCCTCTCATGGACCTCCCTACCTCTATTTATATTCTTAATGAATATTTAGGGTCGAAGACAAAGTAGTTACAACTGAAGGAGTCAGTTGCATAACTACCCAAACTACCCGAATTTCAAAATATGTATTTTTTTGACATTTTCAGGAGTCGTACATGGGTTGCAGATAGAACAGTCGCGTACACGAGGAGGTATACGTGGGTTGCAATGTAAAAAGTCACGTATTTAAGGTGTACATGGGTATTATATATATCAAGTCATGTACGTATGTGGGTTTCCTTAAGGAAACTCGCGTACACATAAAGAAACTCATTTTAAGGGTACTTTTGGGAATTTTCAAACTTTGCTGTCTTCTATAAAGTTTTAGCTAACAGAAATATCTTTCTAATGGTGTAGAGATGAGGTAAAATGGGGTTACAAAATGCAAGATATCGGTCCTCCAAGTTAGGTGTTTTTTCAGTGACTTTCATGAAGTGTCGTCATGGAAGTGTCGACATGTGACATAATCATGGGAAAGTGGTCACGGGAAGAGATGTGTCATTTTGAGCTATAACAATTAATATCATAAATAGAATGCTACAAGTGTAACAACTTTGAACATATAGCCAGATATTGCAAAATGAAGATACCAATAGTAAGAAATGAGGAAAGATCCAATAATCAAAAGAGGTGACATCACAAGGTATGGATCAAACAAAAGGACAACTTAAATGACTATGAATGTGGAATTTCTCTTCACACTCAGAATAATATCTTTGGGGAATGGTATGTTGATAGTAGTTGCTCCAAGCATATGACAGGTAACAAAAGTGATTTTGTTTATATTGAAAAGGACAAAGGATATGTCTCTTTCGAAAATAACAATTCAGCAAAAGTATTGGGAAAGGGCAAAATAAATTTTGGAAGTAAAAACTCCCTGGATGAAAATTCTTTTCTTGTAGACAACATGAAGCATAATATGCTAAGTGTCAGTCACATGTGTGATCAAGGACATGAAATCCTCTTCAACTCAAGAGAATGTAGAATAGGGAAACAAGGATCATGAAAGTTAGTAGCCACAACCATTAGGACTCCCAACAACATATACGTGTTGGATAGTATTGAGTATAAGAAATGTAACTTGGGAAAAGAGGATTAAATTTGGATTTGGCACAGAAGAAGGCATATACATTTTGACAATTTGGTCAAAATATACAAAAACAAAGCAGTTTAGAATATGTTGAAAGTTACAAATCCCTCTAATACTGTATGTAAACACTATCAACATGGAAAAACAAGAGTACATTTCAATACAAAAGAGAATTCTTCTACAAAACCTTTGGATCTTGTTCATACTAACTTATGTGGACCAAAAAATAAGAAAGGAGTGAATGGTTAACAATATTTTATGCTACTTATTGATGAATATCCCAGGATGAGATGGGTATGCCTTCTAAACAGAAATTCAGAATCTTTTGGATGTTTCAAAACTTTCAAGGAACTAGTCGAGAATGAAAAAGGATCACAAATCAAGTGCCTCATATCCGAAAATGGTGGATAATTCACTTCATATGAATTTAACAAGTACTCTCAAGAGCATGGAATAAAAAGAAAGTTTTCAGTAGCCAGAACACCTCAGCAAAATGGAGTTGTTGAAAGAAAGAACAGATTAATAATGGAGATGGCTAGAACCATGTTGAATGAATCTAAGTTGAATGAAATTTTTTGGGGCCAAGTAGTTCATACAACAGTACACATCATGAATAGATGAATACTAAGAATAAAAAATGATAAAACTTCATTCGAGCTATGGAGAGGAATAACGAAAAATGTACAACACTTCAGAATATTTGGAAGCAAGTGCTATATCAAAAGAGAAGATAAGAAGATTGGAAAATTTGTTTCTCGAGTAGACAAGGGAATATTCATTGCATATTCATCCAAAAGGAAATATTACAAACGATGCAATTTGAGATTAAAAAAGTAAATAAAAAGTGTCAATGTGAAAATATATGAGGTCATACTAACATCATCTAGAGAAGACTCGGAAGAATCGATCGATGAAGAAAAAAAATTTACTGATCAGAAAGAAATAAAGGAAATTAAAATGGAAGAACAACTAGATGAGAATGAAGAACAACTTATATAAGATGAATAACATAATAAACCAACTGTGGAAAAAGAATAACAAAGGGATCAATAGATTCCTAAGAACTGGTACCAAAAGAACTATCCATCAGATCAAATTATTGGTGATAAGAATTACATAATAGGAACTAGAAAAAGACAATCTAGAAGAAATGAGTAGGTACACTTCTCTCTATTGTCTACAATTGAACCAGGAAATCTTGCAGAGGCCAGTATAGATGAGCATTGGATCAAAGCAATGGAAGAATAATTAGATCAAATTGAGAAAAATGAAACATGGAAACTTGTCCCTAGACCAAATAATAAGAATGTGATTGGCACAAAGTGGGTTTTTAGAAACAAAAAGAATATGGACATGTAATAAAAAATAAGGCCCAATTGGTTTGTAAAGGCTATGCTCAGATCGAAGGAATAGAATTTGAAGAAACATTTTCGCTGATAGATAGAATGGAAGCTATCATAATGATATTGGCTTATTCTTTCTCCAAAGACATCAAAGTATATCATATGGACATAAAATCAGATTTTCTGAATGGGGAATTAGAAGAAGAAGTCTACATAAAACAACCAGAAGGATTTCAGATTTCGTAAAACAAGGACCATTTATGCAGACTCAAAAGGGATTTATATGGCCTAAAGAAATATCCTAGAGCTTGATACTACAAATTGGATAGGTACTTGTAGCAACAAAACTTTAAGAGGGGAAGTGTAGACAACAATTTGTACCTCAAATAAGACGATGAAAACATACTTATCATTGAAGTATATGTTGATGATATCATCTTTGGAAGTGATGATGATTCACTAAGTCAATAATTTGCTAAGGACATGCAAAAAGAGTTTGAAATGTATTTTCTAGGTGAATTAACCTTCTTCTTGGGACTTTAGATATCTCAACGAAAAGAAGGTATTTTTATTACTCATACAAAATACATCAAGGAAATGTTAAAGAAATTCAAGGTGGAAGATTGTAAACCTGTGAGTACTCCTATGATCACCGGTTGTAAACTAAGTAAGGAAGATGAATATAAAGAAATTGATCAAAGGATTTATAGGTCAATGATTGGTGTTCTACTATATGTAATAGCCTCAAGTTCATATGTGATCCAAGTCATTCGACAAGTTGCAAGATTCCAACCTGCTCCAAAGGAAACTCACATTATAGCAGTTAAAAGGATCTTCAGATATCTCAAAGGAACTATGGACTTTGGACTTTGGTATCCCAAAGGAAATGAGATAACATTGATAGCTTATTTAGATGTGGATTGGGTAGGATGTGTTGACGATAGAAGAAGCAACAGTGGAACAACATTCTTCCTAGGAAATTGTCTAGTATCTTGGTCAAGAAAAAAACAATCTTCAGTGTCCTTATCAACCGTCGAAGAAGAATATTTAGTAGAAGCATAATGTTGTACTCATATTCTATGGATGAAATAATCTCTACAATACATACACATGACATGTGATGAGCCTCAACCAATTCCAATTTTATGTGACAATATGAGTGCCATAAGTATCTCCAAGAATCCAGTCATGCACTCCAAGACCAAGCATATTCCTATCAAGTTTCACTTTCTTCGGGAGAAAATCAAAGATAAGAATATCAAGTTGGAATATATTGGGACAAAAGAATAGATTGTAGACATTTTTACTAAGCATCTCCCAAGAGAGACCTTTAAGTACCTCTGAGAAAAATTGGGATTCATACTATCTCCTAATTGATTCGATCCATCTTCAACAACAGAACGGTATGATAGCGGGGAAATTAATAATACAAGGAGAACCCTTTGATGAAGGGGGGTATTTGTGAATAAAGGAAGCTCATTCTAAGGGGGATCTTTGAATTTTTCATCAATGAAAAAGGGAGAGATTGTTGACTAAATTTTTATTGATTCCAACAGGTGTGTCTTGGTACCCCTTGAGGATCCCTTCAGGGTTAGAAGTTTCCAGTGTCTAAGGATACCTTTTCCCCTTGCCCAAGCCCAATTCTGAAGCCCTTGGATCGCTTGGTGCAATGGAAAAATACTTGTACACCCTTTAGAGTGTTTAGGTTCCCCTAAGTAATTTATATGGTTCCCTAGTTGTTTCTTTAGTTCCCCAGTTCCACATCCTAGGCCCTAGTACCCTATTAAGTGTCCTTTGTGGGTTGAAGAAGCTGTAGAACTTCAAAAAGAATAAATGACCCATTAAGTGGTCATTTGTGTTTTAATGAGGTCATGGTACTCTTGGATATGGTATTTTTTTAATTAGGTTCCCACACACATATTTTTTATTGTCATACATTTCATGGTTGAAGCCCTTGTGATGTGGAGCACATCCTTGCTTGTGGTGACTTTGATGACCTAATAACAAAACCCAAAACTCTTACCTTTTGTTCCCAATCCCACAAACTAGAAATTCACCCTATGATGTATTCCTTTCCCTTAAAACACTAATAATGCCTTAATGTTGCATAATGATTCCCTTTTGAGCCCATGATGATTCCCTTTTGATTGCACATTTACTTTGATTAGTCCTTGAATCCCTCATTTGGTGATCCTTAAACCCAAAACTCATAAACTCCATTAAACCCTTTACCATTGGTTGTAGTGGCATAAAAGTGTTTAGTGAAAAATTTAATTTAACTTTAGACCTCCCCTTGCTTAGGTTGCCCCCCTTAATTGTTTAAGTTTTAAAACATTTTTTTAAATAAATAAAACATTGTGTATCCCCTTCATAAAGGTGTCCCTATCCTCCTCCTCAATGCCTATTTAGGTGTATTTATACACCAAAGGTTATCATAACGTTTACACCAACAAATGTACAAAACATAATTGAATGAGGGAACTCACAGAACGAGAGATTGTATTGAGGCATCCTACACCAAAAATTTTCCACGTAGATAAAAAAATTTGGGTGAAGTCAACACAAAATCTGTCTAAATTTTTAATTCATCTTAGAAATATCAGTTTTTCTCTTTGGGTACTCAAACAATCATTTGATGTTCACTAATGGTTTTCATCTAATACATTTTACAACCCAAATTTTGAAGTTGTTGGGTGGCTAAACAATCCAATTTTTTACAGTGATTTGGGTGGCTAAACAATCCAAGTTTTGACAGTGATTTGGGTGAATTTTACTACTATTCTCCTTGCCAACACTTGATGATAGAACCGATCCTATTACAGTGAGATCCTTGGGCTAAAACAACAGTCTGAAGTATGCTCATACAATATGAACTTTCATGCTTGAATAGACCATCATGTAGTCTGAATTTGGAACTTCAACAGCCTCGATTCTTCTATAGTATACATTCTCGAAATTGTTGAATTCATCTGCAGTTTGAGCAGTGGTTAAGGTCAGCTTTAGTTCAAGGTTTGTCTGTGGTCTTCTATAATGACATACTCAGACAATGAACATACAATGTATGTATGCAACCAATGAATGTGTATAAATGTATGTACATGTATGTACAATGCATGAGTGAACAATAATACATAGTGGTATATTTATGTGTATAATGAAGTATTGTTATATATACTCTATGATGATGCATACTATGATGTTATGATTATGCATTCCTACACACTATGATGATGAATACTATGCATGCGTATAACTTAAGATGATGATGATGATGATGCATACCCTATGATGATGATGCATACCTATGATGATGATACATGACGATGCATGCCTAATGTTTAGTGAAAGCAGAGCATAATTACTTGTTCAATGATTATGTATGATGAAGTGTACGATGATGTAAATAAACAATGTATGGAAGTGAAATGACATATCAGTATACAGTAATGACTTGGAAGTGATCAGAGAGAAGAGGTTATCAGCAGGAAGTTTAGTGATTGGTTTGATAGGTCCATAGGTTCAGTCCTCATCTTCTTTATGGTGGTAGGGTGGTTCTAGGGCTCACAATATTGTGAGTTAAGTTGGTGTAGCAGCTTGTCAATTGTAGCTAACGAAGTGTGAGGGATTGTACCCCCTTCCAGTTGTAGCTGGAAAAGTTGTATTAAATTTGTTTACCCCAGTTGTTGTTGGGTCAAATTTATTTTCAAAAAGGATTCAGTGGTTTTACCCCCAGGTCGTGGGTTTTCGTGTCAAAATATTGCGTACTATGCATCTTGTTATTTTCATGTACATTGATGATATGCTATGATTGGTTATTATCAAATTTCTCTTGATTAAAAATTTTATAATTGTGAAAATACTGATTCACCCCCCTCTCAGTATTTCAATGATTGTCCCAAAGCTCATGTGCAATAGTTAGTCCTAGAAAAATAAGGAAATGGAGATAAGGTTTTGAAAATTTTCAAGAAATACATTTCCATCAAATGAATCCCTGGTGGCCCTAGCGGCCTCCCAACTCAACCAATTTCAAATATTATCTCAAATAAATTAGGAAGAGTATAAGGAAAAGCAAGTCCAAGAACCAACAATGCCATCTCAAGGTAAAATGGCCAAGTTCATCGACCAACCAATTCTATAATAAATATATAAGGGAACCCATAAAACCTAGTTTCCATCTAAGCTAATCACTGACTTCATCTCTTCATACATGAGAACAATTTCTTATCTAGGTGGGGTAATGACAGGGAGGTGGTTNTACATACTAAAACATACATACATAATAGAGACAAGAGACAAGAACAAGTAGATAGAATAACATATTATATTAGCATGAGAGGGTCCATACAATACAGAGAACTGAACTGAGTTCTCATCTGGCTCAACAGCCTAATATATATGATTTACAAATAGTTACAAAATAACTACCTGTCGGTTTGGTGAACCGACATGACCTTAGGTGGCCGACCTAATCTCTAGTTTAGTAGGTTGACTGACTTAGCCAGCTATCATTCAAGTCGGCATACCGAATTGCTCCTCTAACATCTTCCCCATGAACAAAACGTTTCTTCGTATCGAAGAACAGGGAGATACAAAAATTTCATTGTCTGTCTAAGTAGTCATTATTATGTGCTTGGTCTTCATGGCCTGTGAAGTCTGATGGCTGGTATTTTTTGTACATAGAATTCGACAATTGCTGGAGTTGTCATGACTTGGTGATGTTGGAAATCCATCCAACTCTGTGATATTTTCTGTATGTCGATGGTGAGTGTAGTCAGATTTGATAAGATTGACATTTTCTCTGGAATGGAAATTTCAGCTATTCTTTCTACTGTCTCTCTGAGTCGTTTCATCCATGGGAAGATGATGTCTACTTTTTCCAATTTGGGAATGGCTTGATGCACCCACTGATGTGCTTCCCACTCAAGTTTCTAGAGTTTAGCTATCTCAAGAACTATTTGATCCTCAATTCTGCTTCTAAGTGCTTTGTCAGTGGTTTTCCTCTTCTCAGGCGCTTGGATCTCTTATTGGGTCTACCTGGTGCGCTGATAGACTTTCCCATAGTAAGCAGGCTAGTCTCTCAGTACTTCTTTGGTGATGACAAACTCCTCCATCTAATATTACAACACTTTGTAGGCTTCGAAAAAGGTTGTGTGCTGCTCCATCAGTAGTCAGACAGTTTCTTCTTTCTGCTCTTCTTTTGTTTCCTGAATCTGTGCTTGGAGCGCCGACGCCACGCTTTCAAACAGCTGATAATCTCTTTCTAGCAGTTTGTTGGTGTCGACCTCTATTGGTCCTGGTATCATAGACTGGACTAGGTCCCTGCACTTGTTAAGGAACTTAACTTGTTCTTTTTCCTTGTTTTCTAGTTCCTTACGTTTGTGTTGGTTCCTTGTCTTTGCTTTGACTGCTAGCGCTTCCAGTAGTTGTTCTAGCTCTAGATCTCTCAATTTGGTTGCATCGACTGTAGTGATCGACCCAACTAGATTGATGTGGACCATTGTTGGCTGTCTATGATGGTCCTTCTTCTTTTTCTTCTTTTTGTGCTTCTCTGATTCTGCTTGTTTCGGCACCTATGTACCTGCAAAAGTCGAGTCTAGATTTTTTGTTTGCTGTGTAGCAGAGGTTGATGGTATTTCTATTTTGGGTAGTGGGATGACTGCAGCCTTTCGTTTTTCATATGCAGGTGGTCCAAAAGTGGATGTCATTGGTACTGATGGTTGCGGTGGGGTTGGTTCTAGTGTAGCTGGTTGGATAAGGGGTTCTGAGTCGGGGGGTGGTGGTGGTGGTGATGGGGTTGGTGAAAGGTCAGGTGTGATTGGGTTGGCGAAAATGTGGTCAAGTGGTGGATTGTCGGTCTGAGGAGGTGAGTCCAATTTAGAGAAGAGTTGACTGATTTCTCGATTTATGTCCTTGATATTTTCTTCCTCCTCTCCTCCTGACAGTTCAGAGGCTAGTAGGTGGGGTTAGGGTTCAGTCAAAGTGATAGTCGTGGTCCGATGTGCGACAACTTTGGCCTCTTTGTCAAGATTTCTATTGAAGGTCAGATTCACAATTGCAAAAGTTTTTAGCCCCTTAAGTATTTGGCCAGGTTGTCGGGATCCACCGGCTTCAAACAGAGGTGGTTTGGTAGAGAGTTTTTGCACCGACGTGAATATATTAGACAGTTTTTCAATGAATGCCTGGAGGTCTCTGTCCCGGTCAAACTTCTCCTTCAAAACCTCCGACATAGCATTTTTGCATAGGTCGAGTGGGATTATTGAGAGTTGTTCTAGTATTAGCTCCTCTGTGATTTTTGTTAGAGACAGAGGTGGGGGTGTAGACACAAGATCTATGACATTTTCAGGTGTCGAAGTGTGTGTGATATTCACCTTCATTGGTCAACCTTGTTGTGCCCCTGCCTCAACAAATTTATGAAATTGGGTTTCGACTGGCACTTTGTTTGTTGCGGCATATTCTATTATGTCGAGGGTCGTAGCTTCCAGTTCCTCGTCATCATCTGAGGACTCTGGAATGATAACCTTGCGCTTACCTTTCCCTTGTGGCTGTGTTGTTTTCCTTTTTCTTGCAGTTGCTATCTCCTTCGACATTTTGGTGGTAATCTCTTTGGTGACAACATACTCTGGATTCTTGGTTTCTATCCCTTCCCTTGGTGTATGAGTCGGGATGAGATTTTCTTCAGCTATATTGGTTACCTATTGTTCTACACGTGTTTCTTCTATATGTATTTCTTCCCTCTGTGCCATCAGAGGTTTGATTATGATCTATAGTTGACCAATGCCTTCGACCGGTGTCTCCTCTGACACAAAGGTACTGATTTATAGGTTGAGCTCGTAATACTCCTCCTTCTCTTGGTCTGTTAATGGTTCCTTTATCGAGAATTCTGTTTCCTTTACTTTTGCTGGAATTGGTATCTTTTCTCCCACCTGTCGAGATAGTTCCTGAAAGATCTGTTTGATTGACGGATAATAGTCGAGGGCCTTTGCATTTGGTTTAGCGCCCTGCATGTACCACACTGTAGTATGGTCAAGCTCTAACTGAATGTGGGCCTTTTTGGGTAGACTTTGTTGGATGTTTTGAGGCACCCTCCATCTGGTCATGCGGACTTTTAGCTACTAGAGCCAGTTTTCCAACAACACTTTTTCGTTTGCAAGTTCCTTCATTGTTCCTTTCTGGGAGAAGGGTTTGAATCTCCACATATGGAATTTTCTTAGTTCCTGAAAATTTTTGTCTCCTTCAGGGCAAATAGAGTACATTACTATCCATAAGATAAGGGATGGGAACCTGATAATTCCTCCCATCTCTTGGCATTTCTCACAGATGGTTTTGATCATTTTGGCTACATACTCAGCCCATATGTATATCTTTCCATTGGTCGTAATGGTGTCACTGCTTCCAACATATCTAGTTTGAGGTCGCTTCCTCGACCTGCCATTATGAGTGTAATAGCTATTATTTTGGCCACAATCTATGGCATTCGATGTGTTATGTGACCAATCATTAGTCCTTTCAAGTTTTTGCTTGATGCTGACCCTATTAATTCTTTGACCAATCCTTCTTTTATACCGACTCGTATTGGGTCTCCTTTGGTTGATAGCCATGTTAATTGGGAAATGACTTCCCCGGAGATGTCAACCGGTTGGTCAAAGTAAAATTGGCCATTGTGGTACCAGCTTATGAAAAACTTCACTATTGTTTCTTTTATGCCACCGAAGTTGGCCATGAGTGGCACCTTGGCATAATTTACAATGGAACTGTGTTGTATTTTCTCTGCAGCTGGAGTAGGATTCTTGTCGACGTAAGCCCACTCTTTTATCTCGGCCCATAGTTTTTTCCATGAGCCCTCCTGCACCTTAGCATTCTTGATGTTCTTTAGTCTCCTGACTAATGGTGTTTCTATAGTCTGTAATTCCTTGGCTTTGCTTGAGGATCTAGTTTGTTTGGGAGCCATCTTGTTAGTTTGGTGGTTGATTTCACTAAGATTCTTTTTCTTTTTAGTCGTCTGGTTGATTTGATGCTCTCTCTGTTTGAATTGCGATGAATGATCCTTTGGTGGTTCAGTATTTATAAGGGATGAATTGGATGTTCTCGTCGATAGGTGTATTAATGGAGGACATGATGTTCTAGCTGGAACACTTGAGTGTGCATTAATGGTGAATTGGTTTTGGTACTCGAGGTCATGAATGCGTGATGGGACTATCGAGGTCGTTGGTCGATGTCATTTATGAAAATGGTCGATGGTGTTATGTCAATGGGCATGATGTCAGTTGTCGAAGTGGTGATTTCCTG
Source organism: Pseudotsuga menziesii (assembly GCA_001517045.1). NCBI lineage: Eukaryota > Viridiplantae > Streptophyta > Pinopsida > Pinales > Pinaceae > Pseudotsuga > Pseudotsuga menziesii. The sequence goes on along the minus strand of LPNX010758808.1, from coordinate 87,992 downwards.
TCATCATTTTCTGCATATAACAGTACTCTTTGCTTTTTGGATTTTTAGGTGTTTATAGATTTTTGTTTAACAATTATGGTCATTTTTTTTTAGAGCATTTTAGTTGGGATCCATTAACGAGTTTCTAAAATACTATGCCTTGCAACGTCTTTAGTCAGACCAATTCATTGGCATGTATTCCTTTGACAACGTAGAGTCCCATCCATTCTATATGGATTTTTTTAGGTTTTCCTTTTACTCGACTATTGTATAGTAAAGCAAGGTCTCCTACTGACAAGTTTTTGTTCTTGATGTTTCTATCGTGACATGTTTTTTGTTGTTGTTTCTGGATTTGGTGATGTTGTATCGTGATTAGTCGGTGTTCTTCAAGTTTACTCAGTTGTAATAGTCGGTTCTTTCTTCCTTGTTCAACATTGACATGTAAAATATCTGCGATAATAGGTGTCTATTGTCGAAAATGTAATGGAACTACTGCTTCTTGTCCATACACTAGTTGAAAGGGGGTTTGGTTAGTTGAACATTTGTATGTTGTTCTGTATGCCCATAGTATTGTAGGTACCTTCTCATCCCAGTCGTCTTTTTCTGCGTTACATATTTTTGTTAAACCTTTTGTTAATGTTTTGTTAAATGCTTCAATTGCTCCATTCGACTGAGGATGGTATGTTGTAGTCCGACGATGGTCGATTTGGAACTAGATGGTTAGGGTTTTGATAGTTCTATTAATAAAGTGTGTTCCCTGGTCACTGATTAGGGTTAGTGGAAATCTGAATCAAGTAATGATATTTTCATATATAAATTTTGTGTCTACCTCACTGGAACATGTGTCCACTGGTTTTGCATCTGCCCATTTGGTCACATATTCGACTACAATTATTATGTACCTTGCACCTATTCTTTTTGTTGGTACAAGAAATGGTCTTATGAAGTCTATGGCCCAAATTTCAAATTTCAAACTTGGGTTTACTGATATCAAAGGCATTTCTATGCTAGGAAGGGGTCAACCTAGTCGTTGACATCTGTCACATTTGCTTACAAAATTTTTGCAATCTTTGTGAAGTGTCGGCCACCATCACCTTGATTGTTGGATTTTCTTTGTAGTTGTGTCTGCTTGGAAATGTTGTCCTACAAGTCCGTAATGTGTTTCATGCATAATGTTTTCTATTTCATGTTCCAGTACACGCCTTCTAAGGATGTCATCTAAACCCATTTTGTACAGGAATCCATTTATGAGGCTATAAGGTGCAACTTTCATGGCTAAGATCTGTTTCTTTTTGGTATTCATGCATTCTGGTGCTTGTCCATCTTCTAAAAACTGGGCTATTTCCTCTAACTCTATTAGGACTGCTTCTATTCGAAATAGATGTCAATCTGGTAAGTCGTCTTCGACTCCTGTTGGTTCCTCTCCAGTGTTGATTCGAGATAAATGGTCGGGACCGAAATTTAACTTACCTGGCCTAACAATGACTTCAAATTTGAATTATTGGAACAGAAGTAGCCATCGAAAAATTCTTCCATGGTGTAGGGGCTTATTCACAAGGTATTTTAATGCTTGATGATCAGTGTAAAAGATAAATGGATTAGCTAGGAGATAATGTCGATATTTTTGAAGTGCAAATACCATTCCTAATGCTTCTCTTTATGTCATCGAATAGTTTCGTTCAGCTTTGTTTAGTTTTCTGCTACTGTAAACTATAGGATAATCCATTCCATTATCTCCTGGCTAAGTTAGGATTGCTCCTATTGCTAGGCCTGATGCGTCGATGTGGACATGGAATTTAGTCAACCAGTTTGGAAACCTTAGGATTGGTGCTTCGACTAGTTTTATTTTTAGTTATTCAAATGATATAAGGCACTTTTCTGTCCAGTTGAACTCTTTATCTTCCCTTAATAGTTCTTCTAGTGCATAGGTCATATTTGAGTAGTATCTGATGAATTTTCTATAATAGCCTGTATGACCTAGTAACACTCTGACTTGTTTTGAGTTCACTGGTGGTTTTAGGTCAAGGATAATTTTGATTTTTGCAAAATCTACCTTAATACCTTCCTTACAGACAATGTGTCCTAACAATATCCCTATGGGGGTCACAAATATGCACTTCTTGATGTTCAAGGCTATCTGGATTTGTCGACATCTTTCCAACATAAGCCTTAGCCACTTGAAATGATCTCTTAACATGGAGTATATTGTCCAATCATCAAAGTATACTACCATGGTTTTGTAAATATATTCTTGGAATGTTTTGATCACAATTCTAGAGAATGCTGTAGGTGCATTCTTTAATCCAAAAGGAATAACCTTGTAAGAAAATGAGCCAAATTCACATACAAATGTTGTCTTTTTCTGATCTTCTTTAGCTATTGACACTTGATTATAACCTGAGAAGCCATTTGTAAATTAGTAGCATTCATGTCCTGCAACTTCATTTAAGATTTCATCTGCTTAAGGAGTTGGAAATGGGTCTGTTAATGTCACTTTATTTAGCTCCCTAAAGTCGACACAAATTCTTAATTTGGTCAGATCATGTTTCTTAGGTTGAACAACCATTGGAACTTCCCATTCTGATTGGTCAATAGGGTAGTGTTGGCAGCTAGCAACAACCTCTTCATTTCTCAATAAGATGAAGAGAGATAAGCTCTTTCTATGATTTACCAATTCAAAATTATAAAAGAGCACCTTCAGAATCTTTGATTCTGAAGGTACTCTCAATAAAAGAAGAGTGAAATAATATTTTAGAAGTTGGTGAAAACATACTCGTGAACTTGGCAATTAACAACTGTCAGTTAGTTTCATAAATTTTCATGTAATTAATTCAATCATTAAGATAAATTTATGTGACTATATATGATTTAAGAAATTCGAAAGGATAGTATGCCAAGGGAAAATCAGTAAAACACATCTTGTGTTTGTTTAAAAGTTGGATATGGGTGAGGTATTACTAATCCTAAGTTCCTAGAACTAAAGGTGAATTTTAAAACCTAAAGTTTATATTCCATTGTAATGCCTTACTATAATTTTTGTAAATATTATAGTTAATGAATAAATGAATATCATAAAAGAATTTTTCACATATTATAGTTTTATCATTTAATATCCTATCAATTTAATGTTGGATATTCATCGATAGGATTTTTGAAATATTTAAAAATAAGTATATGGCATACATGATCAAGCCATTTCGCTAGTTGTCATGCTAACATTAGAGTATGTGATTTTGTCACTATATCACATTGAGTACCACCACCTTTTACGCTAAAAACTGGAGAAGACTATTAAGGTGACAGAGTTTATGAAGATCCATGTGTCAAAATGATAACGCTTGTCACTTGGATCACTGAGTTGGCATAGAGATGTGGCTTGTACCTCATGATAAATCGACAACTGTAAATATATGAATGCATCGTATTAACAGGATTAAATGTTGATAGTCATTCCAATTCACCACGATGTATGAGTTCATTATTGGCCATTGTCCATAATCAATGTTTGAATTTATGACCCGTCAATCACAAGATCTCTGGTATATCGATTTGGTTAAATATCACTACTAGTCATGGCTAAGTCATGGTTAAACCTCCATATATCATAATATAACGTTAAGTTGCAGCACTCATCATTGCTAATGTTCGGCTAAAAATGGCCAAGTCCAGAGATCTCATATCCGTCAGATCCAAAGCATGCGAAGCTTGCACATCATGTCATACGTTTGGGTACCTATTCCCTCCTTGTTTACCTCTCCGTTCATTTCAGTTCATATCCAGGAGAGCATGGAGGAAATGATGTCTCCATTGAACCGTTATGAAATCTCTGGTTCTGAACTCATAGAAGCCGACGAGAAGGTAGCTCTGCGATTCAAGAAAATTGGGTGGGGGCAATTCTTTAGAAGTTTTGACAGCCATCATGCAGAAGTAACTAAAATGTTTGCCATGAATTTAAAAGATGATAGAGTGCAGATAGGGGGTTTCGAGTTCGTTATTAACGAATACAAGATAGCAGCAGCGAAATAGCTCCCGCAAGTTGGAGAACGCTGGTTTAAGGGTAGCAAGGTTAATAAGAAGAGATGTTTATCTCTGCTACTGCCATTGCCAGATGATACTAAGCTGAAGATAGGTGTCCCTGTCAAATTCTTGAAGCCCGAATGGAGAGCCTATTACAAAATTCTGGTCAGGTATGTGTCCTATGATGGACGTTTCTCCCTTTTACACTATTACCATTTAAGACTCTTGCTAGCATTACAGGGTTGCAAGCTCAATTTTCCATTCTATTTGTGGCAAAGTTTGAAGAAGATGTCACAGGCAGTTAGAAGTTTTAGTAACCCTGATAGAAGTCTTTTCCACCACGGGTTAATCAAAATTATAGTGCAACACCAATTGTCTGTAAATGGAAAGTCATGGGATAGTTTTTTAATTGACTGTCAGTTGGGGCGGACGCAGTAATGGCCGAACTCCTCCCCAAGAATTTGTAAGAAATGAAAAGCTATAAAGTCTGAGGCCAATAATACTCCTGAAACTGTATCAGAGGGAAAAGGGTTTAGGGAAGTCAGTATACCCGTAAACGATGGGATTAGTAATTATGATGACGGGAATACAGTCACTTGTGGCTCTAAAGCAATCCTGAATCAGCCTTTATCTGGTAAAGGTCATAGCACCCTTGCAGACACAGAAGAAAGATTAACCAAAAGCAAAACTGATAATGTTGTTAAGTATAAAAATATATCTGAATCAAATAATCCTTATGAACATAGCAGGGAGTCTATGTGTAAATTAGATCATCTTGCCCATATTTGATGTGATAAGGGAGGGTTTGATTTGGAAAATCTGTTGTTTTCGAGGAGGGTTACTAGGAGTATGAAACCTTCAAGTTCGGTTCCTATGGCTAATCGACAGGCTTCTCAGCCTACATTCATCCATATTGAAGATGGCATTCCATCATCTATCCCTGATAATATTCATGTAAATAATCGTACTTTCGTAAAGGGTAATGATGAAAAATCGGGCAAAGCCGAGGTTACTCAACCAGGTATAGACATAGGCATTGCAGACCCTGAACCATCATCTAGTCAACATATTGATAGCCCTAATTCTCCTCAGGTAACCAATGAAGAAGAAACTTTGCAGCATGTACTAGATAATGCATACCCGGACAAGGTTACAGAGCTGAAGGATAAACTTAAGCATTGCCTATCCAGTACAGCGTTGTTAGAAGAAGAAAATAGAACATTTACGGAAGAGTTGTTGGATTGGATCAGCAGATGGAAAGAAATAAGTGCTAAAAAGAATCAGTATAAAAAAGTGAAGAGGTCAATAATAAGTACAAACCAGCACCTACTTGAAATAATTGAAAAACAAAACATAAAGATTATCAGGTTAAAGGCCAAATTGACTGAAGCACGAAGAGTAATCACTCTTCAAAGTAAAACATGACGGTTATTCTCATTTTCCTTTTCAAAATGCATGGATCGTATTGCTGTTAAACAAGTAATGAAATATTTTTACATGCCTGTAAAATCGCAGATTTTACAGGCATGCATTAAAATCTTAGTTTATTCTGTTGTATTTATTGTAAATAGCTTTAATGAGATACTTCGTTTGTTAAACGCAGGTGGGTTTGTCATCACTCCTCTCCAGAGTTTTAGGACGTTGTTAATACGTTGGCATGGAGATGTGGTTGTTTGTTAAAAGCTCGAGTTTCAACGATGGCCAAGAATTTTCCAAGTACCTGGAAATTAGCAAATACTCAGGCTAGTCGTTTTTCTGTTTATAGTGACAGGTGTTTGATATAAGAGATTTGATTCTCTTTTTAGTTATAGGAACCCTATGATACTGCATGTTGCATTAATGGGGAAAACTGAATCATAGTATTATATAAGCTAGGTATTTTGATGAACTAGGGAAGGGAGTGTTTGAAGAAAACATACTGGAAATATATTTTGTTGCTGGTGTTATTTCATTCCTGAAGTTGAATCTTTGGATGTGAATACAACTGGACATCTACAGGCTGATAACATTACTGGTATTTTTAGTTTTGGATATATTATATATATTTCAGCATCTTATCTTCTTTCTTAATATTAACACATTATACTTTGATATATGTGTGTTTAATTACAATTTGCACTTTATCAGTTCAATATCGCATTTTGAACAAATATATCATTATGATTGTGTTTATTAGTATTTTTACTATAAACTTAAGCTATAATGATATAGTCTTCTGTCTGTTTTAAATATCATTCGTATTTTGACAGTGATTTTATAGTAGACATTATATTTAAGTTCAATTAGCTATGTTGATAATTAATTATTAATTAATTTCAGAAAGTTAGAATAACTGTTTATTTCAGTTGATTTTCTAGTTCTGTTGTCATATAACAGAGTGACTTGTTATTCATTATTTAAATGTTTCTATTTAAATTGTGTTTTAAGTCTTTTTGTTCATCTTCTCTTAATTAATAATTAATCTAGTCTTTAGAAACGCTCTCAGCTGAGATAGGATAAATAGGATAGATAAAATAGTCTAGATTAAGTTTTATTTTGATATATTTTAGTTAACAGTTGTTAAATCGATTTATAGAATTTTAGTGTACTTTTATAAACCTTTTTATTCAGAAAACTCTTAAAGAAAAATTGAAGTCTTTCCTTAAGAAAGCAACCATTAGATAATTTAGATAGTTAAAACTAAATATAGGATTCATTTAGGTAGAAATAACATTAGAATAGGTTAAATTTTGCTAATTTTATTTTTCTCCTTAAGAGAAAAATCAGCTGGTAGCAGGACCACAACCTGCGAGGTTTTATCAATTTAAACACACCGGATGCTGCTTTAAGCTTATTGTGTGGACAAAACCTCCTTGGTACTAGAAGGAGGTTTAGAAAACAAGCCAACAGGTAGATGATTCCTGCTGCAAGCATGTTATCAATCTCCTTTTTTACTATCTCTTTGTATTTATGAGCTAGCTTATATGGCATTTTCTTCATAAATCGAACATCAGGTTTAGTGTCAATTTTCATTTCACCCATTTCATGCACTAAACCTTTGAGATCTGTATAATCTCAGGCAAATACATCCTGGAACTATTTTAATAGGTTCACTATTTCTGTTGTCTGCTCTTCACTCCAGTAGTCTCCAATCTTTGCCATTTTTGGTCGGTCATCATTTGAGATGTCAAATTCTCTAGTTTTGACCTTAGCATCTAGCCATTTTGGTGCTTTGGCTTCATTGATTGGTCAAATTCCTTATTTAAACTATAAGAATGTGGCAGGGAAGTCGGCTGTAGTCATTCGGTCGGTATCGTCCTTGTCGGTGGTTCCAACTTTGAGTACTGTGCGAATAGGTTTGGTCGTTTCGACATGGTTTGATTTCCATCTAAAAATTTTCCCTTCTGTATTTTCATTTTCTAACTGTAGTCTTGTCGACTGTGGTATTGTCCTAGTTTGTATATTATTACAGTTCATTGTCTGTTGATTGTCTTTTAAGGTTTTGTTTTCTGTTGGCTGTATAAATTCTTTAATTTGTTTTGTTGTTTCGACCAAATTCTTATTTTGTGGTATAAAGTTGAAATCTTTGATAATTTTTTCTCTGAGTTTAGGCCATAGGAATGTTTCACCTTGGGCTTCCTCCATCTTATACCATTTGTTTGGTAATTCAGCGAGGGTTGATGGGAACAGATGTGACCATGCATGTTCATCTTTGTACCCAAGTCTTCTCCATTCTTTTTCACATGTCTTAATATGGTCTTCTGGATTCTGTCCTTGAATAAAAATAGGTATCTGAGCTTGGTTTGTTAATTTATTTCCTCCAAACCTTTCTATAAAGTAAGTCGAATCTGTTGTCTAGGTCTGTAGTCTTGTATGATGGATATCTAGCAGCTTGTCCTGTAAAAGTTTCTACTAAACTTTGTAGTTGACCATGTTCACCAATATTTTTGGACACTTGTTCTATATGCATGATTGGTGATTCTCTTTCCTTATATATTGGTTTTTGTGTATTATTTATATTTGTAGGTTTTAAAGTAGGGCATTCCCTAATTTTTTTCTCAAATATTTTTGGTACAATGGACACTATGAAGCACTGTCGGGTGGGATTTTTCTGTACTTTTTGGATAGTCCAACACCCTCTTGCTTGTGTTTCGTAGTTCTCGACTTCCCAATCATATAATTCTACATCTAAATTATATCCTACTGAGTCTTGATTTCCCAAATGAATTTCTCCATAGATATTAGGTTCTGTATAATCTGCATTATTTTGTATCTGATAAAATTGCCGGATATCAACTTCTTCATTGATAGGTTTTGTCCAAGGTTCTCCTTGGGATGGATGAATAGGTACAATGACCTTTTGTCTGTTTCCTTTTAATTTGATTCTCTCTTTATCTAGGGATATCAACGCTTTCATATTTCTTCCCCAAGGTTGACCTACTAACGCTGGGAAGGAGCTAGATCCTTCCTTAGGGTCAATAATTTCGAAGTCGACTTTGGTTGATATTCCCTTAATTGTGGTGTCCACATTTTTCCAAACCCCAATAGGTTCAATTAGGCCTTGGTTGGCTAGTTTCAGGTATATACCTGACTCATATAGTCGAGATCTACCTAACTATTCCCATGTGTGTTGAGTCATAATATTTACCTGTGATCCGAAATCGAGTACAACTTGTCGGACATGGTATCCTTCAATTTCCAAGTCAACATGTGGGTCGACATCACTTTTATCTTTTTTATTTTGATTGTAGATATTCTTTGTTTGTTTTTTGGTGTTGTTGTGTTTTATTTCATATAATAAGTGGATGAATTGAGATACTGAGGTATCTGTCTATACTAGCAGTATTAATTCTTTTATTGTGTTATGTCATTTGTTGTTTGCTTCTTCCTGTTGTGCAAATTCTCTAAATATATTTTTTGCATCTTTATATATTTTTTTTTTCTTTAACTGAGTCAGGATAAACATTTTTCTCTTTTATCTTGCTTATTTGGGGGTTATCACTCCCAGTTTTCGTCCCTTGTCAAGTTACGATATGTAAATTATTTGTATTGATAGTATCATGTTTTTGCACACACAACAAGACATTAACATTCTTCTTTTTATTTATCTTTTCAAGCAATAGGGAAATCCTCTAATGAGTGATGCCCTACTCCACAATTAGTACAGAATTTGAGGTCAGTCTTGTCCTTGTATGGATAGTCTGCATGTCGGTGTCCCTCCTTATAACATGTGAAACATTGGATGGGTCGACGTGGTTAGTTGTCTTGATTCCCAAAGAATCAAACTCGACCTCCATAGCCTCCACTTCGGTTGTCATATTGGTGCTCGTATCTTTTACCTTCATATCTTTGATTGTTATGATCGTTTGGCACGTGGTTTTGATCATTACATTATGCAAATGCGTTGGTCTGATAGACTGCATGATAATTTTGTCATTTCTTAAGGTTTAGATGGCAGTCGACCGTGTTATGATTTTTGGTTTCACAGATTGCACACCAAGATGCCCTTCCATTCTTCATGTTGAACAGGAAATCTTTTGTCGAGTTGTCTCCATGCTCTTGGAAAATGTCACAAAAACATTTAGTCTACACAAATTGAATGTCCTATTGGCTGATGTCATGTCAACAATTGTCTTTTGAATGTCTGGCCATCGAGCACTTCATGCACCAGATATCCTAACTTTTGAGGTTTAATTCTTTTAATGACTTATGTATGCTCTCGAGTTGTTCTTCTAATATGTGATCGGTGGAGTATGCTAGTGTGTCCTCATCCATTTCTACTTGGAGAGATTTTGTAAGTGCATCTTCGTAAGTCTTGAATGTCTCCAGACTTATGTGTCAGCAAATTTTCTGTGATAAACCTGCAAGAAACCATTGGATTAATAACTATTTGGCAATAACATAGTCCAATTGGCTAAGAAGGTCTTTCCATAATTTATCGTAATTGCAGACAGTTTCTCCTGGCTTCTGTGATGTCGTTTTTATTTTCTTTGCTGCCAGATGTTTTTCATATGGAGTTTTGAAAAATGATAGAAATTGTGCTTTGATCTAGGCTTTGGTTGCTTGGGGTATTCTTTCAGAAAAGGTCATGTACCAAGTTAATGCCCTTTCTTTCAAGGCACCAGCAAACTGCGCCATCTGCCTATCTTCATTTGTAACTTGGTTAACCTCACAAGTTGACTCATAGATGAACCAATGTCATCTAGGGTCCTCATCACCCTCATATAGAGGAATGTATGCTGACCCGTGACCCATGTCAGAGTCACTATCACTGCTTTCAGGAGGTAGTGATGGTGGAGGTGGTGGTGGGGGTGGTGGGGTTATTTGCTTATTTATCTCTGCGCACTACTACATTTTGATCCAAAATCCGACGGCATGTGGATTTCTATTTTTAAACTTACCAAAAATCACAAGGATACATTTTTTTTTTGTAAATGTGGCCATAAGCATCGGTGAAGGAACGGCTATTCTCATAACCGTCTGTTAAGCGACGAAGAGTTAGTAAGCATCGCTTAAGCGACGGCGCCTTTAATTGGTCAACTATTTAACATGGAAAGCGTCATCGCATATCCGATGCTTAGGCTCATTTCCTACCCATTAGGCTAGTGGGTATCTATTGAAATCTTCTTTGTAATCCTTATGTCAAAGTTGACAACCAGCTAGGGCCAACTAGGCCAAACACAATTCAAAAAAGCTAGATTTAATTGCGACAAGGATGAAAGATCATACACAATCTTAATACCATCAATAAAACCCTAACTAACAAAAAATTAGATGTCACCTAATTTGCAATATACACAATACAAAAGAGAAACCACCCATTTTCAATGTACACAGTAAAAAAGAGAATTTTCAATGTAAATAATACACAAAGAGAAACAACTCATTTTTCAATGTATACAATATACAAATGACAAATTATTTTTATTTTAGATGGATAGATTTTTTATTGTCACATATTTCTATAGACATGGATATATAAGCCTCGTATTGATACATAATGTCAATACACTACCATGAATTAACAAAATCTCTATGAGTTGAAGTGACCATCAACGATATTCCTTTGTACCCTCCATTGTTCAAAATTTGAGTTGAAGATCCCACCACTCAAAATATTGTGATACTTTGTGTACAAATCATGACCTCTAAGGAAGTTGTTCTTTAACACATACTAGATGTTCCCAAAATTGTAGGACATAACCTAGTCAAGGTTGTTTCACCATGGATCCTTAAACATGAATGTCCCTCCACTTTCTATTAATAAATCCAATACTTAATCTTATAAATAATGGGGGTTTAATATTAAATATGACAATATACCCACCAAAGACCATGTTACAAATCCTTTTGAGTACCTTTATAACTAAATATTTAAATACACTAGAGAGAAAACTACCACAATAACCATATTCAACCCATGTAAAATCTATCCCAACAAAAGTATAAACATCCACAACTCAATTACAAATCTAATTCTTGTCATTCTCCTTGGTTTGAAAAGTTGAAAAATTGAATGTACCATGGATACTTTTTAATGCGAATTCCTCGTGATCGAGGGGCGATTTGAAATGCAACTGAGGGTTTGGAGACCTAGAGTTCTTGTCGAGTTGGGTGAGGGGTTTTCTTGGTACTGAAGACGGATTTATGTGGCAATGACATATCCATTGCCGTACTCTCCGGGCATTACACTCACCAACAGTACGCTGATTGACTGATGGTTAACTCGGGTCAAGGGATTCATCCTCTGTGTATAAATTATGCCATTTTTTGCTTGCTGATTCTAAAGTCTTGGTTCAATTCCCTCTTCTTGGTTTGAGGATTAAATTGGGGCATCGTTTGTTAAGGTTTAAAGGAGAAGCATGCACTGTTGTAGAATACAAATAATGGTTGCAGCTTTTTAAGCTCTGCAATGGATGAGGTAAGAGTCCTCTTGCTATTTTTACAAGCTTGCAAAGGTAAATAATTGTGTTCTTAAAGGGTTTGAATGGATTTATACCTACCTTCCTTTTCATTTCCGGTCTTAGGTTGAAAAGTTGAATGACTCATATTTCTTCCCCTGCATAATTTCATGTGCCTGTGTATTTCGCCCATGGGCGAGTTGATGAGGCCTTTAAGAAGTTTTGTGCTCTAACTACTGAAAATTGAACTCAAAAGCTGTCCATACCTCTGCGTCTGGCTCTGCACGTTGATAAAACGATCTGGGTTTTCCTCTCTATCTCTGTTTGATATATTAAATATATTTTATTTATTGTCTTGCTCATATGATAATCCTTGTGGGTTTGCTTACTGAATCCATATGATGTTGACACCATTAATAAAATTAATTTGGCATTAGTCTTTGAGGGAAACCCCATTTTGTTTCTCTTGCTCTGTGGGCTATACTTAAACTTCTAGACTGAAACCTTGGAGGTCAAAATTACAATTAAGTTTCAGTAAAATTGTTTGTGTCCGTTGCAAACAGTCTTGGGTTTTGAACCTCCAGCGTTATTCAACCTTTGGCTTAGTCTCAGGTAATTAACCTTATGATGTTGTTACATATTTTCCTTATGTGCATCCTGGCATACTATTGCTGCTACTTGCTCACGTCTATTTTAGTTTTTTCAATGCTCCCAATTGTTGGGAAAATGTATAAAGAGCTTTGAAAGAAAAAAATTGCAGTTTTTTATCAATATAAATCCTGCACCTGCAATTAAGATGGCCCAGTCTACACCTTCTCTCATATCGATAACGAAGGCACATGATAGCTTGTCATTGATTCACATTTCTTCCTTGGCCTTCACATTTTGTCATGGTCATTCGTTGAAATAAGAAGAAAATGAGAATCCAATATCCTTTACATGCATCTGGTTGGTTTGTGAGGCAGTTTTACATTGCAAACTCATATTTATATAATTGTACTCTTGAAGCAATATTTGCTGCATCTTTGGATTCAACAAATAATAATTTGAGACTGGCTTTTCCCATTCCCATTTCATAGGATGTTCCATTTACAAACCTCTTAATCCACTTTCTATCTTGTTTACCCATTTTGCACCCTTTACAGATGCCATTACACATAAAGTTAAAGTTTAAATGAAAGACTGGTCTGCGGTAGAAGGTTTGGTAAATATTCCTGTTAAGTAATGGTAATGAATTTTGGGGTTTGGAGGGGGGGGATTTGAGGCTACCATGCACATGGAGTGTTGAAATGATTACTCAAATTGTTTGCAGCTGTAAGATAACAAGTGTTGACAGAAATTTGGTGCGAAAATGGCAGTGGTAGTAGTTGCTTGTTGCTTTTGTTTTTGTTTAATTATCTTTAAGAAAGGAAGACTAGTTCTAGTAATTGGTATGCTACGATTAATGGAAGACTGTACTTGGACTGTTCAAGTTCTTTTAATACATTTGGATGATGTGGACTCTCTGAATTTTGATTCAGTATGGGTTGTTGGTTGACGTTGATAGACCTATTTCAATGCTAGCACAGACGTATTTCTTATATTCGTTTCTAATTATGGACAGTAGTTATGATGGTTTGTTCACATATCCGTGATATGGTATTCGATGTTTGGATCAGGTATGGTGGTTATATAATAAATGGATAATGTTCCATAACTAGAACAACCCATGTCCAAAGAATTAAAGAATTGGAGAGGTCCTAGGATTACAAATCCTGGAAATTCCTACTAGGTATGTAGGATTTCCTCTTCGTGCATTTATACAGAAAGTAATGAATTGGGAACCAATCACTGATCTACTCAGAAGCAAGTTTGGACGAACATATTTCATTTAATCTGTAGATGATCCATATCTTTTAAATTAGACAATGGATTTGATTTTGCTGATTGGGTTGTTTGAATTTTGTCTTGGTATTGTTTTGTTTCGCTATAGCAAATAGTTTATCTACCCCATATAATGCCCAATTTACAACCTCTGAGTGGTATTCCTTTTGTTATTCCTTCTCCTGCCACACAGTTGAGAACAAATGATGGTCTAACCACCTATCAAGTAGAAATAGGAGGCAACAACTCAGGTTTGATGGTAGACAATAAGCGGTGGGTTGAAAATAGTGACTGCTTTGACAATGGGCAATTGATCCATGGTGGCCCAAACGATGCAATGAAACATCCAACGATAAGGCCAGCAAATAAAAAAGCATTATCCAGTACCTTGGGTTGGAGCATTCTGACAATTCATCAAAGAGAATTCACCAAAGCAGCCAGGAAACATGTGTAAGCTTATGTCTTATGAGTAATACAGAATTTAGATGTCTTAAATTTTAGTTTGAACCTTCTTATTGTTTTTGTTTTAAAATTAATCTAGTATTGCTGTTGGCATAATCGGCATTCGTTTGAGAAGTCTGTGAAGATATACAATTGAAAGTATAGCCAAGGATTGCTTCTCTTGTAACAATTGTCTTTTATGGATGGGCCTTGAGGAGGCTGATTCGCTTGTAATATAAATGAAAAATCATATGATAGTCTAGATGGATGTTCCCGCTAAGCTAAAAGGTAAATGATATTTTTTCCTTCCTGAGAGTAACTTTAAAATAGACAAGAGAACTCAAGATATTGATACTTATCCAAAAGAGTTGAAGTATTTACTAAATTCCAGAGAAGGTGTTTGAACATGGGCTTTGACTTTAGTCACAGGAGAAACCTGTCAGAACATATAAGCTGAAGCTTCACTATAACATAACCTAAAATCTTGAAATAGCTGCAGACATGGATTTGTTGTTGTGTTAGTGCAAGACCCACGAGGGAAATAGATACAGAATGACCAAAACTAATCAAAGTGGAGTGGTATTTCTTTTGGATCAGGGGAAACCATGGAGATTCAAACCATTGATTCAGGAATCAGTCCCAGAGGACATGGGGCTCACTAACTGAGAGTGAAGATAATTATAGAACAGAAAAGAGGAGGTGTGTTCACCTAATCAACTTCTTTATACAAGATGGTAAATAAATAAAAGATCAGAAAACGAATGCAATCAGACATCATTGGACAGTTCTGGCCAATAAAAAATGATAGTCCTTTATTACATTCAAGCCATATTCCTGACGGAAGACCAGACAATCATTGTACATCAACTTGGCTGTCACACCTTGCCATGCTTTTTTAAACTTTATACATAACATACAGTTGGTTATCACAAATTCACAATCACAAGCTTGTCTCTGATACAGGGAACTTTTATACAGATGAACTTTGGAAGCTGCTAAAATAATTTGTTGTCTATAAACATGCCATATTTTAAATTTTTAATACTTGAGTTATTGTCATATTTCACATTGAATCCATGATGCATACACATCAAAATTTCAAATTTATAACTTATAACAAAATGAATTACTTTTATTCAAATTCTAAATAAAAATAAATAAATACTAAATAGTAGATACTGAAATATGAAATAGTAAATTAAAATTACTCAAAAATAGTAGAGTGACAAGTCAAAGGCACGGTCATCAGTGTTTAGGGTCAAAAGTTAATACTGAATTAACAATGGACTGTGAATTCTAAAAGTAGCTAAAGTAAATCAACATCAATTGAGCATCAAGGAGTCAATGCCATTTACTTATCCTCTACATCCATCTGCTGTACGAAGGCATTAGGCCATTAATGTTAGTGACAATATCTAAGTTAGAGTCACTCATGATTAACCAAGGAAAATTGTGGCTCACTCTCATCTGAAAGTCAAATGCTAAATGACTTGAAAATGTAAAATATGAAAGATGTAGCGAAAGGTGAGTTAAGTTTAGTAGTTTACTAGGTTTTTTTGTTTTTTATTAACATTTGTTTTCCTGGTTTTTTAAAAGTTTTTATGGTTTTTGGAAAAAAAATTGAGTGGAGGGAGGATGGTGCCTAGGTGTCCTTTCTTTTGTCAGCATGTACCCACAAGCTCCTCCTTTTGGTGGCATGCATCTCACTTTCCTGGGGGGGGGTGCCCACAAGCCCCCTCTGCCCCCTCTCTTTTGTGAAATGCTTTCTGTAACTTGACAGAATGTTTCGAAGTGTGTTTTGTGGAGTTAAGCAAAAAGGTCCAAGGGTGGTGTAGGGAAGCATTTTCACTAGGCACCCACCCGACCCTACAAGATGTGTCCCGGTGTATCACTAATGGGAAGTGTGCATCAAGGATACTTTGTCATATGTTGGTAGGATGTTATGATTATTCTCATATTCAATATGGCAATGGTTAATCACATTCATCCTTACGATTCAAATTTGAACTCCAATATATAAACAATGAACATTAGCATTTCTTTCCCAAGATACATGATGGGAGAATGCAAAACAGAGGAGTTTAAGTAATGAATCTTAAAGGATTTGGAGTCCAACAAGTTGTGAGGCAATGATTATAGGATGTGAAGTATAAGATGAGGCAAGATAATTTTATTAAAAAAAGAAAATTCCATTCTATGGTGTGGCATTTCTTTTGGGCATATTCTCAGAAGGAAAACACGGTTGCCAGTAACTAGGATTGATATTTGGGGATTGGGAACCAAGAAAGCAAGGCATTTGAAAATTTATCGAAGACAGTTTATGTGCCATAAAAAAATATCAAGGATTGAGAACTTTTTGGCATCATTTTTAAACTTTAAATTGTAACCATATGCATGCCTAAGCTAATGAAGTTACCGAGTTTATTCATCTAAAGAATAGTATTTGTGTCAGTACAAATGTTAAAAATTTGTTGGTTCTTCCAAATGAAAATGATGTGGTTTATCTAATTTGCCATGAATGAGGGGAAAATATTTATTAGAAGTTCTTATATTTTAGTCTGTTTACATTTGGATTTAGGCATACGTGTACACGACACTTGGTATCATAGTTTGTTGTTTTTGTAAATTGAATATTCTTTATGATGTCATTCTTTATAGCTATCAACATTCTATAGTTCCGAGCACATACTAAGAAATGTCATGGCTATAATAAAAAATGATTATGTCTATGTGGAATAATTGTGTTTTTTGTCTTATGCTTTTCAGTGGAATGCTTTGTATGTTGAGAACATGCTTAGAGTGGAGAGCAGTGCTGTAGAGGAAATTATTGGTAGTAGAATACTTATGGCAGTGGTGGACAGGATTATTGAAATTGATGTAAGTAACTGGGCATATTCAACAGAAAACCAATGTGCATCATTGATATTTCTCATTTCTAAAATTTTGGTTTTTATAATGAAATTCTAAATTTTTGGACCATTTGTGTTAGAAGGTTGTCTAGACTCTAAATTCCCTTCTTATTGTATTTGAAATCTAGGTTGAAATAAAATGGGAACACATTTTACATGAAGACTCAAGCAAGGTCTACATATTTGACATGGAAATGGAAGATGATGAAGAAAATGAAGAACCTAGGAAACCTGGTAGTGAGGTATTCGTATAACTTGTATAGTGTTTCCTTGAAATAGCTTTGATTATAGTCACTGGCATGCACATTCCAGGATAAGAAATTCTTCTCATTTTGTATAAATTATCTAATTGCATATGGTTGATTTGGGTTGTAGGAAAATGTTGAATTGCCAAAATCTTCTTCTATGCAGAGTCTGGGGGGTGTTGCAAATAAGATGGACGTATTAATGGAAATTACTTTAGAGCATCTAAAATTATGTGCTGATGAGGGTCATCTGTCTCAGGTGAAATTATTATTTATTTAGCCATCTTGAACTGTATTGTTGGTCAATTAAAGTTGGTGGTTTTTCAAAAACATGCATAATTGATCTATTTTTTCTTGACATCTAAATTTTTCCCATTGGTTTTGTCAATAGGTCTATGATACACTCATGCACTCATTTCAATCAACTATTTTGAATACTCACAAGTCTAAGTTTACACAGGTAATGTCAAAATGTTTGGTTTTCAAAGAGTTAATGGAATGTTGCAGTGATGCTTTCTCATACTGGATACTTCATGGATTGTATTAGCTGTAAATATATTTTAATGCGACATGTTAAAACTTTTTCACATCGAATGACATGTCTTGTAATGCATCCAGTTAACACTTTTAAATTCTCAATAGTGGGTCCCCATTGAACTTTGAAGTGGAATTTATGTTTTGCATGCAATTTTGAGTTGTAGAAATCTTCTTTCTAAGCAATTCAAGTTTTTGTAATAATTTTTACCTATTCCACTCAGCAAGGCACTAGCAAAATACCAGTGTGTTAAAGGCATTTGAAATGATGGTTGATATAATATCTATGACATTTGTTATTCTAAGCATTTAAATAGTGTCTGGCTTCACATCAATGTTAAGTCTTCATTTCTAATTTTAGTTGTGCTTTCATGAAAGAAATCCTTGATATCAATGGAATAGCCACTTGAAGGATACTATTCACTATTCAGTGAATAGATTATATTCTTATACTTCTAGTCATTGGAGAGCCCTATCTGGATCCTGAAGTCACTGGTGGTATTTTTTTCTACATGATCTAGATTCTGGGTATAAAGGTCATGCAAGGTAGGTCTGTAGAAGTAAAACAACCATGTGGGGGATGGAGGCTTTATCTATGGTCCAGTCCAATGTAGCAAGCAATTGTGAGGAAGCAACCTCTTATGAAATTTTGTAAGAAAGCATCCTGATGGTTTTTTCCTTTCAACCTTTGATCACAAGATTTGGTTTGTAGGGGCATTTTTCAGAACTAATGCATAGCAAGCTGCTAGAATTGTTTGTATTAATTACCATACACACAGACAACATCCCACTGGTGCTTTCATTTTGAGGCAGCTAATTTTGTTTTCAGTAGTAGTTGAGATATTCATTTTCTTTGATTTAGTTTTTTGGTTTATTTTTCATCTGCAAAGGTTTTCATTATTTATTTCATTACACCAGGTGAAGCGAGGTTTATTCTACAGCACAGGTGGAAGTGGGGAGTGATTTATAAACTCTTGGTGTGCTTATGCATAGGATATAGTGGTACATTGAATCTAGATGGTGCATTGGGTGCAATGACCATTGACCCAAGCACAAACCTACTTAAACCCAAAACCCAATTCTGATTTGCCCCTTGAGATTACAAAGCTCAAGGATGCATATTCCAAGTTCACATAAATAGTCAATGTGTCAATTATTGGAGACAGATGTAAACTTGAGGGGCATATCAGACCTGCGTTTAGAGGGCTCTGTGGCAGTTTTATAGAATAGTGAGTTGCAAAAAATGTCACACTCAACACTTTGAATAACATTGAGTTTTTTAAATAACTGCATGCGGAAAATGTTGAGGTGGAAAGTCATTCTCCATTTACTGGTAGACTGTTTTCTCGATTGAATTTCCAAGTAAAAGTGCCATATCGCACAGAGCTTGTAGAAATAAAACCAAACTTGCGAAGGTTTAATGTCCTGTCCATTATATTCAGCTTTTGCCAGAAAGTACAATTCTACAAATTTGTTCAATTGGTATTGTATTCTCTGTCAATATTTGGACACAAGCTCAATGTACTTGGGGACACTTTTTCCTACAGCATATTGTAGATGCTTGTACTATGTAGTGGATGTACTGTAGTCCAGGGAATTTGTGTTTTCTACATTCTTTAGCCGACACATTCTTCTTGCCAAATTCAACTGTCAATTCTTTTTTTTTCCAGTTCATCCCATTTTTATGTAGGTGGCCTCCCTATGTCTTGCCATCTTGATCCTTATCCTGAAAGTCGTACATATTTTTATTATCTTCAAATACTTCTTATGCAATTCAGATAATTTAGAACAAACAGGGCAACAATGATGCTCTTTTATAGTTCGATTGATTGAACAGTAATTGAAGCATACTGACAATTCATCAAAGAGAATTCACCAAAGCAGCCAGGAAACATGTGTAAGCTTATGTCTTATGAGTAATACAAAATTTAGATGTCTTAAATTTTAGTTTGAACCTTCTTATTTTTTTTGTTTTAAAATTAATCTATTATTGTTGTTGGCATAATCAGCATTCATTTGAGAAGTCTGTGAAGATATACAATTGAAAGTATAGCCAAGGATTGCTTCTCTTGTAACAATTGCCTTTTATGGATGGGCCTTGAGGAGGCTGATTCGTTTGTAATATAAATGAAAAATCATATGATAGCTTGGATGGATGTTCCCGCTTCTCTATGCGATAGAGTATTCGAATGTGATAACAGAAGTGTATTAGTTTCAGATCGGCATCTGACACGATGCTGTGATCTGTCCTTGCATGATCAAGTTAAAATTGCGGTTTTTATCCATCTCATTTTATGTTTGTGTAAAATGGAAGACTTGCAGGTTGCTTGTTGAGGGGTTTTCAAATGACATGTAATATTTAGAAAACACCTATTTAGTATTTATACAATGGACCAAATCCATAACTTACTGCCCACGTTACCTTAATGGGGCAATTAGGCTGTTATTTAGCTAATTAAAACAAAATATGCTAATTATCGTTTTAAGGTTTTATACAACATATCGTAGGACTAAAGAGTAAGACATTATTACAACTTTGTGAACTTACATACAAAATAGCTCATAAAATTTGATTTACCTGCATATATAACATGTCTCAAGTAATTTCATTTCAGTAGATTTTGACAAGCTCTAAGGTGCTTGATTGTTGGAATATTGAGAATCACCATATATATGGAAGACAATGTTATCAGAACCGATCGACCCCAAAAACAAGAACTGTACCTGAACAGGTAAAAAACAGGACACAAACCGACCGACCAAAAAATACTGAAAATATTCAATTTAAAAAAAAATCTTATCATGTACATACATGCAAATCCAGATTCCAAACCATTAAACACAATTATGTAAAGTTTTCTCATTTATATAGCATTTTACGGGTGAATATAGCAAAATGACACTGAGTGCGATACATATTTGAACCAAAATACAACTAAATAGTGGCTCTAAATGGTCTGCAAAGTAGATATCCATATTTTATATGTTATAACTTGTAAGGTGTTACAATGTGAATATCCATTGCCGAGACTACAGTGACTCCAAAACTGGTTGCTTAGTTGGATGATATGTTGGATATATGAAATGTAACAAAGGATATTGCAAAAGGCTAAATATTAGAAAGGAACATTGCCGTGAAACATTTAGTATCGGTAGATTACCAATTCTGCAGTAGGGACTAATCTAACCTAACTGCTTTTCTATAGCACAGATTTAGTTTCATGGTTTGCCTATTTCCAACCATATGGTTTGATAACAGTCTTTAGTTATACTTATCTTCTAACGAAGTTATTGCTGCAAATTTCAAAATCAAGAAAACATGTATTTTAATGAGAATGAAACTGCATATTATGTTTATTGCTCCTAGATATGGCTGCATGGAATGCATATATAAAAGTTCAGGGGGGATAACTTACCAATGATAGTTGGCTAATCATGCTTTCCTTAGCACTCAATCTCATTACATCTTGTGAGCAAAGTTGCCAATTATTTCCTTTATCAGTGAAGTCATTCTTGCAACTATCGTGTAGAAAGGCATGTGTGCTTCATGAAGAACATGATTTGTTCCTTGGTTTTGAAAGTCATTTTAACATTCGTTGAATTTCTGATTGCATGTGATCTGTAGATTGTTCATTTCCGGCATCTGGATAAGCCAAAAGAAGATGAATTTTGTCTTAAATTGTAAGTACAATTCTATTTATATGCAATGTACTTTAATATGTCAAAGAAGTTCAATATGTAGGAGCTTTGTCTAGGTTTGAAATGTGTTCTATCCATGTTGCTTTCATCTGTGATGTTTGCAGGTCAAAGATGGACACTTATGATGATGTTGTTAAGAGGGTTGCAAATCAACTCGGTTTAGGTGATCCTTCAAAACTTAGGCTTACGTCACACAACTGTTATTCGCAGCAGCCAAAACCTCAACCAATTAAGCATCGAGGTGTTGATCGCTTGAGTGATATGATGATGCATTACAATCAGGTTTGAGAAAATTTGATAGGCTTTCATCAATATGAATATGAAATGTTATACATCTCGAGATTATAGGGATTTTCTATCATTATTCTACTTAATAGTATGAGTCAAACTTTGTGGTGTTCACTGGTTTTAGTGGCTCATATCTTGCTTCACTTTATCTCACTGTTAAGATCTTAATGTTGTTTTTGGGCAGATTTTTGATATCTTGTATTATGAAGTACTGGATATACCACTTTCAGAGCTGCAAGGATTGAAATCTTTAAAGGTTACATTTCACCATGCAATGAAAGACGAGGTGAAAATAGTTTGACTCTCAACCAAATTTAATGTAGATCCTTTTAATGTCATGGGCCAAATATTTCTACAACCAAATTACATCGATTAATGGAAATTTCGTTGATTGCATTTAGTAATACACTTCTCTTTTTCTGTTCTTGAAGGTGGAGCTATCCAACCCAAATGCAGAGTTGCGACTACTTGAGGTGTTTTACCACAAAATTTACAAGGTCATACTTAGGGGCTTCTTTTTTTAACTCTGCAATCTGTGTTTGCTTCTTACAAGACCCACTTTAATCATTTGTATGAGATATGTGATTGACCTATGCATATTTTTCCTATAAATGAAAAGATTGAGAACGTAAATGACCAGTATTGGACTTTGCAAGAAGAAGAGGTGCTTATATTATAACAATTTGTCTTAGTTCTCATATTTACTTGGTTGTGTTAGCAGAACTTATTTTCATATTTTCATTGTTAATACTGCACAGATCCCAGAAGAAGAGAGGAATCTGATTTCACGTGATAGGTTGATTCATGTTTACCATTTTACCAAGGATTCATCACAAAACCATATGGTGAGTATAGTCTCGATGAATATCTGCCGGAAGAGATGGATATGAACGAATTGTTTGATTCTTTTGTTAAACTTTAAAATCCAAGGATCCTTAAATTTCACAAATTTGAAACAGATCCAGAACTTTGGAGAGCCTTTCTTTTTTGTTATTCACTTGGGTGAGACTCTATCAGAGGTTAAAGAGCGAATCAAGAAGAAATTGCAGATTCCTGATGAAGAATTTTCTAAGGTGAATAATTGGTTGCATAATTTACAAATCTTGTTCCATTTTTCGTGCCTCAAAACTTTTCAAGAAAATGTCCTTGCTAGAAAATTGATTGTGAAAACAGAACCATTATTATTGTGTAACTCTGCATTTAACCTCTTGGGTTTCCCGAAATAGTGGAAGTTTGCATTTGTTTCCTTGGGTCATCCTGAGTACCTTCAAGATGTAGATATCATTTCCCATCATTTTCAGGTATGTCTTATATTTCTCTAAGATCTGCGGATGCTTCTGCCTTGACACTCAGTGGAACAGATGGAGCAGAGACTAGGCATATAAGCAATTGAAATATTTAACCAGTTTTTCTTTCTTATTCAAGAGGAGAGATGTTTATGGAGCTTGGGAGCAGTACCTTGGGTTGGAGCATTCTGACAAATCATCAAAGAGAATTCACCAAAGCAGCTAGGAAACATGTGTAAGATTATGTCTTATGAGTAATACAGAATTTAGATGTCTTAAATTTTAGTTTGAACCTTCTTATTGTTTTTGTTTCAAAATTAATCTAGTATTGTTGTTGGAATAATTGGCATTCGTTTGAGAAGTCTGTGAAGATATACAATTGAAAGTATAGCCAAGGATTGCTTCTCTTGTAACAATTGTCTTTTATGGATGGGCCTTGAGGAGGCTGATTCGTTTGTAATATAAATGAAAAATCATATGATAGTCTGGATGGATGTTCCTGCTTCTCTATGCTATAGAGTATTCGAGTTGCACTGTATTTGTTTATTAATATTCATTCCTTATGATAAACCCATGGCCGAACTTACATTGTGAGGGTTTATTCAACTAGGGCTGACGTATTTATTGTATACCCAAAATCCTTCTCCTAATATCGACTCTCCTCTTCTTCATATGGTATGGTTTTGGGATTGAAATAAGGATATTTTCTCATGGGAAAGATGGTGATGTGCCCTTAAAATAGTATGTTGTTATAAACTATCCTCACAACCCTTAACTTGTAGCAAAATAAGAGGTAATATGACCTTAACAAGGTCCATACACATGATTATATTCACAAATCATGAGCATGAAGACTTATTACTGGCACAAAAACTTGTTTAAGACCCCCATATCATTGTCATGGACTGTCATAAATCCATTCTTAATTGCCTTCACTCCTCCCATAGTTGCCTATAAAATTCCTTCATTAAAAGAAGCCTTGAACCCGTGATAAAACTTGCCAAAGAGGACTGTCATGCCCAACCAATAACCAAGTTGTTCTGACAGTAATTTCACAAACATTTTTACTTTGAGGAATTTAGGAAGGAAATTGGAACTTTCTTATAATCTCTTTGTCAAAAATATAAGCATATGGACACCATCATTTCTTGACTGAAAGGTACTATTGCTGCTATTACAATACAATTTGCTTGTGCTGGAAATAGTTGTCTTGACATTAGTGTGAAATCATTTTCACTTTGAAAAAAAAAAAGTAACTTGGAAGTTGCCTATGTCATTGAAGTGTTTATTCACATACGTTTGGCCATTGCATTTTATTTTTTTTCAAGATATAATTTTGATTGACTGGAAATAGCTTTCACGACATGTCTTGTTTTTCAAGATATAATTTTGATTGACTTTGTTAGTAACATTCGCTTTATTGTAGTAATTTCACAATATATACAAACATCAAGGTGTGTCTCCAGTAATATAGAATTTGTATTTTTTTTTTAAAACACTTATAGCCATCGGTTAAGCGACGACCTGTAGGTGATTTTTCTACTTGCTTAGGAAGTATTCCCACTCCCTTTCTACAATGAATTTTTCCCACCTCTTTTTCTTTTTCTCCCAATTAGGGTTTAATGGCGGTCCATGAAGTGATGGATGGGGTTCGACAATATGACCCACTCCCTTCTCGATCAGGAATTTAAACAACAAGGTTGGTAAGGAACAAAAAAAATTCTCGATGAGGTCTGTGTAGAATTTCTTCTTGATGACTTCCACTGAAGTTTTGTCTTCTACGGCTTGCTCCTCGCAGAATTTGTCGGTGATTTTTTTGAACCACTCCGACAAGTTTGTTCTCCCCCCACGAATCAATTTTTCTAGTAACTGTTGATCTTTAGTCCCTTTCGTCCTTTTCATCCAGGAGTTTCTTCAGAAATTGGGGCATTGATTCTACAAACTTCTCATGTGTCTCTGTAAAGAATCTTTCTCTTTCTTGTGCGGTAGTCAGTCTATTTCTTCCTGTGTAATTCTGCAAATAATTTTCTACTTTACACTCCCACTAGTCCTTAATCTCCTATTATGATATCATCTGCTTGCATACATCTCAGACATGTACTACCAGCAACGGAACCAATTTTGTAATCTCACAGATCACATAAGGTTACCAATAATACATACTAAAACATACATACATAACAGAGACAAGAGACAAGAACAAGTAGATAGAATAACATATTATATTAGCATGAGAGGGTCCATACAATATAGAGAACTGAACCGAGTTCTCATCTGGCTCAACAGCCTAATATATATGATTTACAAATAGTTACAAAATAACTACCTGTCGGTTCAGTGAACCGACACGACCTTAGGTGGATGACCTAATCTCTAGTTTAGTAAGCTGACCGACTTAGTCGGCTATCGTTCAAGTCGGCATACCGACTTACTCCTCTAACATGGTTCAAGCAACAGTAATAGTAAGAAGTGGAGGAATCTAAAGAATAAAAGTCACCCTCTTAAAAACCAAGAAGGAAAACAAATAAAGGAAAAAATAGAAGAAATCACATCAAAGGATAAGATCTTAGTTCTCCAAACTACCTTTGAAAATTTGTTCAAAAATGCTCCTAAAAAATCACTAACAAGAGGAATCGTGATGGTGAATATGGAGTCATCTTGACTCCATCTAGTGGATAATGAATTTGGTCTCATGGACTTGTAGAGGCTTGGGGAATAGAAGAAAATGGGAAATGATAGAGGAGTATATTAAAGAATAAAATCTATTCATCGAGCTTATCCACAAGACCAAAATGGGGACAAAAGAAGATATAATCATTGTGTTAAAAGTTTCCAGAATGGTGAAGGACAAGTTGTAAGCACCCATAGAGGCTCATGAGGGATAACCACATTGTTAAGGAAATATAACTGTGGAAGATATTTTATTTTGTATTATTATTGTTATTACCTCTTTTAGAGATGTTGTTCTTCTTATTGGGGATGTCATTGATGTAATTGGTCATGTAAATTCTTGAGGTAAAACCTTTGTTGTAATTCGGGATAGTAGTACCCACAAAAGTACTATTAAAATGTATTTTTGAGTCTCTCAAGGCAATTCGGCCCTGATTGGGAGGAGAATTCAACGTTGTTGGGTTATTAGGATTATCCACTGATTAGTATAAATAGGGGAGGAACATCACCCATTTGGAAACATGTTGAACTCAAGCAGTTGCGCTAAAGAGAGGAGAAACAGTCCATCTAGAGGAGAGGAAGTAGTTTAGTCTTGTTCTTTGGATCTTACGATGTACTTGGGTGAAGTCTACATAGAGGAAGTTTTGTTGGGTTTTCTTCCTAATGAGGGTTTCCTAGGTTAAATATTTTTGTTCTCTTTTATTATGTTGTGCTTTTTATTCTTTCAGTGATCCTTTGTTATATTTTAATACAAAACTTAACACGATAGCAGATCCAACCTTAAATAAGACATTGTGCAGCAACTCATCCTACAATCCAACAAGATAGGGTTCATCATTTTGAATACCTTCCTCCATAGATAAGCCATAAGAGAAGGTCCATTCAAATCACCCTAGGAGGGTGCATCTTTCTGTTGATGCAGTTTTCATTCTGAGGATTTTCACTTTTTGACCTATCACTACTGCCAGGAGAAACTAGGGAATTATATTTTTCAAGGTTCCATCCTCATATTTTAGAAAAAAATATATAGTCTAGCTCGCATTAGGGATGCACATATTTTCCTCCTCTCATATATACAAGTGATCACAACTAGAAAAATTAGGGTTTTCTAGTCAAACCCTAGGTCATCCTAAAGCTAGTACCAGAAAAGGTCCTCAAAGTGGTAAGTTATATCTCCTATCTTTCCATTTTAGTTTATTATTCATTAAAATATGACAAACATTACCAAGCTAGATGAAATCTTGAGGGAGAAGATAATTTCATAGCATGGAAGTATAGAATTACGCTCATCCTTGAAGAACATGACCTAGATGGATACATCAAAGAAGAGGTCAAGGAACCAGAAGGAGAAGAGGAAAAATCCAAAAAAAGAAGGATATGATAAAAGTCAAGAGGATCATAGCTAACTCTAATAAGGATCACATGATCTCCCAAGTGTCCTCAAAGAATACTCCAAAGGGTGTTTGATGAACTAACCAATATGTTTGAAGGGGAAAACGATTAAGAACCTATGTCAACCCTCCTCTTTATTTTGTTAGTATATTTTGTTGAACGATATGCTTTGTAATTCATCTCATTAGTATGTTTAATTATCCCACATTCATGGGGAGTAATAGTTGTTAAGTCATCCATTTAGTGTGTTGTATTATCCCACATTCATAGGGAGTAATAGTTGTCTAGATTATACTTAGTATATAAGTATGTGTTGAGGCCAATGAAAGTATCCAAGAGTTATTTTGTATTGAGCTTGCTCAAAGGAGGTTTCCCCCTTGAAGTGGCTCGCAATAAATAAAATATATTTTGTGCTCCAATATTTATGTTATATCGTGTATTCTCATTGTTTATTGCAGGAGGTTCTTGACATATGGTATCAGAGCACTTTCTTGGGCTCGCTGGGTGGAATTTATGCCAAATGTTTTTTTCTTTGTAGTGCTTCTTGGCACTGTTATTATTGTAGTAGTTCTTCTTTTTTCATTGGTATTATTCTTTTGGATCACAAAATAAACCCTAGCTGCTTAACTATGGGAAGTACATGGGAATAGCCCTAAAACTCATTGTGAGGAGTACCACAGGAATCCCAAAGTATATGGCCATTGAGAGGGACTCCCAAGCGAAAAGGGAAATGACCCCTACCTGATTTACTAGTTCCATATGTCAGGTAAACCAAGAGTTATCATTTGTGGAAAAGTAGTTCTCAGTTTTACCTGAGCCGTGGAGTTAGGGAAACTACCCTAATACGCAAGCCATTAGACAACATTGGTGGCAGAGTGAATCCCTTGAACCTTTATGATGTCGAACATACCTACAGTCCATATCCATTTCTAGTCGATAAAGTGCATATTCCAGAATTGCCATAGATAATTCATCCATTTCAAGTTGATCAAGCGCATATTTCCAGAATCGTTGTGGATTGTTTCCATGCAACTGAAAAAATAAATAAATAAATAAAATAGAGTTTTGGTCATATATTCTTTGCTTTAGCTCCATTTCCCTTGAAAATTCATTGTAACCACTGTAATATCATTCTGCATATTTCCTTCCTTGAGGTCCCTATCCCAAATTCCACTTCCTAGAGCTTTAAATTCCACTTTTTCTATTTTTAGGGTTTGTCATAACTTTTCTGATTCTCACCCAATCGCCTTCAAAATTTTCCATTGTGTATGTTTCTCATTTATTCTTCCTTGTCCCTCTCTAACAAATTTTCCCATTCTTTCACACTGCTTCTAAAATTTGCATTTTCTGCTTCCCTATCCCACAAAAAGTGTCCAAAACCCAGTCAAACCCAATTACCCACCTGAGTTTTTCCCAACTCAAATTTTTCTTTTTCTAAAACCCTTTTCATCTTTGTTTTTCTGCCCTTTCCGAAAAACAAAAAACAACAAATTTCTTATGGTTGTCACCCGTGCTAGAGAAAATAAAAAAATGGAAGAAGAACTTGTCGCCATCAAGGCCAAACTCGAAGATCTGGATCAAAATTTTATTGTCCTCTATCTTCAACATTCACCCATGAACAATCGATGATGGCCTGAGTTTGCTGCAGACACTGGGTTCTTTTCCTCTTGCAACTTTCGTGAGTCGAAGCTTGATTTTCCTCGCTCCAATGGTGATGATCTTACTGGATGGATTTATAGGGAAGAACAATATTTCAGTCTGCAGAACACTTTTGATGTCAATAAAGTATCACTTGCATCCTTTCATTTGGAACATGAAGCCCTTCAATGGTTATGTTGGTACATCAAAGCTCATGCAGAGCCAAACTGGACATATTTTTTCCAACTCCTTTTGCAATAATTTGGCCCTAGTGCTTTTGATGACTTCACAGGAGCACTCACCAAACTTCACCAAACTAGAACTGTGCAGGAGTATCAGTCATAACTTGAGAAACTGGCCAATCACACAAAAGGATTTCCTGACGCTTTCTACCTAAGTTTCTTTATTAGTGGTATGAAGGATGCAATATAATATGAGGTTAAAATATTATGTCCCAACACAATGATGGAAGCCCTAGGGTTGACTAAGTTATAAGAGGGTAAGATCAAGGCTCAACAATGCTCCAAATCCACTTTTGTTCCATTAAGAATAATGGTTCCCCAAAGACCTCAAATTCTGCCATATCCTAGAACCACTCCTATCAAGCATTTGTTTGAAGCCGAGATGCAAGAACGTATGGAAAAAGGACTTTGTTATAGTTGTGACAAGAAATCCACCTAGGAAAATCGATGTGTTGAGCAAAAGCTCTATCTCCTGGATGTGGATTCTCCACTTGCACCTGAAAATTATGATGATACTCAATATCTCATAGTTGATGAGGGTGACATTCAATAGCTGCCTATTGACACTCCTTCTTAGGACGACCAGCTAGATATATCTCTCCATGAATTAGCCGGAGTCACCACCCCACAAAACATGAGGGTCAGGGGTTTCTTCAAAAAACTCTCTCTTACAATACTCATTGATTCTGGTATCACTCATAACTTCATTGACCCCAGGATCACCAAACAAGATGATTGTTTTTTCCATCCTTGCTCCAAATTTAAAGTCTACTGGAGATTATAACTTGCACTTTGACGTATTTTCCTTTCCCTTAGGCAGATGCGATGTGGTTTTGGGAACTCAATGGTTATGCACACTTGGACCCATTTTATGGGATTTTGCTGAAATTTGGATGCAATTTTCAGTCAATGGAAAGAAACACACATTGAAGGGATTACAACCAGGGTCTCCTAGCATAATTAGTTCACATAGTATGGAAAATCTCCTTAAGAAGAATTCACATGGTGTCATCACTCAGCTCCATTTCATTCAGATGCAACCTTCAACGGTCTCAACTACTCCCTTGGATCTACAATAAATTTTGGATCGATATGCATGTGATTTTGATGATCCAATGGTATTTCCACCTTATATACCATAGGACATCGTATTCCTCTCCTTCCTAGAAGTTTCCCTCCCAACATCAGGCCCTATCGCTACCCGTTTCACCACAAGACAAAGATTGAGATGATTTTTCGAGACTTACTAAAGTAAGGCATTATTCACCCTAATACCCATTCCTTCTCTTAACCTGTTCTTCTTGTACGGAAAAAATATGGTTCATGGTGCCTCTACATTGACTTTCAAGCACTTAATCACATCACAATAAAGGACAAGTTTCTAATTCATGTTGTTGATGAGCTTCTGGATGTGCTTCATGGTGCTCATTTTTTCTCCAAGTTGGATCTTTGTTCGGGGTATCACTAAATTTTGGTTCATGAGGATGACATCCCTAAAACACCTTTCTGCACACATGATGGCCACTATGAATTTTTGGTCATGCCATTTGGCCTCATGAATGCTCCTTCCACATTCCAGGCATTGATGAATAAAAAATTCCAGCCCTACATGCCCAACTTCATTCTAGTATTCTTTGATGATATCCTCATCTGTAGTAAAACATGGGATGAGCATCTCTAACATCTAGATCTTGTACTACAACTTTTCTGTGACCAACATCTCTGTTCCAAATAGTCTAAATTTGTTTTTGTGAAGAATTAACTAGAGTATATTAGGAATATTTTTTCATCCCAAGGGGTTCATGTAGATCTTGCTAAAATAGATGCCATGAAAAATTAGTCATGTCCTCAGACCCTGAAAATCCTTCATAGGTTTTTGGGACTAACTGGCTACTACTGCAAGTTTGTCAAATATTATGGGAAGATTGCAGCTCCATTAACAACTCTACTGAAAAATGATTCTTTTACATGGACACATGTTGTTGAGTGTGCATTTGACAAACTGAAATAGGCTATGTGTACCACATTTGTTTTATCTATTCCTGATTTTTCCAAGCCCTTCACTATTGAGAGTGATGCTTGTGACAATGGACTTGGTTCTATCCTCCTTCAAGATGAGCATCCCATTGTGCTCACCAATAAATCTCTGTCTATTAATAATTTAGTCACCTCTACATATGAGAAGGAAATGATGGCTATCTTGCATGCAGTACAAAAGTGGCGGCCATACCTCTTAGGGAATCGTTTTTGCATCAAGACTAATCACCAAAGTCTGAAATATTTCTTGGAACAATGGGTCTCATCCCCAACACAACAGAAACGGGTTAGCAAACTATTGGGTTATGACTATGAGATCACTTACAAGAAATCTTGTGGCGGATGCTCTTTCCCGCACATTTGATGACCATGTTTCTCTTTCAACTATTTCTATGCCTATTCCAAATTGGTTACACTATGTTCAGCAAGGCTATGTCAATGACTCTAGATTATCTGAAATCATCCAACATTTGACAAGTAACCCTTCTGATGTACCACATTACTCTTGGGATGGTTCTTCTCTGAGATACAAGGGACGTCTGATGCTTCCCTAGAGCACAGATCTTAAACATGCAGTATTCTATGAACTCCATGCTTCTCCATCGATAGGGAACTCTAGGTTCCTCAAAATGTATCAGCGAGAACATCATAAATTCTTTTGGAAGGGAATGAAATGATGCATTCAACATATGGTTGTTGAATGAGCTACCTATCAGCACCACAAGGGTGAAACTACACTTCTTCCTAAATTGATCAAACCTTTTCCCATCCCTACAAGGATTTGGACATATATTTTGATGGATTTTATTGAATAGGTCCCTAAATCTAGAGGGAAGACCATAATCTTGGTTTTGGTTGACCGGCTCTCCAAATATAGTCATTTTTATGCTCTCATCCATCACTATACCACCTCCTCAGTCGCTCAAATTTTCATGGACCATATATTTCGTCTTCATGGAATCCCTTCTTCCATTGTCTCAAACTGTGACACAACTTTCACAAGTCATTTTGGACCAAACTATTTCGCCTCACTGGCACCAAACTAAACATGATTTCAGGACATCACCCAAAAACAGCTGTCAAACTGAAGTCATCAACAAATGTTTGGAAACTTATCTTTGTTGATTCACCTTTGAACAACAACATCATTGGTAAAAGTGGCTCCCTCTCATTGAATGGTGGTACAATACTTCATACCATACTGCATATAAAATGACTCCATATGAAGCCATTTATGGTGAAGTACCTCAATTGCTCCTTCCATACACCCCTAGCAGTTCAAGAAGTTGACATGGTTCTTCAAAACCGATATTAGATTCTTCACATTCTATAGGAAAATATTCACATGGCAAGAAACCACATGAAACAACAAGATGATCAGCACCAGACTGAGCACACTTTTCAAGTCGATGATATGTTTTTTCTTCATCTGCATCCTTACAAGAAATCCTCCTTGAAACTCAAAGGGCATCAGAAGCTTGCTCCAAAGTTCTATGGGCCATATAAGGTTCTTCAAAATATTGGGCTCATTGCTTATAAATTTGAACTTCCTCCTCCTTCTTGCATTCACCCAGTATTTCATGTCTCTTGTCTAAAGAAATTTATTGGCACCAACATTAGTGCATAAACTATTTTACAAGAACTAGATAATGAAGGATCCATCATTTTGGAGCCGAATTCCATCCTCAATAAGCACACTCGTTAGCTTCACTCTCAACCCATCACAGAGGTCTTAATTTAGTGGCATGGCATGCAACCAGAGGATGCTACATGGGAACCACTCCTCCATATTCAGCAATAGTTTCAACATCTAAATATTTGAGGACAAAGATTTTCTAAGAGGGAGGAGACGTTAAGAACCTGTGTCAATCCTCCTCTTTATTTCGTTAGTATATTTTGTTGAACGCATATGCTTTTTAATTCGTCTCATTAGTATGCTGCATTATCCCACATTCATGGGGAGTAATAGTTGTTAAGTCGTCCAGTTAGTATGTTTTATTATCCCTCATTCATGGGGCATAATAGTTGTCTAGATTAGACTTAGTATATAAGTATTTGTTGAGGCCAATGAAAGCATCCAGAGTTATTTTGTATTGAGCTTGCTCAAAGGAGGTTCCCCCCTTGAAGTGCCCCACGATCAATAGAATATATTTTGTGCTCCAATATTTATGTTATATCATGCATTCTCATTGTTTATTGCAGGAGGTTCTTCAGAAAAACATCAATAGGAGAATGACCTTGAGAAACCAACTCAAGGGTGTGAATATGTAAAAGGAAAAAACCATGCAGTCATACTTCTCCAAATTATCTCAAATCTAAGAACAATTAGAATCCATTGGTGACATGGTAGAAGAAGATGAATTTGTGATGACCACTCTGAATGGTCTTCCAAGAAAATGGGATTCCTTGATTAGAGGAATATGTGCTAGAAGAAAGCTAACCAAATTTAGAAAGATAGAGGAATGTGTACAAGAAGAAGGAAGGTGAGTAAATAGAGAAGAGAATTTAAATGAAGATGAAGATGAAGATCTAGCTGTACATACAAAGAATGGAAGAAATGAAAGGAAGGATCAAGGATCTCCAACAAGTAGATCACTAGAAATCAAGAAAGGTAAGAAGATTAAGAAGGATTACTCATCCTATGAATGTTATACATGTCATAAATTAGGGCATATCTCCAGACATTGTCCACTTAACAAAAACAAGTTCAAAAATACAAACAGAAAGTTCCATGCCCATGCAGCCAAAGAAACTGAATCAGATGAAGAGAGTACCGGAGATAATGAATACTTTAATAAGGAATATGTCTTGACATCAGCTCACACAAGATCAATCTCTCATGGAAGTGATACTTGGCTCATATATATTGGTGCTTCCAAACATATGATGGGTCATAGAGATTCTCTCTCATGCCTCACTCAGAAATATTATCCACACAAAGTA
This sequence comes from Pseudotsuga menziesii, assembly GCA_001517045.1. Lineage (NCBI taxonomy): Eukaryota > Viridiplantae > Streptophyta > Pinopsida > Pinales > Pinaceae > Pseudotsuga > Pseudotsuga menziesii. The sequence goes on along the minus strand of LPNX010758808.1, from coordinate 53,929 downwards.
CAGCTTGGAGATGACTATCAATATCCTATCAAAGGAATATGGGAAGCTTCCTACAAGCTGAAATCCTATGAGTCCATAAAAATGAAATAAGTCTTATATGTTCCAGGTCTAAAGAAGAATATTCTTTCTATATTATCTCTAGATAAGAAAGGATTCATATTTGCCTTTGTAGGTGGTCAAGTTATTATGTGGCCAAAAGGAAAAACTATAGATGTTGTAGTTGTAATAGGTATTGAAGAAGGAGGGATATACAAACTAAAAGGGAGTATAGACTTATCTTCACATATTGCACTATCAGTCTAATACGGCATAAAATAATTTCTCATGTAAGCTACAAAGAATTACCAATTGTGAGCAAGGTAGTAACAGGTCTACCAGAAATCCATATCCAAGTCTAAAGAAGAATAGTCTTTCTATATCAGCTCTAGACAAGAAAGGATTCATATTTGCCTTTGTAGATGGTGAAGTTATTATGTGGCCAAAAGGAAAAACTATAGATGTTGCAGTTGTAATAGGTATTGAAGAAGGGGGGATATACAAACTAAAAGGGAGTACATAATTGTCTTTCACATATTGCACTATTAGTCTACTATGGCATAAAATACTTGCTCATGTAAGCTACAAAGCATTACCAATTTTGAGCAAGGTAGTAACAGGTCTACCAAAAATCCATATCGACAATTAAGGGGTATGCAAAAGCTATGCTCAAGGAAAAAACACCAAGAATCCATTTCCAAACAGTAATAGTAAAGCAAAATGGATCCTAGATATTTTCCACTTAGATGTGTGTATACCAATGTCAACTAATTCCTTAAGCGCGTATGTCTATTATGTTTCTTTTATTGATGACTACTCATGTCATACTTGGATATATTTCTTAGAAAGGAAATATGATGTATTTGAAAAGTTCAAAGAGTTCAAATCTCTTATGGATAATGTCTCTAAAAATAAGATTAAGATATTAAGATCAGATAATGGAGGATAATTCACTTCAAATGAATTCAAGGACTTTTGCAAAGAAGCTGGGATTAAGAGGGAGATTACTACACCCTATAATCCTCAAAAAAATAGAAGCAGTAGAAAGGAAGAATAGATATATCATGGAAGCAATAAAAGCCATGATTCATGATCAAGATCCACCCATGTATTTATGGGATGAAGCAACAAAGAACTCATTCTATGTTCAGAAGAAATTATCCCACAGTGCGCTTGGAAACAAAACTCTAGAAGAAATGTTTATTGGTGAGAAGCTTGAATTCAATCACCTGAAGATATTTGGTTGTCTTGTTTACCTACATGTTCCCAAAGAGAAAACATCAAAGTTGGACCCCTTAAGAAACAAGGGAATATGTGTTGGATATAGTGATCAGTCGAAAGAACACGGAATATATATTCTAGGTTTTCGTAAAATTGAGGTTAGCAGAGATGTCACATTTGATGAAGATACATCCTTCAAAAAATCCAGAAAGACCCATGTTGATGAAGCAGAACAAGAAACTCCCAAAGTAGTAGAGATTAGTAAACCACCAGTTAGAGATGAATAATATCCTATACTAGAAGTTAAGGACATGGTAGAACCCTAAGAACCTATAGAGACACCTCATGAAATAATCTCAACAAGGAAATTACCATCTTGGGCTCGTGATATAATTCAAGAAACAAGAAAATATGGCGCACCAGAAGGAAGAAAGAGACTAACACTCCACTCCAACTACGTAGCATTAATGTGCAACCTTGTTGACAAAGAACCTACATTTTTTGAAGAATCCTCAAAGAAGAAGGAATGTATGGATGCCATGATTGAAGAATATCAATCTATATTAAAGAATGATGTTTGGGAATTGGTGCCTGTTGATGTATTTGTAACTTCGAAATGTATTCATCTATGTATATTATGTCTTGTAACCTGATGTTTATTTCAGGATGTATCTATTATGTAATTGAGTCATGTTGTCATGTCTTGATGTTCTGATCGGGAGGATCTATTATGTAAACAAGTCATGTCAAGTCATTATGGCTAACCCTCCGATTGTCTAAGGGTTAAAGTCCCCGTAGTTCCGGGGCACTAGGGTTATTAGACTCTCCTAGTAGAGGTCAGCCCTAGTAGGGTTTTAGTCATGAAGGGATTAGTATAAATAGAGAGCTGGAGTCTCTATTTAGCACACAACGTATACACACTCAAGTGTAGTGCATAGTTGAGGAAGGAGAAGACACTGGGGCTAGACAAGAAGAAGGTTACTGCTGTCGGGAGGTCACTTACTGTTTTGGGCTTTTCTATTTTGGTGTTGATTCTATCTCTGAGGAATTTGCAGGGTTTTATCCTTTATGGTTTCCTCGAGGAAAAACACTGTGTTCATTGTCTCTTGTGTTTAATTGTTGTGCTTGTTATTCTCTCAGTTAAAGATGCTAATAATGCTAGCTTAATGTTGAAAAACTAACATGGTATCGGAGCTAACCTAAGAAGAAGACACTATGCAGCTACGGGAACTAGGAATTCCTAGTTTGTGGATCTTCCTCCATAGATTTTCAGCAAAATTAAGGTGGAATAACTCTCCTCCTTAGGGTGCATCTTTCTGTAGAAGTAGAATCCAATTCTGAGGTTTTTTAGTTTTGGACCCGACACTACTGATGGACATTAGGGATTTTCACAGAAGAGGAATTTTTCAGTGAGCCCAGGCCTGGATTGATATCCTCCCCAAAATCAAAGTTAGGGATAAATTTCAAGGCATTTGGGTGGACAAAGCTCCAGAAAATCAAAACCCTAATTTGCTCCTAATCCAGTACTCCAGGATTTCAGCTCCAAATCTAGATCTGACATCTTGACCTGGTAAGATCTAAATCTTTTGTATTTCCATTTGAGGTTCTCAATTTAATATGTCTCATCATACCAAGCTTGATGAAAAGCTTGAGGGAGCTGATAACTTCCGAGCCTGGAAGTATAGGATCTCCCTGGTCCTGGAAGAAAATGAGTTGGACTCCTACATCCATGAGGAGGTTCCAGTTATAGAGGGAGATGAGGCTAGGGCATTACATAAGAAGAAGATGGTTATGGAAAAGAGGATGATTGTTGATTCTATCAAGGATCACCTTATCCCTCAGGTGTCCTCTCTCAAAACACCTAAATCTATGTTTGATTCCCTAACCAAATTGTTTGAAGGGAAGAACATAAACCAGAAGATGACTCTAAGGAATCAACTGAAGAATGTGAAGATCCAGAATGCAAAGACTATCCAGTCTTACTTCACAAGGGTTCAAGGAACAATTGGAAGCAGTATATGAAGAAGTGGAGAATGCAGAAATTGTGATGACCACCTTGAATGGTCTCCCTATGACATTGGACTCTTTCATTCAAAGGATTTGTGCTAGAAATAAGTTAGACAAGTTCAGCAGATTGTGGGAATAATGTTCTCAAGAAGAAGCTTGAATAGAAGCTCGAGAAGAGAAGATGGGAAGTGAATATCAAGCTCTCACAGTACAATCCAAGAAACCCAGATCCAACCATCACAAAACTAAGTACTCTCATCACGGGAATAACTCTAGAAATCCTAGAGATAGGTCTAAGTTCATTTGCTATACATGTGATGAAAAAGGACACTTTGCTAGAGATTGTCCTAAGAACAAAAGTAGCTCTCACAAGAAGAAGGGAAGCAAGAGAAGACATCATGCTCATGCTGCAGAGGATGATGAACCTTCATCGAAGAGAACTAGATATGAAAGTGAAGGTTCTTCAAGCGAGGATGAATATGTTTTGATCTCTACTCTCACGGGAAACATTACTCATGGGAGTGATGATTTGCTTATTGATAGTGGGGCCTCCAAACATATGACTGGATTCAAGGAATCCTTTGTGAGACTTTCAGAACATGAATCACCTCACAAGGTGAAGCTAGGAGATGACTACCAATATCCAATAAAAGGTAGTGGGGAATATTCCTATAAACTAGACTCTGGTAAGTATCTAACAATGAAGGAAATATTGTTTGTGCCAGGACTCAAGAAGAACCTTCTCTCCATATCAGCATTGGATGCAAAATCAATGAGGGTTGCATTCATAGATGGTCAAGTCATCATGTGGCGAAGAGGAAAGACTATCGATGATGTGTTGGTGATTGAAGAAAAAGAAGGAGGTTTGTACAAATTGAAGGGCCATCCAGAACAAGCCTTGTTCCATGACATAGTAGAGCCAAGTGAACTTTGGCATAGAAGGCTTGCACATGTGCATTACAGAGCACTACCTCTTGCAAGCAAAGATGTTGAAGGTCTTCCAGAAATGCAAGAAATACATGACAAGGTCTGCAAAGGATGTGCAAAAGGAAAGAACACAAAGAAGACATTTCCAAGCAGCGAAAGCAAAGCAAAAGGAATCTTGGAAATCATCCACTCTGATGTATGCGGTCATATGTCATCAAGCTCACTAAGCAGGTATGCATATTATGTTTCTTTTATTGATGATTTTTCTAGGAAGACATGGGTTTACTTCATGAAGAATAAAGATGAAGTATTCAACAAGTTCAAGGAATTCAAAGCCTTGATCGAGAATCACACTGAAAATAAGATCAAGACCTTTCGATCAGACAATGGTGAAGAATTCACTTCGAATGAATTCAAAGAGATATGTAAATAATTAGGGATTAAGAGGGAGTTGTCCACTCCTTATAATCCACAACAAAATGGGATTGTAGAATGGAAGAACCAAAATATCATGGAAGCTGCAAGAGCTATGATTCATGATCAAGATCTTCCTATGCATCTTTGGGCGGAAGCTGCCAGAACAGTGATGTATGTACAGAACTATACTCCACATAGAGTACTCTAGAACAAGACTCCTGAAGAAGTATTCTCCGGCAAGAAACCAGAAGTCAGCCATCTCAGAATATTTGGCTTTCCGGTATACATACACATTCCAAAAGAGAAGAGAACAAAATTAGATCCTTCAGGAAAGAAGGGTATATTTGTGGGATACTCAGAAAGCTCGAAGGCTTACAAAATATATTTCCCAGGATACAAGAAGATTGACATCAGCAGGGGTGTGAAATTTGATGAAGACATGTTGGTTTCTTCTCTGGGCAGACCCAGGTTTACTTTATTATACCAACAAAACCCCTAGCTCACTGGCCCTTTCGATGACAGACCGCAGAACGGCCTGAAGTCTCACCCGAAGTGATCCTAAATGGGTTGGCTGAAGAATCGGGTTTCCTCAACCAGGTTCTGTAGCATCCTAGATCGTCCTAACTCTACTTAACCAGCAGAATCTATCAGCAATGGATGTTTCTCTCTTCCTAGTTGACTCTGCTATGGGACTATCTCTTATCGCATCGCAACTTCTAGGCCGATGCGCAACTTTCTATTCTGCTCAACTCTTAACCTACGATATCTCACACCGCAGCTCCTCCAACAGTGCGATATCTCCTTTCTACACTATGATATTTCCTACATTAAGACTCAATATGCGCATCAACTCTCAAGGTCCAGAGGCTTTCTCCCTGGGTATAGTAGCTCAATTAACCTTCATTAGGATGTTAACAACTTCACTTAAGATTCTACAGTTTAACATGCTTAACATCAATTACGCTCAACTCACTGAACTGAATATATAGAAGTCACTAACACTGTAACTGTTAGCTGTCGTGACTCAAGCACTGATAAACTCATATACAGAATATTCGACGCATTCAACTCACGTTTAACCTTCTATGTTACTGTAAACTGAAGGATAGCATACATACATTCATTAACTGATAAGCAAAGTTCATGTAACGGATAACAGATAGCAAATAAGTAGAGCACAATCACATGGAACAGTCGCACAACACACAGATTTTACGTGGTTCACTTCCAGGGGGGAAGCTACATCCACGGGAACTGTGTTTTTATTATATCTTGAGAGAGTAACACAGTTCTGTTGCAACCTCTTATGTAGCTTGAGATCTTCTGGGAAAGTCCATGCACACAGCTAGGATCCCTTCTCTCTTAGATCTCTTCTCTTCCTATTATTCTTTCTTCTTACAATATATCCTTTCTCTCTCTCTCTCAATCCATGTAGATTGTTACATTCATGCTCAAGGAGCCGGTCACTGGTTACAGTAAGATAACTACAGACTTAACAATAGAACCAGAGCTCGACTCTCTCTCAAGGTCTTACAATACTGATGAAAACTAGTAACAACCTAAAACCCAACCTTGTATCTAACTAACTAGCTAACCTTTCATAATACAAAATACATGCTTAAATAGGTGGCCCAAAGGTCTCCTCGTGATAAAACAATATGGGCCTACAGTAAACCAAAACCCTAACTGTGATAGTCGGCCTATGTGTACTTTGAACTGCCGCTTACTGGTCACACTACAACTTCCTGCAGTTTTCCATGATTTTCGGTGCTGATCATCGGTTCGGGCACTGCTTCCTCGGTTGCTCCCCTTCTGTCCTTTATCTTTAATACCTCAGCCCATTGCTTCTTTTCCATTTATGAGGGTAGATGAGCCCTCCTGTCATTGCCACTACCTTAAATGCAGTGGTTGAGCTCTCTTCTCAGCCACTTCAGGTACTCTTTTCCTTTGAGTTTCTTGTACCGACCACCATGGGAAATGTGCTACGGTGTCGTACCTTTATCACGTCTCTTATATTTCTAGTTTATCGCCAAAAATGTCTTACCTCCAAAAATTGTCCATCTTCTACCAAAAATAGTAACTTTTCCTGTAGTTGCGGGGCCCTGCTTCAACATTCCCCTAACACTTACTTGTGGCTCATCCCCGAGCCACTAATAACTAGCTTCTCTTGTTGTAGATTCTCCTTGGCTTCCTACGAAGTCCTTGCAAATCTCTCCCTGAGTCCTACAACATATTTGTCCATAGCTTCGACATAGTCTTGTGCCGCTTCAAGCATAACTTGACTAATCAGGGGGTCTTCTGTGCTATCAATTTCACTTTTGCTTGCAGTGAACTCCTTGACCTTCTGCTCAACCGCATCGACCAGCTCTGCGATTTGTTCATGATACGGTTGAAGCATATTATTGAATTGTATCTCTTTTTCTCGCAACCGTTGCACTTCCTGTTGCAAATGGTTCATCTATGTCGTCTTCTTCATCTTTGCAAGAGCTCCTAAGCTCTTTACTTCTTCCTTTATTGCTTCTATTGCATTCTCTATGTCCTGGATGCTCTGCTACAAATCCAGTCTATCTGGGAGCTCTTCTAGCTCCGACCATGTCTTTGTCGCATCAGCTAGCAATGACTCTGCATCATCTATGTGACACTTCATCTGTGTTGAAGTGAGTCTAAAGGCCTATGCCCTTGCTTCCTTGTCTACCTCAGGTGTGCCTGGTGCTCGAGCCTCAAGCTTAGCAATCTACGCCTTGTGGTCTTCCTACATCTTGACCACTATCTCTTCTAGAGCCTTTGCTCTATCTGCAATTCTTCTTACTTTCTGCATTAGAGGCAAGGAAAACTCGATGTTACACTGGGGTAACTCTAATGTGATGTTCTGCAGGACCTGAATTAGATCTTGTTCCCTTTCTTCATATTGTCTTAACTCCTCCACCTTTGTCTGAAAGCCTACGGTGAGCTCTGCATTCTGTTGTATCAGCTGAGTGTTCTGCTTATGAGTCGTAAGCTCTCTATCCCTTTCAAAATCATCTTTACAGCACGAGGAACATCGCAATGATGCGATGTCACACCGCATCGTCCTGAACCAAAAAGTTGGCATGAAACTCCACAACGTTCAAAAACTCTGCAATCATCCTATGAGTTGTGCAAAATAAACTTTCCTGCTGCAATTCCTCCTACTTAGAACTTTTTCACCTGGTGTAGACTAGTTATGGGTGTGATGCCTCCTTTCAACTACACTAGACATCTGCACCACTTAGTTGTCTGAGTTAGGGTTTCGAGGTGGAGTGGATATCACTATAAAGCTTAAGCCTAATACCATTAATCAAAGTAGGAACAAGTTCCCCGTTCAGTTTATTGAGCTGAACGAAACCTCCTTCTGTAACTTGCTGAATCTGATATGGCCCCAAACAATGTGTCTTGAACTTCCCTGGAAACTTAGCAAACTTGCTGTCATAAAGGAGCACTAGGTCTCCTATCCGAAAAATCTTTCTCTTGATGTTCCTATCATGCCAATATTTTTCTCATGCCTTCTGCACTTTTTGATGAAATCCTGCGATGAATCTGTCTTCTTCTAAAGCAAGCAGTTTCTCTAATCTTTCATTCATCGTATCTGTATCAGCCATCTCGATAATTTGAGCAATTCTTAAACTGGGAATAATATATTCCATAGGCATAACAGCCTCTTGTACATACACCAAGCTGAAAGGTGTGTGTCCTGTAAGTTTATTGCATGTAGTCCTATAGGCCCATAACATAGCATTAACCCTGAGGTCCCAATCGTCTCTTTGGCTGTTACAGATCTTAGAAAGAGAATTTTCTAGAATCTTGTTAAAATCCTCCACCATACCATTAGCTTGTGGGTGGTAGGGAGTTCTCTTATGGTGCTGTATCTGAAATTCCTTCATCAAGGCCTCAATAGTGCGATTCAGAAAGTGTGTGCCTTGATCACTCATCAAAATTGTTGGACATCCAAATCTACTAATGATGTTTTCAAAATGAACTTTGCAGCTATAGCGGCATCACAATTCCTTACTGCTTTGGCCTCTACCCACCTGGTGAGGTATTCTATTCCTGTGATGATGCATCTCGCACCAGTTCGTTTCCCTAGTGGGTTGATAGGACCCACGAAATCTATAGCCCACTTGTCAAATTCTCACAGCGGCATTTCATCTCTCCTTGAAGGTTTTCCTACCCTCTGGCAGATATCGCAGCATCTACAAAACTCCTTAGTGTCTTTATGCAAAGTAGGCCACCATAATCCTGCAGCTAGAATTTTCTTAGCAGTCGGCTTTCCTATGAAATGACCTCCTACGGCACTTGAATGTTCTTCTCTGATAATGGCCTCTTTCTCATGCGGCATAACGCATCTGCGCAGGACTTCATCTAGACCTAACTTGTATAAATGTCCTACGATCAAAGTGAAATCTACTGCTTTAACAACTAATTGTTTCTTTTGCTGCACAACCATGGGACTAACCCATTCACTCTCTTCTACTGGCTCAATGATGCCTGCTACTAGCATCTTATCAATATCATCCTTAACTTTTTCTTTATAACGAGGATTTAATCTGTATGGACGCTACTTAACTGGCCTAGCATCCTCTTTCAAAGGTATCCTCATGACTCCCAAATCTCCTACTATTCCCTTCATCTCTATAAACTTAGTGGGAAATAAATCCTAATAGTCATGTAACAAATCTGCGATGTGTCCTACCGTTTCATCATCCCAATAGTCTCCAATAGAGGCAAACTTGGGTTCTGTTTCTGTGCCAATATTGATCTTTTTAATCTTAATAGAATCTGTGACAGTTGGAATCTCTAGCTTTGGTCCATCAACTTCGTGAGTCCCTTCTGACTCTAGAATGTTGATACTGCAAGGATTCTCATCCTCGTCACCTGGCTCTTCTGCGAAGTTGTAACACTCTAGCGCATGTTCTAACTAGATGTCCCAATCAAGGTGAGCATACACTGGTAGGGTACAGTCATCAAATATCTTAGTCTTTATAATCTCTAGAGCCTGATCAATGCTTGGATACTCAGATTCAAAAGTGAAAGTGAGTACAAAGTTGTCTATCATAAGTGGCCATCTAATATTTCCTCTGCACAACTCTGTCTCAGTGTACTAGTTCCTTGGGACTGTGTCTAAAGTGTGAATGAATAGGTGAACCCATTCATCCTCTGGAAGGTCTGACCAATTATGTTCACAAATCTTAATATGTGACCTGGGGTCACTTTCTCCTATATATTTCTGCTGTAAACACTCCATGTCATTAGAGAATCTGATCACCATCAATCTCTTAAAATCATCCCATAATGTGATATTTTCTTTATGTGCATGCCACCATCTTGTAGGTGTGGCTCTTACTGCAAGGTCAATAGCTGCCATCCTCTGCTCATGAGGAATTTCCTGCTCAAACTGCTGTAAAAAGTCATTGACATCTGCTAAGCCATCAAACGATGGAATATCCTTAACCTCTGTGCCAATCCATCGCAGTGACTTAGTCATAAATGCACATCTACGAGCTGAAACTTCATAAAGTCTATTCTGCCAATTTTCTAAACTAGCATCCGAGTCCGATGCGCATGAGCTATTGCATTGCCAACTAATATTTCCTTCTGCGGTGGGATTGATATAATCACTATGGTTAGCAGTCATCTGATAGAGGCTCTCCATATTACGCACCTCTTCCTCTGCTCTGATAGGTTCAATGTATTGAGGACCCTGAAAAGGATCCAACGGTGCGATGACTCGAATATGTTTATCCTCAAAGGTCATTTGTCTTTTCTTCAAGTTGATAATAGCCATGTTATCAATTACCCAATCAATACCTAATAAAGTTGGATACGGTCTGCTATCACCATTAATTTCTATGACTTCAAAATCTGCAAAGCTACGAACTCCGTCAATGTCAACTGGTACTTGCGGTAATAGAACCAGTGGCGATACCCTCTGCTGATTTCCTAATCACAGATGGATAGGTGATCTGGCTAACTTAGGGCTACCCATTTGTTCCCATGTCTGCTTAGTAAGAACATTTACCTCTGATCCTAAATCTAGGATTACCTCATCCATTTCAAATTCTCCAATTTGTGCTGTGAGTGTCATTTCTCTTCCTGTTCTTGTATGGCCCATAATATGATGAACAACACGTTGCATACTACTCACAGAAGAAGACTGCTGGTACTAATCTATGATGCATTGAATCTCTCCTATGGCTTTCTCATTTCTTACAAGTTTCAAGAAGCTCCGCAGGAAGGATTGTACACTTCCTATCAACTCATCCTCTTCGCACCTTCTAGATGTGGTAGCCTGCGATATCTGCACAGGACTAACACCACAAGGTTTTTTCTACGGTACGGCCCTACAAGGCAATACCTATGATCCTGGTAGTGTAGGGTCAGTAAAGAAAGTTGTATCTTGCTAAAATGTTTCTTTGTTCTTCTGCAGGTCAAGCGGTGTAGATTTATCAGTGGCTTTATGTACCCACTTCAGACCTGTATTCTTTTCGGCATCCTGTGATGTCCTACTAGTAGAACCACTGCTACGAGTCACAACATTGACTCTTGGTTCTGGTTCTTTCTGATCAGCAGTAATAAGCTGAATATTCTGGTTTACTACTGGCTTAGGATCCTTAATCCTGGCTATCAATATAGGACATTCTTCTATAGTATGATCATAGGACTTCCAATACTTACATGTTGTAGTAGGGTTCTGACAATCCCTAGCATAATGTCCTATAGCTCCACAGTTGTAACAAATGATCGGTCCACGGCCGTGGCCAAAGCCTCCACCATGGCCTCTTCCTCTAAATCCTCCACCACGGCCATCATGAGCCGGTTCATGCTGTGGACCTGCTGATGGTCTTGGTGTCTCTGACTGGACTCTGTAGAAGTCATGTTTTCTCTCTATCATGAGATCATAAGCTCTGCAATTATTTTCATCATGTCCTATTGACTTACAGAAGTTACAGTATAAATTCTTAGGAGTTTGTACATACTTCTAAAGTAAAGGGCATTCCTGTGGTCTATGTCCTCTTGTTCTACATATGTCACACCATGGCCCTTGATTCTGTACTAAGGGGTTAGGATCCCCACTTGATATATACTCAACAAATACTGGACAGTTATCTTTGGTATGGCCATGTCCTTTACACTTTGTACACCATAATTCTTGTGCAACCTCTTTTCCTTTCTTAATCTCATGTAGCTATAAAGTGAGATTGGCTAACTAATTCTGTAAGTTTGTCATACCTGCACTAGTCTCAGCTAAAGGTGAAGCCTCTAGTTTCATTGCCATCTCCAATGCATCATCATGCGTATGGAGTTTCTGTTGCATTAGTGGAAGTCTGATGTGAGGGAGTAGTGCTGCGATGAACCATTCCTTATGCTGCTCCGGTGCAAACTCAAAACTAACTTGGTCTATAAGAGCTTTAAATTTTTTATCGAAATCCCATACTGACTCTATGGGTAACTGTTTAATGTCTTTAAGTTCTGTGATACATTGTGACTCAGACTTGGGTTTCTTAAATTCCTTAATCATTGCGGTCTTGACCTCTACAAGTGTTTTGTTCTGTGCTGATGTATACTTCATATACCATGTTAAAGCTCTGTCTCTTAGTGTAGTGGCCAACTGGACAAGCTTAGTATTGTCATCCTGGATCTGTTTAATGGTCCATACAGCTTCACATAGGAACTCTTGTGACATTACACTTACTTAAATTATTCATCTGAGAATATATCCAGTACTCCTTTTTCATATAATAACATATTAAGGGACAAATTTAAATAGTTTAGGTACTGACCGCGATATCCCTTGAAGAAGTACCATTCTGCTTCGCTGAAACTCTTTCTTTGATCAATTGCAAACTCTGTAATGAAACCTTCCAGCAAACTCGCAAGCCAGAAGTCTACTGCCCATGAAATGGGATTATCTACGCTCTTCATGGCGTGAATCAGCTCCGGTGTCCAGACAATTTTCCTTTTCTTCTTGAATAAGTGCTTATCATTCAACTTTGACAACCAATCGTACAACTCATTTGCATAGGTTGCAAAAAATATCGCATACAAGTCTGTGAAGATATGTTTCTATAGCCAGTCCTCTGTACTCAGTCTAGGACTCTTGTTTTCTTTCTTATCAAATTCTCTTTAGTTAGACTCAACCCACTGGTTAAGTTCTTCTTTAATAGGATCCAACAGAACATCAGCTCTTCAATTTGTTCAAAACTGGTGACGGAACCATTTGTTGGTTTCTTCTCTGGGAAAAACCGGGTTTACTTTATTATACCAACAAAACCCCTAGCTCACTGGCCCTTTCTGTGATAGACCACAGAATGGCCTGAAGTCTCACCCGAAGTGATCCTAAATGGGTTGGATAAAGAATCAGGTTTCCTCAGCCAGGTTCTCTAGCATCCTAGGTCCTCCTGACTCTACTTAACCAGTGAAATCTATCAGCAATGGCTATTTCTCTCTTCCTAGATGAATTTGCTATGGGACTGTCTCTTATCGCATCACAACTTCTAGGCCAATGCGTAACTTTCTCTTCTGCTCAACTCTTAACCTACGATATCTCACACTGCAGCTCCTCCGACACTGCGATATCGCCTTTCTATGCTGTGATATTTCCTACAGTAAGACTCAATATGTGCATCAACTCTCAAGGTCCAGAGTCTTTCTCCCTAGGTATAGTAGCTCAGTTAACGTTCATTAGGATGTTAACAACTTCACTTAAGCTTCTACAGTTTAACACGCTTAACATCAATTACGCTCAACTCGTTGAACTGAATATACAGAAGTCACTAACACTGTAACCGTTAGCTGTCGTGACTCAAGCACTGATAAACTCATATACAGAATACTCGACACATTCAACTCATGTTTAACCTTCTATGTTACTGTAAAGTGAAGGATAGCATACATACATTCATTAACTGATAAGAAAAGTTCATGTAACGGATAACAGATATAAAATAAGTAGAGCACAATCACATGGAACAGTCACACAACACACGGATTTTATGTGGTTCACTTCCAGGGGGGAAGCTACATCCACAGGAACTGTTATTTTATTATATCTTGAGAGAGTAACACAGTTTTGCTGCAACCTCTTATGTAGCTTGAGATCTTCTGGGAAACTCCACGCACACAGCTGGGAGCCCTTCTCTCTTAGATCTCTTCTCTTCCTATAATGCTTTCTTCTTACAATATATCCTTTCTCTCTCTCTCTCAATCCCTGCGGATTGTTACATTCATTCTCAAGGAGCCGGCCACTTGTTACAGTAAGATAACTACAGACTTAACAATAGAACCAGAGCTCAACTCTCTCTCAAGGTCTTACAATACTGATGACAACTAGTAACAACCTAAAACCCAACCCTCTATCTAACTAACTAGCTAACCTTTCATAACACAAAATACATGCTTAAATAGGTGGCCCGAAGGTCTCACCATGATACAACACTGTGGGCCTATCCCAATAGTAACCCAAAACCCTAACTGTGACAGTCAGCCTATCTGTACTTTGAACTGCTGCTTACTGGTCATACTACACCTTCCTGCAGTCTTTCTTGATTTCCAGTGCTGATCGTCGGTATGGGCACCGCTTCCTCAGTTGATCCCCTTCTGTCCTTTATCTTTAATACCTCGGCCCATTTCTCCTTTTCCATTTATGAGGGTAGTTGATCCCTCTTGTTGGTGTTGCTGCCTTAAATGCAATGGTTGAGCTCTCTTCTTGGTCGCTTCAGGTACTCTTTTCCTTTGACTTTCTTGTACCGACTGCCACAAAAAATGTGGTACAGTGTCGTACCTTTATCACATCTCTTATTTTGCTAGTTTATCGCCAAAAATTTCTTTCCTCCAAAAATTGTCCATCTTCTACCAAAAACAGCAGCTTTTCCTGTAGCTGCAGGGCCTTGCTCCAACAAGACACAACTTAGAACAAATCCAGAAAGAGACCTGCTGAAGAACCTGAAGAAGTAGAAGCACATAGAATTCATGATACAACCATGAATGAAGTAACTCAAGAAGAAGATCAAGAATTTAAATAACCACAAAGACCTATAGATCCACCTCTGGATAAGAATCCTCATAAGAGGAAACCTGCTTGGGTATGAGAACTTATCCAAGGTGCAGAAAGATATGGGGCTCCAGAAGAGAATCATAGAGAAAGAAAGAGGACCAGATCCTGCTTCGGGTATGTAGCTTTACTATGTGATTTCATTGATAAAGAACCTTCCAATTATGAAGAAGTGGCAAAACAGAAAGAATGGAAGGATGCTATGATCAAAGAATATCAATCGATCACGAAGAATGATGTTTGAGATGTTGTCCCAAGACCAGAAGGGAAGTCAGCTGTAACTTCCAAATGGATCTACAAGATCAAGCATGCTGTAGACGGTAGCATTGAAAATTATAAGGCAAGATTTGTGGCTCGGGGTTTCTCTCATAAAGAAGGAATAGATTATGAAGAAACCTTTGCACCTATAGTCAGATACACTTCCATCAGATCAATGCTTGCTCTGGCTGCAGTGATGAAATGGAAGATACACCAGATGGATGTCAAGACTACTTTCTTGAATGGTGTAGTGGAAGAGGAAGTGTATGTAGAACAACCACTCAGTTTTGAGACACATGACAGAGAGTCTCATGTATGTAGATTGAAGAAAGCCCTGTATAGTCTAAAATAGGCACCCAAGACTTGGTACGGCAGGATTGACAGTTTTCTATCTAGTTTGGGCTTTACAAATAGTAAAGCAGATTCCAACCTATACTACAAGGTTGAAGATGGCAACCTATTGATGCTTCTACTATATGTAGATGATCTATTTGTGATAGGTACAGATGGGTTGATTGCTGATACAAAGAGAAAGCTTGCTGCTGAGTTCGAAATGAAGGACTTGAGTATGATGCATTATTTTCTAGGTATGGAGGTGTGGCAGAGTGCAGATGGAATCTTCCTTGGATAAGGGAAGTATGCAGTAGAGATCCTAAAGAGGTTTGGGATGATGAACTGTAATGTTATGGCCACACCTATGGCATCGAACCTGAAGCTATTGAGTGATGCTTCATCGGAGATGGTTGATGCCACAATGTATCATCAGATGATTGGGTCCTTGATGTACCTGACGAACACAATACCAGACATTTGCTTTGCTGTGAACACCTTGAGCCAGTTCTTGACAGATCCGAGAAATGTTCACTTGATTGCTGCAAAGCATATTCTAAGGTACCTGAAGGGTACAGTTGATTATGGGCTCAAGTATGAGTCAAATTAGAAGATTAACCTAGAGGGTTATGTCGATTCAGATTGGGCAGGCAGTGCCATCGATAGGAAAAGCACTTCAGTGTGTTACTTCAGTATGGTATCAGGTGTGATCTCTTGGTTTAGCAGGAAGCAATCCTGTGTGGCACTAAATACAGCTAAAGCATATTATGTCGTAGCTTGTTCTACTAGTTGTGAGACAATATGGCTACGGAAGCTACTATCTAATATATTTTTATCTCCAGTTGGATGCTACTTGTATACATTGTGACAACCAGAGTTGCATGAAGTTTTCAGAGAATCCAATGTTCCATGACAAGTCGAAGCATATCAAGATCAAGTATCACTATATCAGGGATATGGTGCAGAGGGTGTTAGTTTTTCATCATATAAGCTAGCATTATGATCTTAGGATCTTTTCACTGAGAGAATAACAAGCATAGCAATAAAACATAAGCACATCACAAGAGACAAGAGACACAAAGAGTTTTCCTTGGGGAAACCATAAAGGAGAAAACCCCGCAACTTCCTCAAAGATAGAATCAGCACCAAAATGGTAAAACCAGAAAACAGTAAGATGCACTCCTGACAGCAGTAATCTTCTTCTTCTGTCTAGTCCCAGTGAATTTCATTCCTCACTAATGCGCCACACTTGAGTGAGTGAGTGATGTGTTGCACAAGTGATAAATAGAGAGACTCTCGCTCTCTATATATATTCTTCTATTCACTTGAAGTGCACTTAATCATGTCGGCCCAACTTAACAATTACTTACTAGAGCCTACACCTTAATGAGTGTATAATAACCCTAGTGCCCCGAAACTGTGGGGACTTCCACAATGACTTGAAAAGACTTGTTTACATTATTAATCCTCCCGATCGGAACATTGGGGCATGACATGACTCAAATACATTACAATAAATCCCGGAATAAATATCGGGTTACAATAGATAAGAAATACATTCCGAAGTTACAATTACATCAACACTCCCTCTTAACTAGGAAGGTATTTTCTCGACACAATATATATCAGCACAAGTCTTCTTCTTTGTATCATCTGGGTCATCGTCAAGTCCTTGTCATCTTCAATTCATCTTCATCTTCAAGTCATCTTTCATTTGGATCTGAATCATCACTCAATATAGATCATCACCACTGAATCATACTCGATCGTCATTGGATCATACTCGATCTGGAACATCATCACTAGATCTAGATCATCACTCGATCTGGATCATCATCACTGGATCTAGATCATCTCTCGATCTAGATCATCATCACTGGATCTGGATCATCTCTCGATCTGGATCATCATGGTAAATCATCATTGGATCTGGATCATCTCTCGATATAGATCATCACTAGACTAGATCTGGATCATCACTCGATCTGGATCTGGATCTAGATCATCTCTTGATCTGGATCATCACTGCTAGATCTGGATCATCACTCGATCTGGATCTCTCAGAGTCATCATAACTGGATCTGGATCATAGCTCGATCTGGATCTCATATGGTCATCATCATGTGTGTACTATCTCGTCATAGGAATTTCTATAGAGCCAGCCCTTTTTCATGCTGGTTGTAGGCCTATCCACCAGGTAGGTCTTCGCCCAGCACTTACATCTGACTTGCTCGTCAGAAAGGCACGCCCAACACTCACATCTAATCATGTAGTAAACTACAATCACATCAGAAAGGCCCAGCACTCACATTCACCAGCATGGTAGGCACATCAACTACCATCTGTGAAATGGCTCTGCACTTACATCTGACCTACTCGTCAGAAGGGCATCACATGCATCTAGGCTAGAACCACATCGACCACAATGATGAAAGAACCCTGTTCTTTTCACCCAGGCTGGAACCACATCCGCCACAATGATGGAAGATTTTGTGCACTCACATCTGACCTGGTAGGAACTGAATCCTACACCCTCGTCAGAATGGCCCCCAGTCCTAGACTAAGCTACCTGGTAACTGAACAGGTGCCTCCAATCTCCTGGAGAGTGGTAGTTTCCCTTACATCTTCCCTACTCGACAGAATATCTAGCACTCACATCTGACATGGGAGGAACTTAATCCTTTAGCCATGAAAAGAATGGCTCAGCCCTTACATCTGACCTGCTCGTCAAAATAGCTCTCTCAGTCCCAGACTGAGTGTTCCTGGTAACTGACCAGGTGCCTCCATTCCCAGAATGGCAATTAGCACTCATATCTGACATGGAAGGAACCAAATCCTCTCACCATGATAGAATGGCTCAGCCCTTACATCTGACCTGCTCGTCAGAATGGATTTGGATCTCTAGCACTCATATCTGACATGGAAGGAACTGAATCCTCTCACCATGATAGAATGGCTCATCCCTTACATCTGACCATGGAAGGAACCAATCCTCTCACCATGTCAGAATGGCTATGGGTCTCATCACTTTCTCTTGGAGGAAACCTCGATCTGGAGAACACCAAGTCTCTCTCTGAAGTACTCGAACTTCAGCCTAGCCAATGGCTTCATTAATACATCAGCTATCTATTCCTCTGTCACAACATACTAGAGCTTCACTGCTCCTCTCTGCACCATATCCCTGATATAGTGATACTTGATCTCGATATGCTTCGACTTGTCATGGAACACTGGATTCTCTTCACGCAACTCTGGTTGTCATAATGTATACAAGTAGCATCCAACTGGAGATCAAATATATTAGACAGTAGCTTCCGTATCCATACTGCCTCACAACTAGCTGAACAAGCTGTGACATACTCTACTTCAGCTGTACTCAGTGCCACACAGGATTGCTTCCTGCTAAACCAAGAGATCACACCTGATCCCATACTGAAGCAACACTCTGAAGTGTTCTTCTTATCGATGGCACTACCTGCCCAATATGAATCAACATAACCCTCCAAGTTAACCTTCTGATTCGCATCATACTTGAGCCCATACTCAACTGTACCCCTGCATGCTTTGCAACCATCAGGTGAACATGTCTCATTGTGTTCACAGCAAAGAAAATATCTGATCTTAGGTACATCAAGGACCCAATCATCTGACGATACATCGTAGCATCAACTGACTCTGATGAAGCATCACTCAACACCTTCAGGTTCGATGCCATAGGTGTGGCCATATTCTTGCAGTCCATCATCCCAAACCTCTTCAGGATCTCTACTGCATACTTCCCTTGTCCAAGGAAGATTCCATCTGCATTCTTCCACACCTCCATGCCTAGAAAATAGTGCCTCGACACATAACAGGATAATCATTGGTCTTCTGCCTTCAACCTTGAAGCAAAGGTTGGAATCCACTTTACTCTCAGTAAAACCTAGAATTGTCAGTAATCTGCCCATCCTGTTGTACCATGTCAAACCTCAAGATATTCTATAGTCACTCCCTCTAAAGTGAAGCATCATACTCCCTTTGTCTGCTGTGCTCTATGCACTGAAAACATTTTGTACCGGAGTGACAAGTAGCTTCCTATGCTACTAATATTCTATGTGACCATCTAGTGTATAGACTTGCATCTTCAACCTTGTAGAAAAGGTTAATATCTTCAGCAGGCTCATCATGTATGTATTTAAACTCTTACTGGCTGCAAATATCTCTTCGTAGTCTAGGCCTTCTTTTCGTGAGAATCCTCGTGCTACGAATCTTGCTTTGTATCCCATGATGTTTCCATCTATCGCATGATGGAACTATGAACTTCTCTTCAGGTCTCGATACTGTGACCTAACATCATTCTTCTTGAACTGGTCTTCGCTTTATTCTTGGTGGCTAGAAGTTTCTTGCATCAATGATTTCACTACACTCATCACATTATTCTTTGTCTTTGAACTGTCGTCACTTGTTCTTCGAAACAAGTCTTCATTCTTCTTTGCTTGTAGGTGATTATGTATGCGGGCTTTCCTAAAAGTCAAATGCATTTGTATGGTTATAATATTTCATAAGGAATATTCATAGTAGCAAATACTTATGCATAAATATATGATCATGCAACTACTTTGGCCAATACAACATTCATCCATATCTCACTGAAACTTTCTAGATGCCTTCCATCTCTACCAGGACAACGTTGAGATTGTGCACTAATCCAATATGTCAGCAAAGAGTTTTCATTCTAAATAAGTAGAAATGGAGAGTTGTATAGCACCATGAGCTACTTACCCATCACATGCATATTAGTAGTATACTATCGTTAATGAAAACATCCTATCATGCATAATACAATAAATGAATATAAACAATTGCATAACAAAACAATGAAATGACAACTGAATGCTTATCTTTATTTGTTTCGTGGGTACACTGCTTCTTGAGCCTTCAGCTTCATCGTCTTCTTCATTCATGATAGCATCGTTTCTTATACAAATTCTAAGGAGGATAAGAGGTGCTTCAAGAGTTCAGATCTTCATATTCCTCATTGCTTGAGGGATCTTCTTTGGATGGTAAGAGCTTGATCTTCAGTTGCTCCCACCTTCTCTTCTCAAGCTTCTTATTCTTGTGAGTTCTCTTTCTAGAGTCTATTGAAAGTAATCACTTCCTTTTGGCACACATTCCTCACATGAATGAATCCTACGATCCTGGGAGGCCATTCAAAGGTGGCCATCACCACTTCTGCATTCTTCACTTTTTCTTTTACCGCTTCAAGTTTTTCTTGATTTGAGAGACTCGTATGACTGCATGGTCTCTGCATTCTAGATCTTCACATTCTTCAACTAGTTTCTTAAGGTCATATTCTGATTTCTGTTCTTCCCTTCAAATAGCTTGGTCAAGGAATCAAAACATCTTTGGTGTCTTTAGGGAAGACACTTGTAGTACAAGTCGATTCGTGACTTAATCAACCATGATCTTCTTGGCCTTGACCAAGTTCTTCTTGTGAAAGGCTTCTAGCCTCATCTCCCTCTGAAACTAGAACCCCCATACTCATGTAGGTGTCCAATCCATTTTCTTCAGAGAGATCATATACTTCTAGGCTTGGAAGTTGTCAACTTCCCCAAGCTTGTCACCAAGCTTATGTGATATATCATATTGAAATGAGAACCTCAAATAGAAATAGCAAAGGATTAGATCTTACCGATCTGAGGTGTCCGTCCTTCTCCCGGAGTTTGCTGATCTAGGGTTTCTCACAAAAACCCTAATTTTCAAAACTTGGAATATTTTAGATTTGATTGGACAAAAATATAGATCTCTTCAAATGGATCTGTCCAATGTACTCCTTTTTTGAAAACAGTGGAGGGAAGCTCCCGGAACAGGAAGCCCTAGTTTTCCAATTTCTTTTGCAGAAATGTCTGTTACTATTTCTGTGATATCTCCAAAGTTACAGTTCCGCTGCATCTGAAATTTTGTACTGAGGTAACCTAGCATGTCCCTGATCTAAAACTGTAGGTTTTATCATAATTGGTTTCACCATTTGGGATTTATGATCCTTTTCCCAAGGTGACATGTTACAGGACTGTTCAGAACAGCGACGTTGTACGGAATGCCACGTGTCATTGGTTCATCTTCCGAGTCTGAAATTCATACCATCGAAATTAAAGTCCATGCCATTTCTGGAAAATATTTAGAAATTCCTTTTGGACCTCTTTACCCCAAGATATTGCAGATCTCCCCAGATGTCCTGTTTAGGGATGAATTCTGGAAGAGGCTGGAACCCTAACTTGGAGAGATCATATCTCCTGGAATACAACGAATCTGAGTCTGATTTTTGGATACAAGATTCATCAAGAGTTTATCTTCAGCCCCTACAATTTGCAGAATTTGAGACGTCTCCAAACTCGGAATATAGCGAATGTACCAAAACTTATAAGTTTTAGTATTTAGGGTTTTTCCTAGCCTGGGGTCAAACTAGGGTTTGACTTTCCCGAAGTTTCACCCAACCAAATTTCTTGATCCAAGTCTCTAAAATTCGGTTTTGATGAGGAGAAAAATCCTATGCTGGTCTCACTCAAAAATTATTTTTCTGTAGAAATCCCTAATTTCCGCATCAAAAACTGAAAAAGCTCATAATCGAATTCTGCTTCGACAGAAAGATGCACCCTTCAATGGAGAGTCATCCTAGCATAATTTTGCTGATAGATTGTGGAGAGATACCCAAAAATTAAGAATCCCTAGCTTCTGTAGCTGTACAATGTCTTCTTCTCAGGTTAGCTCTGATACCATGTTAGTTTTTCATCATAGAAGCTAGCATTATGATCATAGGATCTTTTCACTGAGAGAATAACAAGCACAGCAATAAAACATAAGCACATCACAAGAGACAAGAGACACAAATAGTTTTCCTCGGGGAAACCATAAAGGAGAAAACCCCACAACTTCCTTAAAGATAGAATCAGCACCAAAATGGTAAAACTAGAAAACAGTAAGATGCACTCCCGACAGCAGTAGTCTTCTTCTTCTGTCTAGTCCCAGTGAATTTCCTTCCTCACTAATGCGCCACACTTGAGTGAGTGAGTGATGTGTTGCACAAGTGATAAATAGAGAGACTCTCGCTCTCTATTTATATTCTTCCGTTCACTTGAAGTGCACTTAATCATGTCGGGCCAACTTAACAATTACTTACTAGAGCCTACACCTTAATGAGTGTATAATAACCCTAGTGCCCCAAAACTGTGGGGACTTCCACAATGACTTCACAAGACTTGTTTACATTATTAATCCTCTCGATCTGAACATCAGGGCATGACATGACTCAAATACATTAAAATAAATCCTGAACTAAACATCAGGTTACAATAGATAAGAAATGCATTCCAAAGTTACAATTACATCAACAGAGGGGAGCAGTGAAGCTCCAGTATGTTGCGATGGAGGAATAGATAGCTGATGTATTGACAAAGCCATTGGCTAGGCTGAAGTTCAAGTACTTCAGGGAGAAGCTTGGTGTTCTCTAGATTGAGGTTTCCTCCAAGAGAAAGTGATGAGACCCATAGCCATTCTGACATGGTGAGAGGATTGGTTCCTTCCATGGTTAGATGTAAGGGCTAAGCCATTCTATCATGGTGAGAGGATTGGTTCCTTCCATGTCAGATATGAGTGCTGGCCATTCTGTCGAGTAGGACAGATGTAAGGGAAATTGACATTCTGAGAATGGAGGCACCTGGTCAGTTACCAGGAAAACTCAATCTAGGACTGAGAAGCCATTCTGACATGGTGAGAGGATTGGTTCCTTCCATGGTTAGATGTAAGGGCTGAACCATTCTATCATGGCTAAAGGATTAAGTTCCTCCCATGTTGGATGTGAGTGTTGGCCATTCTTACAAGTAGGTTAGATGTAAGGGCAACTACCATTCCAAGAATGGAGGCACCTGGTGAGTTACCAGGTAGCTCAGTATAGGACTAGGGGCCATTCTAATGCTATCATAGGATTAGTTCCTTCATGATCATATGTGAGTGCACTCCCTTTCGATGCGATGTGTTTACACATGGCCGAATGTAAGTGCAGATCCTTTCCTACAAGATGAGGTTGGATATAAGTGCTGAGACATTCTGGCGTGATGTGTTTACACATGGTCAGATGTGAGTGCTGTGCCTTTCCAACAAGATGGGGTTGGATGTAAGTGCATATCCTTTTCAATGCGATGTGCTTACACATGATCGAATATAAGAGTTGAGCCTTTCTGACAAGATGAGGTCAGATGTGAGTGCTGGGCCTTTCTGACAAGATGAGGTCAAATGTGAGTGCTGGGCATGCCTTTCTAACATGATGAGGTCAGATGTAAGAGCTGGGTGGGCCATTCTGACTAAGTGTCAGATATAAGCGCTGATGAAGACCTACATGAAGGGTAGTCCTATAGGATTGACTCTGTAGAACTTCCTGTGATGAGAAGAATCGAGATAGCACCATTATGAGATAGCATATGATGATATAGACTTGATTATGATCCAAATGAGATGATCCAAACTTGATGACGATCCAGATCGAGTACTGATCCAGCAATGATGAGCCAGTATTCATTATGATGCAGATCCCGTGATGAAGAAGACTTGAAGAAGAATATGACTTGAAGACAAAGAAAATTCGAAGACAAAGAAGATGAAGAAGATGAAGAAGACTTGAAGACTAAGAAGACTTGAAGATGATGAGATGTTCCGGTTGATGCAGAGAAGAATACCAGTGCTAAAAATTGTGTCGAAAGAATACCTTCCTAGTTAAGAGGGATTTTTGATGTATTTGTAACTTCGAAATGTATTCATCTATGTATCTTATGTCTTGTAACCCGATGTTTATTCTGGGATGTATATATTATGTAATTGAGTCATGTTTTCATTCCCTAATGTTCTGATCAGGAGGATCTATTATGTAAACAAGTCATGTCAAGTCATTGTGGGTAACCCTCCAATTGTCTAAGGGTTAAAGTACCCACAGTTCCGAGGCACTAGGGTTATTAGACTCTCCTAGTAGAGGTCGGCCTAGTAGGGTTTTAGTCATGCCAGGATTAGTATAAATAGAGAGCTGGAGTCTCTATTTAGCACACAACTTATACACACTCAAGTGTAGTGCATAGTTGAGGAAGGAGAAGACACTGGGGCTAGACAAGAAGAAGGTTACTGCTGGCGGGAGGTCACTTACTATTTTGGGATTTTATATTTTGGTGTTGATTCTATCTCTGAGGAAGTTGCAGGGTTTTCTCCTTTATGGTTTCCCTGAGGAAAAACAATGTGTTGATTGTCTCTTGTGTTTAATTGCTACGCTTGTTATTCTCTCAGTTAAATATTCTAATAATGCTAGCTTAATGTTGAAAAACTAACAGTGCCAAGACCAAAGGATAAATCAATGATCTCTTCCAAATGGATTTTTAAGACAAAGCATTCATCTCATTGTAGTATTGAAAAGTTCAAAGAAATATTTTTCATATGAGGATTCTCTCAGA
The DNA here is from genome assembly GCA_001517045.1 of Pseudotsuga menziesii. Classification (NCBI taxonomy): domain Eukaryota; kingdom Viridiplantae; phylum Streptophyta; class Pinopsida; order Pinales; family Pinaceae; genus Pseudotsuga; species Pseudotsuga menziesii. The sequence goes on along the minus strand of LPNX010758808.1, from coordinate 29,200 downwards.
AAGAAGGGATTGATTATGAAGAAACTTTTGCACCAATACCTAGACATACCTCAATCAGAACCATTCTTGCTTTGTCTTCCAAGATGAGATGGAAATTATATCAAATGGATACAAAGACAACCTTTCTAAATGGTGTCATAGAAGAGGAAGTGTATATTGAACAACCTCCTAGTTTTGAGACACATGACAAGAAAACACATGTGTTTTGAATAAAGATAGCATTATATGGATTACAGCAAGCAACCAGAGCATGGTATGGAAGAATTCATGACTTCCCGATGAGCTTATGCTTTACCAAAAGTCAAGCAGATTCCAAAATTTACTATAAGGTTGAAGGTGATAGAATCATGATATTAATATTGTATGTAGATGATCTATTTTTAACAAGAAAGGAGAAGCTCATCACTAAATGTAAGAAGAATCTTGCAACAGAATTTGAAATGAAAGATCTTGGCATGATGAATTACTTCCTAGGTCTTGAAGTATGGTAGTTACCAGATGAAATCTTCCTAAACCAAGGAAAAAATGTAGTTGATATCCTAAAGAGATTTGGAATGTTGGATTGTAAGGAAATGAACAATCTTATGGTGAAAAACCTGAAACTCCTAAATGGTGACTGTTCAAAAAGAATAGATGTCACACTATATAGACAGATTATTTGCTCACTAATGTATTTGATAAATAAAAGACCAAATATATGTTTTTTCGTGAACATATTAAGTCGGTATATGGTAGAACCCAGGCATGTTCACCTAGTTGTAGAAAAACATGCGATGAGGTAACTAAAGGGTACATTGGATTGTGGCCTCACATATGCAGCTGATAGCGATTTTAGATTATGTGGATACAATGATTCAAATTGAGAAGGAAGTGTTGAAGATAGAAAGACAACTTTAGGATGTTGTTTCAATTTGGGATCCGGAGTGATCTCATGGCTTAGTATAAATCATACTAGTGCTGTGCTCAGTACAATAGAGGTTGAATACGTTGCAACATGTTCAACCTGTAGTGAAGCGGTACGTCTTCACAAATTATTGACGGGATTGTTTGATACCGAAATGGATGGAATTGATATTTATTGTGACAACCAGAGTTGTATCAAGTTAATAGAGAACCTGGTGTTCCATGATAAGTCAAATAAGATAGAGATAAAGTATCATTACATCTGGGATATGGTGCAGAGAAGAGCCATAAAGCTTCAGTATGTTCCTATAGAGGAACAAGTTGCAGATGTGTTAATTAAGCCTATGTCTCATGTGAAATTTGAATATTTTAGAGACAAGCTTGGTGTAGTATAAAAGGAACTCCCTAGTAAGAGGGAGTTATGATAGGAGAATGAGATAGTAATGGTATGCAGGTACGAAGTTTTCCTTAATGAATTTGTGGATGTACAAGAAGAGAAAGATGAGACCCAGAAATCCGATCACTATATACAGAGCATGGTCATATCTTCGTGGGTAGATCCCAATATGGTTGGTGACATCACCTAGGGTAGATCCCAGTATGATTGGTTGTATCACTAAGGATAGATCCCAACATGGTTGGTGGCATACTCATAAGGAAGATCCCAGGAAGTTTGGCCTTATCTTCAAATAGGAAGATCCCAACGAGATGTGTTCCTACATTCATTTGCGGATGTTATGGCATGACATTCATTTGCATATGTTGTAGTTCGACATTCATTTACATACATTGTGGTTTGGCATTCATTTGTAGATGTTCTAGTCTGGCATTCATTGCAGACCTTGTGGTTTGGAATTCATTTGCAAACGTTGTGGTTTAGTATTCATTTGCAAACATTGTGGTCCAACATTCATTTGTGGACGTTGTGGTCTGGAATTCATTTGCAGACGTTGTGGTCTAGAATTTATTTGTAGACATTGTGGTTTTGTATTGATTATAGATGTTATGGTCTGTAATTCATTTCCAGATGTTGTGGTCTGTAATTCATTTCCAGATGTTGTCCTCTGTAATTCATTTGCAAACGTTGTGGTCTGGCATTTATTTGAACATGATCCATCATTTTTTATGTTGTGGGTTATTTCACATTAAGTTGAGATGTTTTGTTTATTGTGGGTGATGTGATGTGAAGAGATGTGATGATCGTGATGATGCAATGAGATGTGATTCATGTGATGATGCAACAAGATGTGATGCCCATGATGATGCAACAAGATGTGATACACATGATGATGCGATGAGATGTGATGCTCATGATGATGTGATGACATGTGATGCTCATGATGATGCGGCGATATTTGATGCTCGTGATGATGTGATGAGATGTGTTGTTCGTGACGATGCAACAACATGTGATGTGATTCTTATGATGATGCGACAAGATTTGATACTTGTTATGATGTGTCGAGATATGATGCTCGTATGAATGTGTTTGCCATGTGATGATCAAGATGTGATCCTCCATGATGGATATATTCCATGGATAATGATAATGTTGATATAGTTTTGAAAACTTCCTATGACATATATACTTACCAATCAGTTGTACAAATGTATTGTTGTGTTATAGAATACCTTCCTTGTTAAGAGGGTGTGTTAAAGAAATGTAACTACGGAAGATATTCTATTTTGTATTATTATTGTTATTACCTCTTTAGGAGATGTTGTTCCTCTAATTAGGGATGTAATTGATGTAATTGGTCCTATAAAGTCTTGAGGTAAAACCTCTATTGTAATTCGGTTCAGTAGTACCCACAAAAGCATTATTAAAATGTATTTTTGAATCTCCCAAGGCAAGTCAGCCATGATTGGGAGGATAAGTCATCCTTGTCGGGATATTAGGTTTCTCCACTTATCAATATAAATAGGGGAAGTGCCTCACTCATTTGGAAACACATAGAATTCAAGAATTTGCGCTAAAGAGAGAAGAAACATTCCATCTGGAGGAGAGGAAGCAGTCTAGTCTTATTCTTTGGATCTTACATTGTACTTGGGTGAAGTCTATATAGAGGAATATTTTCTAGGTTTTCTTCCCCATGAGGGTTTCCCAGGATAAATTTTTATGTTTTTTTTTGTTCTATTGTTCTTTTTATTCTTTCATTGATCCTTTGTTCTATTTGAATAGAAAACTTAACACACATTTTGCGACTTTATAATATTTAATTAGATAGAAATGGAAGAATCAAAACATTGGTTGTTGGTTGATCTAGAAAATACATAGACCAAATAAATAGTAAGGATATGTAATGTTTATGGTATAGCTCATTATGGAGAGAAACTTTAGTTATGGGCATACTTAACAACCATTAAAGATAAAAGGTTAACTTGTAGGAGTATATTCATTGTGGATTTCAATACTATTACGAGTAAAAAAAAGGAGGAATTCTAGTAAGGGTCTAGTTTGGAGAATATATGAAGGATTCAATGGTGAACTAGGATTTCGTAGATGCTCCTAAAAAAAAATGGAATATTCACCTATTCAAATAAAAATATCAATATGAGATCGACTTGATTAGATATATTCCTTCTACATAATTCCAACTTGTGAGATGGCAACACAATATCTGCCAATATTATTCCCTTGTCCATACTTTAGATCATAAGCCTATATGTATCCTAGTATTGGAAGCTAAAGATGTTGGTTTGATCCCCTTTATGTTTATCCCTTTGTGGCTACAAGAAGAGGAGGCAATGGAGATAATTCAAAATTTTGGAGCATTTGAATGTAGGAATGATTGACTTATGTGTGGGATTCCAAGTTAAGGCTTATTATGAGCTCTTAAACCTTGGAGAAAATCCATTTTAACTCCGTAGATGAAAAAATGTTCAAGCAAGGCTATAAAATCTTTAGGTATAAATGGAAGAGTTGGAAATAATGAGTGAAATTTTGGAGGAGGAGAAAAATCTAAGCAAAACTATCCAAACCCTACATCGACAAGAGGAAGAGATGTGGTGTCTTAAATACATGTTGGTCCTGGAAATGTCCCTATTTTACACTACATTCTCCCCACTTGTAATCCATTCTTGCATTCCCATGACATTGTATTAATTCTTATTAATCCATCTTTATGCTTATTTGCAAAATTTATATGTAAGGCAGTTTCCATTTGCATTTCATTAGTATTTCATGTGAATTATGATTAAACATTGGAAAAACTACATATTTTTCACTTATCTTTGAAACATGAATGAGTTTGATGATTTTGCAAAACCAGTTCCAGGCCAGTTGTTTTTACTCCATGATATTTGTCGCAACTCATATGGTTGAAGATCAATGAAATTGCATACTTGGTATTTTTCATATGAAAGATTATTAATCCATTACTGTAGTTGTTACTCATGTTGTTACTATTGCTACTACTCCATGAAACCACCTTGGAGAAACATATTCATTAGGGGTAATGGATTTTTATAAATCCATTATTTCTATCATTCATATATGTCTCAAATTATGATGTTAAAGTACTTGAATATGAAAGGGAAAAGTTGGTGGTGGATGAGAGAGTATATTTGGTTTATTTACAAAGATTTTAAGACCTACATGTAATATATGATCTACCCAACCAATTAAATGCTATTTGGAGTCACTTGGGATGGGTTTTGGACATGTTACGATGACTCCCATATCTAAATTCGAATTTTACTGCAAAGGCAACCTAAATATCATGAAGGTTAGAAAAGGACTTGGGATTAGATTTGAGTTGATTTTGAGATTCAAACTATTAGTAATTTGGTGATGATATTTTGGATATTCATTTATTTTGTGTTATGGAAAATTAATGTATAAATAAGAGTTTCTTCTCCATTCCAAGGGGAGGACTCTTAGAGCAAAAAGTCCAATTTGTGATGAAATAAGAATTATATTTATTTTTATCTCTTTTTTAATATAGATTATGATTCTTTAATTTCTTTCTCTTTTGTTGATGTACATTGTAGTTCTTTTACTTACGTAAATTGTAATTAGACTAACTCATTCTTATTGTTTCGCATATAATGTATTTTCTTTTGATTCACTATTTTTGTAGATGTAATTTTAATGCAAGCTTCTTTATTTATGTAAGTGTGTTAGATTCGTATATTATCATGGTTGCAACCATAGTGTGAGTGTATTTCAATTCTGCAAGAGTGGGTGTATATTTATCTTTCCGTACATTGTGAATCAATTTTAGTATTTACTTTTAGCAATTTACTTTTATGTTGTGTGATTTACTTTACTGCAATGCATATTAGATGACCAATGTTAGTGAGGAAATTGTAGCTTGCATATATTTTGCATGATGACCTTGAAATAACATATGTTAACCTAGATTGATAATTTATGTTGTGAATTGATTGTTTTAATAAGCAATTAATACGCCCAACATTTTGGCGTCGTTGTCGGGGAGGTCATCGTAGGTGCAAATGTACAAACTAGCATTAGTTTTAGTTTCATTTCATGGTATATGTGTTCCTAATCCTAAGGTGTCATGGCGGTAAGATGTAGTGAAGAGCTACGCATCGTTCGAGAAACTATAACGAGATCAAACTCATAAGGGATAGGGCATGTATATTGTTTGATTACTCTTTAGTTTATTGAATCTGATTTAAGTGATGTTTTTTCTTTCTTTACATTTAAGTTTAATTTCATTTTTGGTGCATCACTCCCCTTAGTGGTGTAGTAAGATCCACATGTATTATTCATCTCTCTTTTGTAGTAAATTAGTAAGAGGAAGGAAGCATTGGTGAATGAATATTACATTGAAGGAGGATCCAAATGAGTATATAACACTTCAAACTTGATACTTGTGTGATCATCATGGTATGTGGTTTTTTTCACACAAACTTTATTTTAAAAATCATATCATTTTTTAGGAGTTGCAGTAGTTGTTGCAACACGTTACATAAGTCAATATAAGTACTCAATGCTTGAAAATTTTGGTATAGGGATGTATTCTATTGAAATTTATATGATTACAAGAATTCACACTTATTTGAGTCACTTTTTGGGAGCCATATTTTATTTATTAATTTTTTTGGCATTTTGGCTTATATTGGGATTCACTGAAACACATTTAGGATAGTCCTATTTTGAGGGACCATATGGGATTACTTTTAAAACCTGTTTATATACAAATTATCCCTTTAATTCTAGTTTCTAATACAATTTGGTTTTTTCAATTTGGTTTTCAAATGAAAAAGATATGATCAAAATACTGACCAGGGGTAGAGTAGGCAGCTCAAAAATAGAGTTGTGACAGTCATTTTTTGGGAGACATAATGTATGAATTTTAAAAACATGTTTCTATGGGGTGTTCTACTATGAATACAATTTCCAAAAAAAATTGAATCATTGAATTTCAATACCATATGAAGAAGATATGTACAAAATACTAATTGACTATCATAAATCTGCACTCTGAAAACCCTTCTTTTTTCATTGTTCATTGGCATATTTTACCCATTAATTCTTATTGTATTCAAAAAATGTTTCTATTGGATATAAATACATGAATATAATTTCACCTCCAATTGGAATTGCATTAATACATTATCAAATAGAAGAATTGTACCCAAAATAGTAATTGTTGGTTTAGGTCGAAACTCATAAGTAATACTAGGATGCAAGTTGTTACTCAAAATATATGACATAAATATCATGGAATTTATAAAACTCATTTCTAATGGAATTAACCCTATGAATACATTTTCATTTGGATTTGGAATCACTCAAATCAGACAAGGAACGAAAAATTTATTAATGAAATACTGCAAGGTAGTCCAAGGCAGCCACCACTCCTCAACAGGTATAAAATGAATTTTATTTTGTTCATTTTCCTTGGATTTTTTTTATAAGTACTACTTGTTATTTTTTTCATAAGTTATGGATGAAGAGAGACTACTCACCTCTCTTCTTTCGTGATCTTATGTTTTTTTGCAGGAAGGTGCTAGTTTTTTGTAGGTCCTCGACAGATTGAAGAAGGTCAATACATGCACAAGTGATTTTTGAAGAAAAAATTTCATGCCATATGGGAATACCCTCCATATATTCAATACTCAATATGTTCCAGTCGTTTCCTACCCCAAATAATATTTCTTCTTGGATTAAGCACATAACAAATTAATAATTGATGTGTAGACCATATAAAGATGAATGTTTCAGAAGTTAAGTCCCATTGTTACATCACCATCCCACTGCTACCAAATCTTTCAAGAAGAACTCATGATTATCATGTTCATTCACCAACACTATGGTATGCATATGCATTTCCTTTTTCCCATTTCAATACATATGTGTGTGTGTGTGTGTGTGTGTGTGTGTGTGTGTGTGTGTGTGTGTGTCTATGTGTGTGTGTGTGCATGCTAAAAATCTCATTTGCTTATGTGGTTATCTCTAAAATCCAATGACATTCACTATAATATCATTCATATAACCACTACATTCAAATCAATTTCAACCTCCACTCCTTCACTTCCATGTATTCTTGCTCCACGCACCCTTAACCCACACCATAAAGATATCTTGGCTCGCTTACAATTTCAAGTTTCCCCATTTTCCTACCCCAGTTCCAAATAAACGTTGATGGTGAAAACCTGTCTCGGGCGCCATCAGACCTTGGAGTGCTTGAAAAATAGCTTTCTAGCGGGTATTCCTTGTGAATAATAAAATTTAGACTATGAAAACCCTCTGGGTGCAGTCAGACAAATATTGTTTGAAACCAGCTTGCCAGCAGACAAGGTTTGCAAATAAAATAAGAAATAAGTAATTCCATCCAAGTTTCTCTCTGAATAAGTATTTCCAAGTTCCTCTTTGCAGAATAAGGTTTCAGGATTCATTTCTACATAATATCCCAGATCTACATTATGCTACATGTCAATAATACACACTACTCCATCTCGTAAAGCTTTACATCAGTATGGACATATCAGATATATATTTTTTCAAATGTTGCTACATACATAAAGGAATTCATAGGTAGGTGCAGGTATGCTTGTTTTTCCTTTATTTAGTCATAGTTATTTGAATGCTATGGGTTTTTATTTGGAAAATCACTTGAGTCTTTTTTCCATGTTTCCTTCTTATTTTTCAAGTGTACAAAAATCCTTCAATTTGGGGGGAAACACCATCATCCAGCATCACTCTTACACCATCCATTCAATATAAACCCTCCATCCCTTTATTTGAACCATAGCATTCTAATCTCTACTTCCATACTCAAGTCCATTCCCACACCTACCCAAATGTCCAAGCATGAAAAGTATCAAAGGATACCTTATTGTTGTCACACAAGAACCAACAATAGGAAGTCTTACTAATGTCACACAAGAACCAACACTAAGAAAAGAAAAGAAGTAGTTTATGCACATGGAAAATCTTAGAAAACCATTGAAAGAAAGGAATGTGTTGTTGCCACATAAGAATCAGCAACAAGAGAGAGAGAGAAGAAAGAAATTATCTCAAGGAAACCCTACTACTACTACACAAGAACCAGTAGTAAGAAAGCATATATGGACAAGCCAAGGAATTTGTTGTAAGAAGAATCTCTAATTTTGTAGACAATAATGTTATGAATATTTAAATGACATATTAATTACAAATAATAAATTATTATTTACCAAGGTCAAACGGTGTAACCCTTCACTATGCATGCTCAAGCCTTATAAATCCAAGCCTCATTGTAATATTTTATCATCACTTATCAATATATTATTATTTTATTATCAATCATGCAAGTCGGACTCGCTTCTTAACTATCCAATCGGATACGGTTGTGCCATTTGGTATCACATCAAATTCACTCCACCTGTACTGAGCTTGTATTAGGCTCATCCACTCCTAATTCTCCCCGCTACTCCATCTCACCTCCACTCCCCCACAATATCGCTTTTCTTCTTTGTTCACTCCACCACTCTATCTTCCTCACACTTGCATGCTCCTACACGTTGCATTTCTCCAGCCCGCCTTACATCCCTCTTCCCATGTTATTGTCCACCTTCTCCTCCCTCTACCCATGTTGTTATCCACCTATTGTACACCACACCTCCTCTACGTTCCCTTCCCTCCACGTTGCACCTCCCTTGCCATCATCCTCCTGATGCTTTATGCTTCCACCCTCCCCCTACTCACGACGTCTGCAACTTTCTCCATTCCTGTGCATCCTCTCCCCCACGCTCTATATTCTTCTCCAGCCACATGCCATACAAACCACCCCCTATGCACTCCTTCTCCCCATATATGTCCTCTTGTCCCGCATCCCTCCCATATCCCCGCTTGTGTGTCTCTTATACATCCACCCATCCTCTATTGTATCGCCAACCCTCCCTCCTCACACACTGCGCCTCTGCTATCCGACTAATCTTAACTCCCTCCTCCCCTGTTCCTACCTTCTATCATCTCCATGGGCACCACCTTACCGCCTTCCTTCATGCAAACTGTANATATATAATATTTTTTTTATATATTTTTATTTATTTATTTTTCCTCTTCACTCCATAAGCCAAAATAACGTCCAAATACACATTTACACATACAAGGACCAAGACCATGGCTGAATTAAAAGACCAAATTGAGAAATTGGATAAGGACATCAAGGCCCTCGTCGCTAACAAAAAAATCTTGAAGGAAGAAATAAAAAAGAAAAATACAATGCCTAAGAAAGAAATCAAAGACGAAATTGTTATGGTACTAGAAAGAAGGCTACAAGCAAAATTGGACATCATGAATGAGAAAAAAAAAGACTTGGGTGACAAAATGAGTACCATAACTCAAGACATAAACGCCATAACACAAAACTTGAGCACCATGACCCAGAATCATAATACATTAATGGAGGTGTTATACAAACTAATGCCTAGTACATACCATGTCAGCAGTGCAAACATGTTAGATGCCTCATTTCATGTTTCCACACAGGAAACACTCATCAACAATCAAGAAGATTTGCAAAAAGAAATAAATATTAACAATGTGATGCTTAAACAAGAGATAGAAACAAAAGTACTTCCAGATATGGAGGCATGATTAAACAACAAAATAGACACTATCAGTAAGATATTAGAGAAGGAAAATGCTAAAAATCACAGCCAACAACAAAGCAGTTCAAATATGTTGGTTGCATCATCCAATACCTCTAAGTCACCATCAAACCGTAAAGAAAAATGAAACCAATATCATTCTTACATAATGTACCCACCTAAGGAAAAAATAGATTTGTCGAAATACAATGGAAGTGAAGACCAATGCGTTTCCTAGTTAAACAAATCGGAAGAGTACTTCGACATCTACAATATTCAATCTGATGAGCGGAAGGTGAAATATGCGTCAATGCATATGGAAGGGTACACCTATAATTGGTACTTGTAGTGGGAGAGATACAATTTTGCCTACACCTAGAACTTGTTCAAAATGATTTTATTAATAGGTTTCAAGGAATCACAGAAGATTATTTTTTCAGTAAACTTACCATATTACAACCAGACGAAAGCGTTGAGGAATTCACACATAAGTGGGAATCCCTATCGACATGAGTATTTGGGTAATGTGATAAACAAATACTCGAAACCTATCTAGGAGGTATTAAACCATACCTCCAAAAAGAATTAAAGATGCATGACATACCTAACGTAGAAGTGACAAGACATAAAGCAAAAGAAGTAGAACACAAATTGGAAGGAATAAAAACAAGAGGCAATAAAAATTATCAGCAAGGAAAAGGGACACAATGTAGATATTGTGAAAATAATTGGTCACCTGGTCATCAATGCCACAAACCTCAATCATATTCCTATGGAATTGAAAATAGGACAAAAATTTCTAATAGTTACTCTAATAATAGAAAAAAGAAGAGAATCACATGTCGTTGATGCATTGAAGATTGGACCCCAAGCCATAAATGTAGGAACAGTCAGACAATACAATGCAAAATCGTCAATGGAAAGGAAGTGAAAGTCTCTACAAAAAATTCTCGTATGATTCTAATACCAACATAGAATCAAAGTAAAGGACGATATTAGAAAAAATCAAGATTTGAGGACAAAGCTGTCCCAAGGGGAAGGAAATGTTACAAATATTGTAATGACATATTAATTATTAATAATAAATTATTATTTACTAAGGTGAAAGGGCGTAACCCTTCACTATGCATGCTCAAGCCTTATAAATGTGAGCCTCATTGTAATATTTTATCATCATTTATCAATATATTATTATTTTATTATCAAACATGGGAGTCAAAATCGCTTCTTAAATATCCAATCGGATACAGTTGTTCCATTTGGTATTGGTGCAAATTCGCTCCTCCTGCACTGAGCTCAGATTTGGCTCATCCAATCCTAATTCTCCTCGTTGATCCATCTCCTCTCCACTCCCCCACAACATCTCTTTTCTCTTATGTTCACTCCACCGCTCTATCTTCCTCATGCCTACACACTCCTCCACACTGCATTTCTCCAACCGGCCTCACATCCCTCTGCCCACGCTATTATCCACCTTCTCTTACCTCTGCCCACGCTGGTGTCCACCTTTTTTCCACTACTCCTCCTCCGCGTTCCCTTTCCTCCATCATCCCATCGCTTTCTGCTTTTGCTCTCCCCTACTCACGAATCCTGCAACCCTTTCCATTCTCGCACAACCACCCTCCCATGCTCTATCTCCTACCCCACCCACACGTCATACAAACCACCCCCTGCGCACTCCTTCTCCCCCTGCGCTCCCTTACTTCTCATGTCCTTGCCATCTCCCCACTTGTGTGTCTCTAATACCTCCACCCCTCCTCCTACATCCCTCCAACCCTACCTCCTTGCATACTGCGCCTCCGCTATCTGACTTGTCTCGACTCCCTCCTCCCCTATGACTGCCTTCTGTCATCTCCATGGGTGCCACCTTCCCTCCTTCATTCACGCGAACCATAAGCCTGCAAAAACATTTTTTAATAAAAAATAAATATTATATAAACAATATTATAATATTTATTTTATTAAATAAAAAATTTATTACCCAATTTTATAACAAATAAAAAAAATAAAATATATAATATAATAATATTTTATTATATATTTTTATTTATTTATTTTTCCCCTTCACTTCATAATCCAAAATAACATCTAAATACACACCTCTACAAACAAGGACCAAGACCATGGATGAATTAAAATACCAAATCAAGAAATTGGAGAAGGACAAGGCCCTCGTTGCTAACCAAAAAAGCTTGAAGGAATACATAAAAAATAACAATACAATGCTTAAGAAAGAAATCAAAGACGAAATTGTTATGGTACTAGAAACAAGGCTAGATGAAAAATTGGACATCATGAACGAGAAACAAAAATACTTGGATGATGAAATGAGTACCATGACTCAAGACATAAACACCATAACATAGAACTTGTCAGCACCATGACGCAGGACCATAATACATTAATGGAGGTGTTACAAAAACTAATGCCTAGAATGGACCTTGACAGCAGTCCAAACATGTTAGATGCCTCGTTTCATGTTTCCACACAGGAAACACTCGCCAAGAATAAAGAATATTTGCAAAAATAAATAAATATTAACAATGTCACTCTTAAACAATAGATAGAAACAAAAGTAATTCCAGATATGGAGGCATGATTAAACAACAAAATAGACACTATCAATAAGATAGTAGAGAAGGAAAAGGATAAAAATCACCACCAACAACGAAGCATTTCAAATATGTCGATTGCATAGTACAAAAGTGATGAGCCACCATCAAAGCATAAAGCAAAAGGAAACAAATATCATCCTTACATAATGTACCCACCTAAGAAAAAAATAGAGGTGTCGAAATACAATGGAAGTGAAGCCCAAGACATTGCCAAGTTAAACAAAGGGAAAGAGTACTTTGACATCTACAATATTCAATCTAACGAGGAGAAGTTGAAATATGCATCAATGCATATGGAAGGGTACACCTATAATTGGTACTTTTGGTGGAAGAGAGACAATTTTTCCTACACCTGGAACTTGTTCAAAAAAAAAAATTAATAGGTTTCAAGGAATCACAGAAGATTAATTTTTCAGTAAACTTGCCAGATTACAACAGGTTAGAAGCGTTGAGGAATTCACACATAAGTGGGAATCCCTATCGACACGAGTATTTGGGTTATCTGGTAAAAAAATAATTGAAACCTATCTAGGAGGTCTTAAACCATACCTCCAAAAATAATTAAAGGTGCATGACATACCAATCGTAGAAGTGGAAAAACATAAATCAAAAGCAACAGAACACAAATTGGAAGGAATAAAAATAGGAGGCAATAAAAATTATCGGCAAGGAAAAGAGACACGATGTAGATATTGTGAAAATAATTGGTCTCCCAGTCATCAATGCCACAAACCACAATCATATGCCTATGGAATTGAAAATAGGTCAAAAACATCTAACAGTTACTCTAATAATAGGAAAAAAAAGAGAAACACATGTCGTCGATGCAGTGATGACTGGACCCCGGGCCATAAATGTAGGAACAATCAAGAAATGCAATGAAAAATCATCAATGGAAAGGAAGTGCAAGTCTCTACACAAGAAGTCTCGTATAATTCTAATACCAACACAGAATTAGAGTGAAGGACGACATTAGAAAAAATCAATCTTTGAGGACAAAGATTTCCCAAGGGGAAGGGAATGTTATGAATATTTAAATGACATATTAATTATTAATAATAAATTATTATTTACTAAGTTGAAAGGGTGTAACCCTTCACTGTCCATGCTCAATCCTTATAAAGGCAATCCTCATTGTAATATTTTATCATCATATATCAATATATTATTATTTTATTATCAATCATGGAAGTCAAACTCACTTCTTAACTATCCAACCGAATACGGTTGTGCCAAAGAACCATTAGTAATAGGAGTAACTTCCATGGACAACTCAAGAAAGGAATAGGTTGGCCACAAGAACCTACAGTAGAATAAACTATTGTAGAAGTCATTTTCTCTTAATAACATGGGTACAAAACAGAGGTATGAGTTCATTTTCATGGTTTGTTGGTGCATATTATGTTGGCTATGAAAATTGAGCATATGGTTTCTTTGATGATCTACATGACCTTGTATTGATAAATAATTACTTGTGGTGTTCTTAGTTTGCTAATGATGTCATGTTTTAAGAGTGTCCTTTCATGAGAAGTGCAACAACCATTGTTTTTTAAGATATTTCAAGGTTCTCAATATTATTAGTTGGACAAGCATAGAAGCATTACATAAATGGTTTTTGGTTAGTGTGCATTAAAAAATGGAATCCCTTACAACTTGGTTGATACAAAGATATTGGGTTGCATAAGCACATGCAACATATTCAGTTTGGGGGTGATGTTGGGTCGTGGAAATGTCTTTATTTTAGACTACATTTTCCCCACTTTTAATCCCTTCTTTCATTCCCATGACCTTGTATTAATGCTTATTAATCCATTTTTATGCTTATTTTTTGGGATTTATACCTAATGTGGTTTCCATTTTCATTTCATTAGTATTTCATGTTAATTATGATTAAACATTGGAAAACAACATATTTTGCACTTATCTCTGAAACATGGATGAGTTTGATGATTTTGCATAACCAGTTCCAGGCCAATTGTTGTTACTCCAGGATATTTTTTGCAACTCATATGGTTGAAGATCAACAAAAGTGCATACTTGGAATTTCTCATATGAGATAGTATTCATTCATTACTATTGTTATTACTCATGTTGTTACTGTTGCTACTACTCCATGAAGCCACCTTAGGGGTAATGGATTTTTATAAATCCATTATTTCTATCATTCATATATGTCTCAAATTATGATGTTAAATTACTTGAAGATGAAAGGGACAAGTTAGTGGTGGATGAGAGTGTATATTTGGTTTATTTACAAAGATTTCAAGACCTCCATGTAATATATGATGGATCCAAGAAACTAAATGCTATTTGCAGTCACTTGGGATGGGTTTTAGACATGTTATGATGACTCACATCTCTAAATTCGAATTTGACTTCAAAGGCATCCTAAATAGCATGAAGGTTAGAAAAGGATTTGGGATTAGATTTGAGTTGATTTTGAGATCCAAATTATTAGTAATTTGGTGATGATATTTTGGATCTTCATGAGGATATTTCGGATCTTCATTTGTTATTTGTTATGGAAAAATCATGTATAAATAAGAGTTCCTTCTCCATTCCAAGGGGAGGACTCTTAGAGCAACAAGTCCAATTTGTGATGTAATAAGAATTATATTTATTTTTATCTCTTTTTTAATATAGATTGTAATTATTTAATTTCTTTCTCTTTTGTTGAAGTAGATTGTGGTTCTTTTACTTTCGTAATTTGTAATTAGACTAACTCATTCTTATTGTTTAGCATAGAATGTATTTTCTTTTGATTCATTGTTATTGTAGATGTAATTTTAATGCAAGTTTCTTTATTTATGCAAGTTTTTTAGATTCATAGATTAGCATGGTTGCAACCATGGTGTGAGTGTGATTTAATTTTCTACAAGTGTGAGTGTGTTTCAATTATGCAAGAGTGGGTGTGAATTTACTTTCTCGTACAGTGTGAATCAATTTTAGTATTTACTTTCTGTAATTTACTTTTATGTTATGTGATTTACTTTACTACAATTAATATTAGATGAACAATGTTAGTGAGGAAACTGTAGCTTGCATATATTTTGCATGATGACCTTGAAATAACATATGTTACCCTGGATTGATAATTTATGTTGTGAATTGATTGTTTTGATAACAAATTAATGTGCCCAACAATACAGAAGCCTTTGATTGAAGGCCGGGGATAAGAACACAAACATATTCAATAAAAATGATAAGGGTTGGCGCCATAATCACATCACAAGGGAGATACATAGTTCAAATGAAAATCAATTACCGAATTTCCAAGCAAGTCAAGAAGAGGCATATCAATGTTTCAAAGACTTGTATATAGAGTAGGGAAACAATGATCCACATGCAAAGGAAGTGATGCTTGATAACATAACTAGTATTGTGAGAAAAGAGGAAAACATTTTTCTTGAAAAAAATATCTCAAAGAAAAGGTTATGAAGTCTATATGGGGCTTGGCGTTGAATAAATCCCCAAACCCAAATGGTTTCACTATTCATATTTTAGGGCATGTTGATTCATTATTAAAAGAGATGTTCTTTGAATGGTTAATTAGACAAAGAATAAGGACAAAATTGGGAGAGATTTAAACTCTTCCTTCATTTATTTGGTTCCCAAAGAGACAACACCTACCTCTCTCTCGAGGTTTAGGCCATTTCTTTATGCAACATTGTTTATAAAAATCTCACAAAAATTGTAGCTGCCAAGGTTTAAACTCCCCTTCCCAAATTAATTTATAATAATCAAAGGGGATTCATGGAAAAGAGGTTGATCTTGAGCAATATAATATTGGTCCAAGAATTAATTTATTCGAGTTCTGGTAAAGGCGAAAAAGGTATTGTAATAAGTCTATATCTTGCTAACTTCTTTGACAAGGTTAGAAATAGTTTCATATTATCTACATTGGATAAATTTGGCTTGTCAAAAAAATTATCCGATGGGTAAAACTTGCATTGGGTGGCCCTGGATAGCACCATTAATAAATGGAATGAAAACCTCATTTTTCCACATATATAGGGGTATTCAATAGGGATTCATATTCTCTCCATTCTTATATAGTATACTAGAAAAATATCTCATCAAAAGGTTAAATAAGGAAAGAGAGGAATGGAATCTTGATGGTATTCTTATATCAAGAGAAGCAAAGACAATAAATCATTCCCAATATGTGGATGAAACTCTTTCATGGGAAGGGACATCAACAATGAATGCATGCATTTTCAAATAAGTCTTAGATTATTTTGTGGAATCCCTAGGAGGATAAATCAGTGCTAAGAAAAGCTAAATCTTAAGTTGGTATATCTTTTAGTTCTTTCTTGAGTAAATTTCTTATATTTTTTTATTTCCTGAACAATTCCTATGGACATGATTTTATTTAGGGACTTATATTTCTTTGGGAACCCATAAATTTGTATATAAGAACCAAGTAATGCAAAAAAATAAAAGGACTATCCAAGCCTGGGGAGATCAATGGTTGAACGTTGTAGGTAAAATTGCCTTAATAAATTGTGTACTCTCCTTTATTACTATTTTCTAGTGATCCACTTTAATGGCTCCAATATACACTACGAACAATATTGGGAAAAAATTTGAAAGTTTTTTGGAAAGGGGGTAAATAGAAAAAAAAATGATTCGCTTTATCATATGGGAGGTCAACAATAGTGGAGGAATAGGAGTAAGGGACCCGAAGCTAATGAATTTATTATTGGGAGCCAAATTTTTGTGGAGACTTATTATAAGAAATAATAAATGGTGGAAGGCATAATTCAAAAATAAGTTTACAAGGGGTTTAAGATAGTGGTGTATTAATCCAATCAACCTGAGCGGTAAAGGTAATGGAGCTTTATAATGGTCGATGAGTAGGGAGATTGTAGGGAGATTAAAACCTTGTATGATATTTCAAAATGTCACCCTTATAGGTAATGGAAGAGTTTGAGGTACATAGAAATTCCAACTAAAATCTAATATTAATACTCAACACTCCTGACAATGTTACAAGGTGTCAATCCACTTAATATGGAAACAAAATATATACTTGGATGGGGAAAGATGGAATCTACACAATGAAAAGAGGATATTAGAATATACTTAACAATTTTCACAATATATCCAATACAAAATGTGGAGAAATATTTGACATCCAGAAGACCACCCAAAAATGAAGACCTTATGTTAGGTCCTAGAGCATAGGAAATTCTTAATGGATAATAATCTAAAGAAATGCAACATTTATGGGCTATCAAGGTGTGTTCTTTACCATTAGGAGGAAGAAACAAATCGATTCTTATCTATTGAATGTATCTGCAAATAAAAATTTTGGAAGAGGTTTTGTATTAGTTGGGTGAAAAAATTATTTCTCCATATGCATTGCAATAACCCATTTTGTAATTGGAATAAATTTTATATGGGACTTCTCCAAAACAAGTCATATTTGAGTAGATGTTGGATGTATCTTATTATGTTTATATGCTGGAGGGTTTGGTTGACCCAAAATAAGGGTATATTCTTCTTTATTATCATGTACCAATGACAAATAGTAGTTGTTGGGTTCTAGAATTGTCTTTTATAATGATGTTATTTACATTAATTTCCCATCATATCTACCATAATTTAATACATCTATGTTCGATAAGGCTATATTTTACTTTGTTTTATTAATTAAATCTCGTAAATGTAAAGTGAGCCTAATATGTTATTTTTAATGTATTAAATGCAATAATTGTGTAAGTCGTAAGCATTTCAGTACTCCACCTGACCTTTCTTCTGATCATGAGTTTTGCACTAGGTTTGATTGCATTGGTTCAATAAGTTTGACTTGCCTTTGTCTTTTGGCTCTTGTTGATCCTGTGATATCTTTGCCTTCCACTTCTTGTTAGTCCTGTCAAATATACATGTGAAAATCAAAACCAAGGATTGATGATAAGTTTGTAACAATATAAATAAAAATAGATGAAATATTAAAAAAGGATTATTATTAACATACTAATGTTTTTAAAACATAATTTGTTTAAATCCACAATAAAACAAATTAGTATAAAACAAAATTGAAAACATCCATAAAATAAAATATTTTAAATGATTTAAGTGGAAATATTAAGCATGGAAATTACATAAATATTTAGAATCATTGGTTCCATTAGCCATAAAAGGGAGGTGCACATTTCATTGACTTTCCATAGCCTACATTTGATTAAACAAACAAAATCATGAAACCAATATAATATGTATGGCACTTGCTTTCACTTTATCATATAAATGGAAATTTATTTCACTTTATAATATGGATGCCACTTATAAATTATTTTGTTTGTCTTTCACGAAACTTTTACTAATATGTAATTTATTTATTTTGAGGTAGGGAATTATGAGAAAAGGAAGGAGTGCGCGTATCATGAGGATGTGAAGGAAGAAGATTGGTAAAATTCAGCATACAACCAATCAAACTCAGCCACAACATGAAGCTAGCACCCAACATTCAATTTGGAAAACAAACTAGCAGAAAATCCACTCAGAATCCGGATTTATGAACAAATTTTAGTTACAGGTCATTCAGACGCCCATTCTGACCACGTGTTTTTAACAGACTTCATATTTTTAGGCTATATTTTTGGGCAAACAAAGGCAAAATTGGAAATTCTAGCACATGGGTTTTGTGCAGAATAGGCCCATTTCGGTCATAACAAGGAATTTTTGCAAAATTCAAATCAATTTGGGAGAAAATCTTGGTTCTCTAAAACGAACTTTTCCAGAAAACGTGGTTGTTTGTTTTCTAAATTTAGAAACTAGTTGTAACAGCTCATGAAATTGGGGCATTCAACTCTATCCTTCTCCACTTGGTTTTTCATGTATATATTAGACCCTAGAGGTCTGGAGATGGGTTTCTATCATTACACATCCATTTTTTATCTTATTGAATTGTTGCTCCTAGTTCAAATTCATTTTTATGCGTTGGTGACTTATTAGTTCGTGAATGTGAAGCCATTGTCACCTGAGAGGGCCCCTCAGTGACAAGTGTGCACTCCTGTGTGTGCAAGATCGATATTGTTTAACTGTGTTTGTGTTTGTCAGCTAAGTAATTTTGTTTCTGTATTTTAATTTTATTAATTTCAGTTTAGTAGATGTTCAGTTGTGTGTGTGCTTTCAATTAAATTCATTTTAGCTTGGTAGATTAGAAAGTTTTCCTTAGTTGCAGAGCTCTGCCTAGTTGTTCATTTCCTTTTCATTTTTGATATTTATAATCTGCCTGTGCATCTTTCTTTTCACGTTTACTATTTTTTGCATTTACAATCACATTCCCGTCATCATTCCAGAAGATAAATTTCAGGGGCAACGTTTGAGCACACCATAAGGAATATGGGGAAATAGTTCGAAACCCGCTTCCCAAATGAGCCCATTTACCCTTAACTACAGGAAGTTTCCGAAAATTCTTAACATATAGGGAGAAAAATGTTGCCTGACAAACCTCTATGTTTTGCCCATTTGCATTTGATTTCATTCTTGTGTGTTTTTTTTGTTATCTCTTTCCTGGCAATTAGTATAGTTTCTTTTATAATTTATTTATGTGATTTAGTTTCTTGTCATCGTTCATTTCATCGTTTCCTATAGCGTATGTCATATTATGATGTTGTGTTGTTAATGTAGTTTCATTTCCAATATTTAAATCAAATAACCGATTGCGCGCATAGCTTATTTCTAGTTTCCTTCCCAATTTTACAGTTTATTTCCTAGTTTTATATCGATAATCAGACATATTAGTTTGCTTTAATATCTCAGATTCCATTTACAGCAGGTTTAGTTCTGTTCATTCTTATTTTGTTATAAATTCACTTGGTTTATATCTTAACTTGTTTAATAATGCAATAGAGAATAATGTCTTTATGATAATGAATTAGCTTAAGTCATTTTAGTGTCATTTCAATTACCAAATGAGTCTACTCACTGTTCCTTTTGCATTATGTTATCATGTGCATGAAATCATCTGATCCTTAGATCATTTAGGTTAATTTTCATTGTTTTCTCTATACACGTTGTCATTCAGACCTGTGTTCTAGTCTGTTATCATGTCTTGCATTCATCCCTTAGTGTTTTCAATCTGATTTAAGCCTATTTCTTTAGCTCTTTGATTATGTTTCGACTGTGGTAGTTAGATAATGCTTATATTTGTATTTGGGACCATAGGTTAGATTTTTTAAAGTATTTATTAAGTTTTGTTCCTATATTTCACCTCCTTTCACCTTAATATGTTTTGTATTTTGGTTTCTTTTGGTTTCTTAGTATTAAACATTTCAAGTTCATAAATCAGTTGTTGATTAGGTTAGATTTGTTAAACTAGTTTGTTTACATTAGTTTATGACTCACAAAGTATTTGTTTACACTTGGTCCTTAGATTAGTGTTTCAATATGCTTTATACGATTGCATTGAGTTCAATAACTAGAGTAGGATGGTTGGTTAGTTTTCTCTTTTGAAAATATAAAGTAGTTTCACTCATAGAATAGATAGATTAATTGCTCTTTTCACTTGTAGCATAATTTCTTGTTTTACAATAATTAGTTTCAGATTTGCTTTCATGATTAATTTCAGTATTTGCTTTCATAGTTATTCGCATGGTTAAGTAGATTTGCAACCCTGCATAAGCATATAGTTCATGCATTCATGAAATAGTTTAGTTGAATTGTTTCTTGTTTTGAATAGTTATATTTACTTTCATAAGATTAGATTGCTTTCGAACCAAGTGACCGCTTTCCTAGATTAGTTGTTGCGATTTCATTTCATAGAATAGATTAGCATAACAGTAAATTAGATTTGAATTCAAATTGTTAAATAGTTTCACTGCTTTCATAAGAATAGATCGGATTCCTGCATTTAACTCACGATAGTCATGCATGTAGTTTAATGTCATGTAGTTGCATGATTAGTGCATTTGCATATCTAGTTAGATTAGATTAGAATAAGCTTTAATCTTGCACATATACTGTTTGCATCTCACAAGCTACCTTCCCGGGTTGACAAATTAAGTGTTAAATTAGATAGCATATATTTTACCCAACAGTAGTTAAAGCCAAATATTTGTGGAAG
>LPNX010758790.1:235723-287370 GCA_001517045.1 Pseudotsuga menziesii | reverse complement strand
CCCATTGGAAGGAGAGGCCCTGTGCATTGCCAGTCCCCCATCAAATCAATTTGCAAATGGCATACACTCGATCCTTCAAAACACCATCATTCTAGATCACAGAACCCTCAATTCTTTCTTTTGGAACAACAAACCAACACAAACTTATGGACAAGGGCCGATATTTTTACACTTGACATTTATATGTATTTTTTGAAATGATTGATCGATTTATGTATATATACTATATAGCATAAAGGAATGAAATTAAATTCAAATACAATTGACTATAGTATTTAAATGAATGTATTTAATAAAATGATGTGGGTAATGGATTGTCATGATCAACCATTAACCCTTTTGTAACTGGATTGACACAATAAAATTTAACCCCTATATTTTGTATAAAAGTCCTTTGGGGCTATGAGAAAGGGATAGTATTTAGTTTCCTCTAGTTTTTGTTTGGTTGCTGATGTAATGGTTGTATGGCCTATCTCATATGATATTGTGTAACTCTATTACAAGTCTTGCAATTGGATGAATAAATGAATATTTCATTTGATAGTCTATGTCTTTTTCTATTATATATTTCAAATGGTTATATATTATCTCCTTTATTTATGTCTAAACCATTGGGTGATGCATAGTTATTATAAGATGTTATAATGATTAATTCCCATAGTTAATTTGATAGTGTTGTATTTTGTTGAGTATAAGAACAATATAAGTTAAATGGATGTTGGTAAAGTTATCTAAAGGGGTTGTGGAAATCCTAATATATCTCCCTTAAATCTATAGACTATTTGCCATGATTCAAGTGAGATATTCTTATCTTTGGGAAGATTGGATACACCAACACATTTAAACTACAATGTCTCTTTTGTTGGTCATGTATGAGAACCCTAGTCTCCATCAAATTCCAACAAAACCTTAGGCCCTAAACCTCACTTATTGAGCTTAATCACATGGACAACACATGTAAAACATAAGAAAAACTATCTCTAAGGGGTCCTTGGCTCATAAGCGTCGCTTAAGCGACGCTTGCTAGGCTAGCCGTCGCTTAAGCGACGCTTATGAGCCTAGCCGTCGCTTAAGCGACGGTTATCACCAAATCTTTAAAAAAAAAATTTAACTTTCTTATTTTTGGTGAGTTTAAAAGAAAAAATCCATGCGCCGTCGGAAGTAACCGTCGGATTTTGGGTCGAAATGTAATAGTGCCCGTTAAGTCCAGAAGACTATAAGTCCAAAGAAACCTCTTCTATTAGAAACCATCCTACAACCCCACAGTGAAGATCTGTTATCCCTGAGAACCCGTCGCAATCTGAAAGTAACCCTAGCCTGAGTATTCATGTCGTAGGTCAATCTACCCCAGTAAGTTCCCCTCCTCCTCCCCCTCCCTCCCCACCTAGATCCGCTATGGCCCATATGAATGATGACATCAAGCTCCCAGTCTTTAAATTAACTGGATCAGAGGATCCAGAACAGTTTTGGTTTTTATGCGAAGCTGTGTGGACTGTTAAGAACATTATGGATCGAGATATAAGAAGAGCGTAGCTGGTCACTTCTTTTAGAGACCAAGCTTTGACCTGGTTCATGAAGTTTTCTAGTAATTAGAACCATGTCTTGGATGATATTAAAATAGCAATGATCAAAGAGTTCAAGAAGCCTAAATTAAAGTCACAGTGTATAATTGAACTGAAAGAGATTCAACAGAGGTGAGGTGAATTAGTTTGGGACTTTGATCAGAGGTTCAAAGTTTTGCTAGATCAAGTTAGTTTCACTATTGGACCGACGCAGGATAAAGAATGGTTCATTGCAGCTTTGTTACCACATATCAGGACTCCACTCATGCAACAGAAGGTTGCTGATTAGCAAGAGGCTTTGGAAATTGCTATGAAGCTTGTAACAACTCCCGTCGAAGATAATTCTTGTATAGCCCAAATACAAGCGCAGTTGGCAGAAATGGCTTTGGATCTTTGCGACATGAAGAAGGGGAAATCTATTCGTGAAGATTTTTGGTGTACACGATGTAGGATAGAGGGTCACAATAAGGAACAGTGTCCTGCGTTAAGAAATTACCTGAATACTGGTGCACCAAACCCATTTAAGCCCAGTGTTCTATATTGTGAGATCTATAGAACAACTAGCTACCATCGACCTGAAGACTGTTATCTGCTACAGAGATATGTGCAAGTACCTAAGAACCCCTATTGTAAGTTCTGTAAGTCAGTTGGACACAATGAAGATGAATGTCGCAGCTTTGACCTCATGAGAGAACGAACCTATGATGCTTATAGGGTACAAAACGATGCACAAGGAAATGATGGATATGGTTACCGTGGTAGTACATCAAGTCGAGGTACTTTTGGAGGTCGTGGTCATGGTGGTATGCCTGGAATAGGACGAGGCCAGGTTGTGTGCTATAACTGTAACCAGGCAGGACATCTAGCTAGAGACTGTCAGAACTCAACTACGACATGTCGATATTGTAGAGCCGTTGATCATGTGATTGAGCAATGCCCACAGCTGATAGCCAAGATTCAAGAAATAAATAGCGCTCCTACTTAGAATATTCAGATGATTGTTGCAGAGCAAAGACCTATCCCAACCATTAACGTTGTTACAAGGAGTGGAGCTACGACGCAAGTGCAGAATAAGGAGAAACAGCCTGGCGAGGCTTGGGTTCATAAGACCCTAGAGAAAATCCCAACATTTGATGTTGAAAGAGAAAAAGAGACATTTATGGAAGCCAAAAAATACTTTGCTGATCCAAGCACATCAGTAGCAGCTGCGCAACAGCATCAACAGCAGTTACAGTCTCAAGAAGCTTCGAAGGATAAAGTAAGTACACTGTCATGATTTTTACAGAGTTGTATGAAGCTCTTAAGAAATCAGAATATTTTGAATGAGTTGCAGAAAGTTATTGCTTCTTGCAAACCTCAGCGAAGCTCTGGTAAATAAAAACTGTTAATAGAGTCAGAAGAACTGGAAGAGAAATGAGATTGCATGCTCAGATAGGAGAGTATGACATGACTGATGTCATTTTAGACTTGGGATCAGAATTAAATGTCCTAACTAAGCAGGCATGGGAACAAATGGGAAAAACTACCCTTGAATGGTCCCTTATACAGTTGAGATTAGCTAATCAGTAGAAGATTGTGCCCCTAGGAAGATTCCCTAGTGTCCCAGTAGACATTGATGGAGTGAGTACCTTAGCTGATTTTGAAGTCATTGAAATAATTGATGATAGCAACCCCTATCCAGCCTTGCTAGGAATTGAATGGGCAATAGAGAATTCTGTAGTAATCAACCTTAAGAGTAGGTAGATGACTTTTGAAGGAAAAGGCTTGAGAGTCATAGTACCCTTGGACCCTTCTCAAGGAGAAAGGTACACAGAGCCGGTCAGAGATGAAGATCAGGATGTGTTGGATCATATCTACAATATCACAGCTAAAGAAGAAGACTATGTTAACCCTACTGTCAAAGGTATAATGGATTGGTAGTGTGATAGTTCTTGCATGACTGATTCAGATGAAGGCTTGGAGAATTGGCAGAATAGACTGTATGAACTACATGGACATCGATGTGCAAGAATTACCAAGTCTCTCAGATGGATTGGCTCACATAAAAGAGTCTTACCTATTTTTTATGGCTTGACAGACCCAGAAGAGTTTATTGTACAATTCTCAGAACAAGTACTAGATTCACAGGAAATAGAGACTCTAGATTCAATATTTAGAGCCACAACTTCTAGATGGTGGAATGGTCATAAAAAGCATATCCCTAGTTGGAGAGCTTGTTAGAGGTTCCTTCGCCTGAGATTCATGGATCAACCTCAGGAGGTGCGAAGCAGATTTACTGGTAAGACTAGCCCTCAGGAACATTTGGAGCAATGTTATGAAGCATAGAAGCATGTATGTTGTGAAGAATGGGTACATAGGTTTGTGCACACTCTGGAAGCTATAGCAAAGAACTGGTATGCAGAGGTTGAGCTTCTCCATGGTACTGTAAGTTGGGATAGTCTTGTTGATAGTTTTGTACTCACATTTTCTATTAATGAGGTTTGTCCTGCTTTAGACGTAGCTATTAGGTTGATCCATACTAAGGTGTTTGATGATAAAGAAATAGCTGAGTACCGACCTGATTGGAAGGAATAAGAAGCTAATGCAGTAGAATGTTATAACCTCGCAATTGATGAGGATGATGATCCGTGCAACATTAACATTCCTGAGTCAGAAGGACACTGCGAAGTACACAGACCAGCAGTTGAAGCACCTAAAGTGACTCAGCCCTTGAAAACAAGGCAAGTAAACATTGGATCAGAAGAAAAACCTAAGTACACTACCGTTGGAGATTATTGGGATGAAGAAATGGTGAGCAAAGTGACCCAACTTCTCCATGAGTATCAAGACTTATTTCCGACAAAGTTCTTAGAAATGAAGGGAACCGTTGAGGCTGTAGAAGACATTCTATCGTGGGTCGAAGCTCGAAGCTATGTCAAAGTTGGTGTCAGGAAGTCTCGAATGTCCTTATTGTGGTGCAGCCAGAGCTACTAGTTGTGCTGAAGAAGGAAAGACGTGTCAAAGCTTAAAATCCGACCGTTGCAAGAAATCAAATTTGGTGGCGCTGATACGTTAATTGTATTAACTACCTGTATTAATGAGATATTGGGAAATCTACCACCGTTTGGACAAGATATCTGTCATATTTGGTGTCTTCAATGCACAGTTATGATATATTTCATCGATGGATTCTATAAGAAGACACCCAGGCTTGCGAAGTTCGCATTACGCATTGTCTTGAGTTTTACAATTGAGTCCATGACAACTGATCGTGAACTTCAGGAATTATTGAGAGAATTTGAACAGGGGGGTCTGCAGAACCTTATGAGCAACCCACCTGCATCTGGACACCGTGAAGAGACTCCCCCAGCACTGACTCAGCCAATGTAGACACAATCTACCAGGAAAAAATTTAAGCCCGAAGTTCGTTCTGAGCGGAACGAAGACAGACACAAGCAATCAAGGAAAACACCGGAGGATCCTGAGATGAATCCGTCTGGTTCAGTAGAGATCCCACCTAAAGGGGATGAGAACATTGCACTGCAGTGTCCACCATATCTTCCACCAGTTCGACTAGGAGTTTAGCTACCTCGGTGAACAAAGAATTTCACATTACGCACCCCTTCACTGCCACCGGGTGTGCAGTTTGTCAGGACAATGACAGGGAAAGTAGATCGGCTCAAGTACACCGACCATGATAAAAATGATCGTGGGAAATTTCCACAGTTCGCACCTGGGACATACATACGCTCTGTCCACTATCCAAAGACTGGAGTGACATTATTAAACATGAAATAGTGGGCTGCTGGCTTGGACAAAGCTGGTTTGTTGAAGATGCTCAATGTTCCCCACTTCGGTCACAACACACAAGTGACCATGGTGGTCAAGAAATTATTGGCGTTGGTGCATGATGGGCACCTA
The DNA here is from genome assembly GCA_001517045.1 of Pseudotsuga menziesii. Taxonomy (NCBI): domain Eukaryota; kingdom Viridiplantae; phylum Streptophyta; class Pinopsida; order Pinales; family Pinaceae; genus Pseudotsuga; species Pseudotsuga menziesii. The sequence continues at coordinate 281,908 of LPNX010758790.1, read as the reverse complement.
TGGATCGGAAACCAAAAAATTGCCATCAATGGAGAACTCATTCACCAGATTACAGGCTTGCCGAAGGAAGGGCCTGATCCTAGCATTGAGTTTATGGGAAAACATGAAGACACAAAGCTAGCACACAGTATGAAGGAATGCTTCAAGCTCACAAAAGGAAAGTGAGGGTATCAAACCTCGACCATTCAGCATAAAAACATTCGATTCGCCACAGAGCTCTTAGCATGCAAGCTAATGCGGAAGTGCAGACCAAATGAAGTACCTGTCCTGATTGTTAGTATTGCTGTGAACTGTACGGAAGGCTACAGTTACAACTGGGCAGCATACATTGCTAAGGAATTCCTTGAAGATGCCTGCGATGCGCAGGAGAAAGGTAGACCCTTTCACTATTCATGGCTAATAATGCTTATTGCATTGGTCGGATGGAAAGAACCTACCTAGGCGCAATTTATTGATGCGCCTCCAAACATGCCTGGCGCAGCAAGGTACGCATCTCTTTGGGTGTCGCAGGACAAAACATCCCAGCAGATAACGAACTACGTGTTCTCCTTTTATGCCATGAGCATATCCTATGAGATCCTGCAAACACCGCGACTCACTAATAAGCTATTCTCTCAGTATGATGGAGCAGCCAACTTCAGGGCCAACATACATCATCTATTCATCTAGGCCCACACAGATAAAAAGCATAAATGGTTTAAGTTACCATACATAGTAACCAAATAAGACATCCTCGCAGTAGTTCAACAGTGGCCAGCTGAATGGTTGAAGGACGCAGGGACAAAACCCAACATTCCAGTCCCCCCAGTCACCAATGTAGGTGTAGGCCCTAGTTAGATGCAGCAGAATGACCCACTCAAAGAAAGAGAAGAACAGAGTGAGTCGCAGCAAAGTGAAGACGACTAGGGTGGAGGTGATGGAGATGAAGAAGAAGAAGAAGACTCGGTCAAAACCGTGTTAGACCCTAATCAGTCAGATAAGCGCAAGTCGCCAGAGGCAGAGGAAGTGACCAAACCTCAGTCTCGAAAGAAAGCGAAGGCATCAAAGGACAAGAATATCGATGAAGAGCCCACCCTGACAAGTGAGGAGCTTGATCAGGCTTTGACGAAGTCCACAGAAGTTCTCACCAAGAAATGGTCAGAGTTTGTAGCTACGCACCTTGATGCACTCAATGGCGTAGCACAGAGGATCACAAAACTGAAGAACTTAGCAGAAAAATTAGCAACTGGCACTGCAGCAAGCAGTGCCCCAGTAAGTACGCAGCCAGACACAAGACAATGGCCAGTGAGAGAAAATAGGGGACAAGTGTCAAGTGCATCCCTCATAATAACTGACGCAGCATCTCACTCAGAGATGAGCATGATATTTGAAATAGATTACACCAAGATGTCCATGACAGAATTACATCTCTTCCAATTAGCTATCATGAAGGAGATCCAAGCACGAGACCACTACTCACAAATACAGTTAGAAAATACCATGAAGCAGAGTGAGAGCCTTGCAACATAGTTGGAGGAAGCGGAGCAGAGGAAGAGTGACGCAGAATGTAAGCAGGTCACATTGGCACGAGTATTGGATGAGGCATGTCGAAGTCTTCCTGACTTCGACATCTAGGATGAGGAAGATCTAGAGCAAAGAATCACCAAGCTAAAAGAATACGCACAACAGTCTTGTAGTGAAATAGAGAAGCTCAAAGCAGAACATGAGGCTCCAATTGCAGCGCTTCACTTTGCATCATCCCGGAGAGCCCACTAGAGGTCAGGGAGCAGCGCTGCAGAGACATTCAGGCCTCAGCAGCGAAGATCTCAGATCTCATGAGCAGTGCAGTAAAACTGCTAGAGGAAACCGTCGACACCTGGGTGAACCTACAGGACAATCCAGAAGTAGAAAAGCTACAAGAAACCATCAAACAGCGACAGACAGAGCTGGATGCAGTGAAAGCAGAAATTAAGACTCTACCTCCTATGCAGAAAATGCTCAAGGTAAAGCAAAGTAATGAACTCCAGCAAGAAATTGAGTCATACATAATTAAATCAACATTGTTGGAAAATTCTATGCAGCCCCTTATCAACGAGGCCTTGGAGTTGAGTACTGCTGCGGACAGCAAGCTTAAAGCTCTGAAGGAGTATGATGCATTTGCACAGAAAAAGGCCAGCAAAGCATCAGTAGTAGCATTGTAGGAGTTGGTGGAGAAGGAGCAAGCAGCCAATGATATCATGTGTAGCCTCAATAAGAATTTTATTATCTTCTCCAACAATATTCTCCCACCAGACAAGCAGCAGAGTGTCCCGGGACGGGACACTGGTGAGTCTTAGGGGCGTATTGGGGCACGCACCTTAATGGTCCTTAATTTTGGTAACTCCGTGGTTTTTGTGGAAGCTTGTAAGTGGATTTGTAACTCAAAATAGTCTTAGGGGTTTCAGGGTTGAGTCAAAGCCCCTCTTTTTGTAAATGTCCATAATTTTCGGGTATAAGCCCATGATTTTGTAATAGTGCACTTGTATAAATAGGCACTCATGTAAAGATGTCAAGGGTATCTAATGAAATGACGATCATCTCATGTGAAGAAGTTAGATATATTTTTGGTTTTAAGGTCAAGTCCCAGCTGTGTGCATGGATGACCTCTGTAGCTGTGTGCGCAGAGGGTTTTTGTAAGGAAAGGAACTGCAGCTAAGTGTGTAGCTTAGAGTTGTAAGAAAGGAACTGCAGCTAAGTGCGCATCTTAGAGTTTGTAATAAAGGAACTGTAGCTCAGTGCATAGCTAGACTGGAAGGAAAGGATCTACAGCTGAGTGCGTAGATCAGAACTATTGTTTTGTAAAAAGTTGAATAAAAGTGCAATTCTGTGGACGTAGCCCCTACCCTGGGGGTGAACCACGTTATATCTTGTGTTGTGGTCGTTCTTTGGTGGTTGTTTCTATTATGTTTTTTTTCATGCATTGGTAAGTAGATAATTGATAAAGTAAGATAACTACTAAATATTAATTTCGTTGTGAATTCCCAGTTAAGGGTTAAGCAAGAAACTATTTGTTTATCTAACCGCGAAGCTATATAAGTGAATGTCGAAGCTCTATTTTGTATGAATAATTGTTGGTAAGACTAAAGGTACAGTAATATCTCTCTTCTGCTTGCAGAAACCTGATTCTGCGGCACCCCATAGCTGTTTCGGGTGAGACTGCAACCTTTTCGCAGGTTGTTGCCGAAAGGGCCAACACTGTGGGTCTTTTTGTTGGTGCAAAGTAATAGTATAAAACTCGGGTCTGCCCTAAGCCCAACAAGTATGTTTATTGATGTATGCTTTCTTTCTAGGGAATTCGACTCCTTTGGTATTTTGGCTTTCATTTGTGGCTTGGGATTATTTTAATACCATACAATTGTTCACCCTACTTCCTTTCCATGGGTCTTTTGCTGTTAGCTTCCTAGGACAGACTTTAGAGTGAAGTGAATGAAGCCTCAAAATAGTATTCTACACTTGTCTGACATTAGTTATTTTACAGGGTTTAAATAGGACTTCAATGTGTTCAAATATGTCCAGACAATATGTTAATCTTAAAGGATCTTTCCTCTTGATATATGCAAATACAAAGTAGTCCTTTAGTCAAAATATTTTCAGTTTATCCAGAGCTCTAATGAACTCCAACGACAAAGGTTGTGCTAGCTTATTGAAAACATAAAGTAAAACAAACAAACTACAAGAAATCAGACTCTAATAAATCAAAGTGAAAATAAAGAAGAACTAGTCTAAGGAAAACAAGACTGAAACAAATTAAAATGTTTATTTATGTACAAAGAAAACTAAACAACATTAAGAAAAATACGGTTTGAGAACTAAACCATTATCTAGAAAGTTGTTGATCCAGCGGATTATTCCCCTTTAAAGATCCAATATGGTACATGGTTCTGAAACAACGGTTGGAAAAAAAAACGGACGGCAAAAATACACAGATCGAAAGAGATTTCCTTCCGCAGATTGGGAATCAGAAGCTTTTCCCCTTCCGCAACGGTGGGGCTCGCAAGCCTTTTTCCTTCTGCAACATCGGGGATCAGAAGACATTCCCTTTCGCAACGGTGGAAACTTACCAGCGGATTGGAAGTAGAAACGCTTCTGGCAGCCGCAACGGTGGAAACTTACGGGCGGATCAGAAGTCGGAACGCTTCCGGCAGCCACAACGGTGGAAACTTAAAGACGTTCGGAAGCCGGAGTAATTTATCTTCTGCAATGGTGAAGACAGAAGGATCGGAAGCATAAAGGCTTCCGACAGCTGTAACGGTGGAATTCTAAAGGCTTCCAGTAGCCGCAATGGTGGAATTCTAAAGGCTTCCGACAGCCGCAACGTGGAAGCTCAGTGGACATTCAGACGGATCAAAAGGTGGAGAGATCCGAGAGCCGCAATGGTGGAGCTCACAAGACCTTTTCCCCATCCGTAACTACGAAAACCAAAATGACTGAAGCTTCTGACTCAAAAAACCAACCGACAGCCGATGGAGATGGAATTAGTCGGAGCCATTACCTGTCCTCTTCCGCAACGACGGAAGCTCAGTTGCCCAAACTTCCGTAATGCGTTCGCATGGGGACATTTCAAAATGGTTTTGCAGAATCTTGATGCCCTATGATTGTAACGTCGATAAGGAGATGAATAGCTTAGGGCATTTGGTAGAAAGAGGTGAACAGTCGCACTTCTTGGACGTTTGGCTCATTTTGTAACGGCAAAGATGAGTAATAAAGGAGATGATTTCGTTCAGAGGGGGAGACTCAGTTTGTTGGGAGGACAGTGCAACGTTTTCTCTGGGATGAGAAGCTTGGAGAGAGCATTTTGCTGTCCCTTTTGAAGTCGACTATTCTCAGTTATAACTTGGCTTCTTTTGTCTGTTGAAGTCCAGCTTTGTAACTTTCAGAGAGGAGGTCTTGAAGACTTTACTGTCAATGTCCAGTTGCTGTGATTGTAAAGAGTCGACTGTCTTCTCTGTTTTATTTGGCTTGTCTTTGCTTTCGAAGGCCAATTTGTATTAGTCCAGAGAAGAGGTCTTGCAGACTTTTTCCCATACTGTTGAAATTAATTTGCAGAGTCCAGAACCATTTTTGTACTATCTTAAAGAGATTAGGATCGGTTCCTATTAGAGAGGGACCCAGAGACGTAGCCTAGTGGAGGGGGTGAAATCTGTTATCAACTTCTGTTTGTGACTCTATTTCTGTGTTTTCTACTTGGCATCTATTTATCAGTCTTGTTTTTTTCATTCCGGTTCTGAGCATTTAATTTCTGTTAATGCTATTCCATTAATTAACCTGTTAAACACATTCTTTTACAACAAACTTTTAATGCACTAAAGTTGAGGTCCGACGGATCATATTACAATATCAGAGCTGGTTGACTATTGTGCAAGTTTGTGAATGCTTACCAGGTCTAGGTTAAAGGTTGGTGAAGGAGAATTAGTTGAAGGAGATCCTAAGATTAGCTTCAGGAAAACATTCTGAAGAACCATGTGTTCTCCATGAGGGGAAGAAGAAGGACATACCGAACGGGAAAAACCTGTCATTTCTGAAACAAAGTTTCTGGAGGCTTTTATGAGCATGAAATCCATGATGGAAATTCTACTCAATGAGCGAGTAGAAAGGAAGAATAAGGAAGAAGGATCTTCATCCAAAGATGCAGAATTGAAGAAGGAAGAAAAGGATAAAGGAGTAGGAGGTGATGGTGATCCTCCTGATACTAAACAGACTTTTTCTTCTTCTCATACTTCTCATTCAAATAATGCAATTCCTAATATGCCTTATTTCAAATTGGATGTAAAATATGAATTACCTATTTATAATGGAGATGTAGATTCTGAAAAATTAGACAATTGGATCAAGCAGCTTGAAGTATATTGCAGATGCAGGTCATTAATGATGACCCTTCCAGGATCCAATTGGCCACTTTGAGGATGAGTGGGATGGCTCTTACTTGGTGGGAGAGCAAGATTCAGAAATATCTTCAAAATAATGGTAAAATTATTTCAATTTGGAATGAATTCATCGAAGTATTAAGAAAGAAATTTTATCCTTTAGGTCACATGCGGCAATTAACCATGAATTGGCAAATGTTTAGACAAGCTAAAGGACAAAGCATTCAAGACTATACTCATGAATTCAGAAAGAGGGTTATTGCATTGAATGTTTCATTAGATACACAGGAAACTCTTCTTAAGTACATTGGTGGCATGCATTCTTATTTGAAGCATACTTTGTTAATGTTTAATCCCAGTAATTTGGATGGTGTATGTGTTCAAGCTACCCATTTAGAAGCCAGGGGTAAGCATGCTAATGATACTTTTGTGAAGAATTCATTTAAATTTGACAGCAAATCAAAAGGTAAAGATAAGGGGAAAAATAAGATGGCTACTGTTAAGAAAGAGGGTGAAAATCCTACATGTTTTCATTGTCAGAAGGGACATGATGTGTCTAAGTGTTGGAAACTTCATCCGGATTTAAGGCCAAAGAAGTACGGAGGAAACAAAGACAAAGCAAAAGCTATTGTAGCAGTTATTCAAGACTTGGGATCCAACTCAGGTGATGAAACAAAGGTTACAGCTGTTGGGATCCAAGGTAAGCATAAAAGTATCTCAATTCCCATTGATGCACAATCCAGTTCTAGTGCAAATACAAGTCTGCCATCTACTTGTAAGCAAAATGATAAAGATAGAAGTGCACTGTTTCATGTTTGTGTCATTGCAAATCACACAAAGATTGATACATTGTTTGATAGTGGCTCACAAGTAAATCTGATATCAGAAGAAGTGGTTAAGAAGTTGCATTTAGCTACTGTGCCTCATTAAAAGCCCTATCCTCTAGGTTGGGTTACTAATGATACACGATTGCAAGTTACAAGGAAATGTGTATTAAAATATGCAATTACTGGAAAGTTTAGGGATGAGGTAGAATTGGATGTAGTACCACTTGAAATTTGTGGAATTGTACTTGGGAGTCCATATTTGTATGACCGGAAAGCAGTCTTTTATAGAGAGCAGAATAAGTATCAGCTTTTTAAAGAAGGTATGGAATATATTGTACGAGCACATAAGATGAAAACCAATCTAGCAATAGTCTCTGCAAAACAAATGAAGAGGTTGGTAAATGCTAGTAAGAATTTTGTGTTGATGATGGTTAAGATGAAAAATGATGAAGTCTCTAAATCTTTTGAAAAATGTGACCCTAAGCGTAAATCTGAACTGATTGACATCATTTCTAAATATGATGATTTGTTTCAAGATACGAAGGGATTACCGTCGAAGAGAGAGATTCAACATGAGATACATTTGCAGCAGGATGTGCCACTCCCGAACATAGCCATGTACCGGATGTTTGTAATGCATAACGAGGAAATCAAGAAGCAGGTTCAGGAGCTGATTGAGAAGGGGGTCATCCATCCCAGCAATTCTCCTTGCGGCTCTCCTATAGTCTTGGTTCCAAAGAAGGATGGTTCATGGAGGATGTGTATCGACTACAGGGCCCTTAACAAAATCACCATTAAAAACAGGTATCCTCTTCCTCACATTGATGATTTGCTTGATCAGTTGAAACATGCAACTTATTTTACAAAATTGGATCTGCGTAGTGGGTATCATCAAATTCGTGTTGCTGAGCATGATGCTTGGAAAAAAACTTTTAAAACGAAACAGGGTTTGTATGAATGGCTTGTGATGCCTTTTGGGCTCTGCAACGCACCTGCTAATTTCATGCGGGTCATGAATGATGTCTTTCGTTCATTCATTGATGATTTTGTAATTGTATATCTAGACGATATCCTGGTGTTTAGCAAAACTTGGGAAGAGCATGTTGTACATGTGAAGAAAATTTTAGATGTACTGAGAAAGGAAAAGCTTTATGTAAAAATGTCTAAATGTGAGTTTGCTAAAACTTCTTTAGTATATCTAGGCCATATTATTGGTGGAGGCCACCTGCGAGTGGACCCAGCCAAGGTTGTTGTCATTGTAAACTGGCCATGGCCTAACACCATTACTGAAATCAGAAGTTTTCTGGGTGCGGTTCAGTATTGGAGGAAATTCATTTCTGGATTTTCTTCCATTGCTGCTCCTTTACATGCATTGACAAGCATTAAAGAAATTTTCCAGTGGGGAGTAAAGCATCAGAGAGCCTTCGACACTTTGAAGGAAAAGATTAGCACAGCACCAGTTCTGACATTGCCAGATTTGTAGCAGCCATTTGAGATCGAAACCAATGCCAGCGGGTTTTCCATGGGAGTAGTTTTGATGCAAGGAAGGAAGCCAGTTTGTTACCATTTAGAAACATTCTCTACTGTGGTAAGTAACTATCCGACCTATGACAAAGAATTGTATCCTTTAGTACAGAGTGTGAAGAAGTGGAAACATTATATCATGGGAAAAGAGATAGTCATACATACTGATCATCATCCACTTCAATATTTACAATCTCAAACTAAAATACAACAAAGTAGGCATTTAAGATGGATGGGGTTCTTACAACAGTTTCATCTCATAATCAAGTACAAAAAGGGAATTCATAATAAAGTAGCAGACATGTTATCAAGGCCACCTATGAATGCTTCAATCATTCTTCAGAACAGTTCATTAACACATGAGAGTTATATTGAATAGTATGCAGAAGATAAATATTTTAAGAAAGTATATGCATCACTAATACATGGTAAACGGGAAGAGAACTATTTTGTGCATGAACATCTCTTGTATCATCTCGGTAAACTCTGTATTCTAGAGAAAGAAAGAGTGCATGTGATCCGAGAGGCACATAGTTCATTGATTGTAGGACATTTTGGTGTAAGCAAAACATTTTCTGTATTGCAGAATCATTGTTATTGGCCTCAAATGCAAGAAACTGTAGCTCAATATATAAGAGGTTGTGTTATGTGTGCAACAAGTAAGCCTAGCAATAGGAAATTGGGTTTGTACACTCCTCTTCCAGTTTCTTCTCGTCCTTGGGAAAGTATTTATATGGACTTTGTAGGGGGACTACCTATGTCTAGAAAAGGACATGATTACCTATATGTCGTTGTGGATAGATTTAGCAAAATTTGTATCTTAATGCCATGTAGCAAGCAGATCACTGCTAAACAAACAGCTCATTTATTCTTTCAAAATGTTTGGGTGCATTTTGGGGTACCCATGTCTATTGTATCTGATCGAGATTCCTGGTTCTTGGGAAAATTTTGGTCAACTTTATGGGAGCTTATGGAAACTAAACTGAAGAAAAGTATAGCTTTTCATCCACAGACCGATGGGAAAACAGAGGTAGTGAACAGAACAGTGGTTCAGCTGCTCAGAGGATATTGTAGTAAGCATCCTAAACTTTGGGATGAACAGTTGCAGTACATACAACATGCTTACAATCATGTAGTTCATTCTTCCACGAAAATATCTCCCTTTGAAACTTGTTTTGGTTATTTGCCAAAAACACCGATGGACTTCTCTTTTGGCAAAGATGCAGTGGATGGGCATTATGATGTAGATAAAGCTTTAAGGTTCATTCAGAGAATCCAAGCAGTGCAGTAGGCAGTTCAAGAACAGTTGGAGAAGAGCCAGGTAAAGTACAAGGCCAGGCATGACAAGCATCGAGTTGATCATCAATTTCAGGTTGGTGACCAAGTTTGGTTACACATCACCAAAGAAAGAATGAAAGGTGAAGGTAAAAAACTTAAGCCTATTAGGTATGGCCCTTTTTAGATCTTGGAAAAGATCGGTACTAATGCTTTTCGCTTGAATTTACCTCCATACATGCAAATTTATTCAGTTATCAATATTGAGAATATTGAATTGTATGAGCCTCCTATGATCATGGATGAGGAAATTAACATATAGATGCCTTCAATAGATGATTTGGCACCTGAATATATGAGAGAGTTGCAGGATGATGTTATTCTTGACAGAAATGTAAGGAATTCACGAAGGGGGAATGTTGAGTACCTTCGAGTGGGGATGAATGGAATGCATCCTAGCAAAGCAAGATGGATGGAGATTGGTAAAGTGAGGGAACTTTACCCTCACTTACTTGCAAAATAATTCAAGCTTTTGTTTGTCCAAAAGCTCTCCAATGGGGAGGATTGATTCGGCAGATTATTCCCCTTAAAAGATCCAATATGGTACATGGTTTTGAAACAACGGTTGGAAAAAAAAACGGACGACAAAAATACACAGACCAGAAGAGATTTCCTTCCGCAGATCAGGAATTGGAATCTTTTCCCCTTTCCCAATGGTGGGGCTCGCAAGCCTTTCACCTTCCGCAACATCAGGGATTGAAAGACATTCCCTTTCGCAATGGTGGAAACTTACGGGCAGATCGGAAGTCAGAACACTTCTGGTAGCCGCAACGGCAGAAAATTACGGGTGGATCAGAAGTCGAAACACTTCCGGCAGCCGCAACGGTGGAAACTTAAAGAATTTCGAAAGCCGGAGTGATTTCTCTTCCGCAACGGTGAAGATAGAAGGATCAGAAGCATAAAGGCTTCCGGCAACTGCAACGCAGAATTCTAAAGGATTTCAGCAGCCGCAACGGGGAAGATCAGCGGACATTCAGACAGATCGAAAGGTGGAGCGATCCGAGAGCCGCAACGGTGGAGCTCACAAGACCTTTTCCCCGTCCGCAAATGCGGAAACCAAAATGACTGAAGCTTTCGACTCGAAAAACCAACTGACAGCTGATGGAGATGGAATTCATCGGAGCCATTGCCTATCCTCTTCCGCAACGGCGAAAGCTCAGTTGCCCAAACTTCTGCAATGCGTTCGCACGAGGAAATTTCAAAATGGTTTTGCATAATCTTGATGTCGTATGATTGTAACGTCGATAAGGAGATGAACATCGAGGGGCATTTGGCAGAAAGAGGTGAACAATCACACTTCTTGGATGTTTGGTTCATTTCGTAATGGCAAAGATGAGTAATAAAGGAGAGGATTTCGTTCAGAGGGGGGGACTCAGTTCGTTGGGAGGACAATGCAACGTTTTCTCTGGGATGAGAAGCTTGGAAAGAGCATTTTGCTGTCCCTTTTGAAGTTGACTATTCTCATTTATAACTTGGCTTCTTTTGTCTGTTGAAGTCTAGTTTTGTAACTTTCAGAGAGGAGGTCTTGAAGACTTTACTGTTAATGTCCAGTTGCTGTGATTGTAAAGAGTCGACTGTCTTCTCTGTTTTATTTGGCTTGTCTTTTCTTTTGAAGGTGTTAGTTTTTCATCACATTAAGCTAGCATTATGATCTTAGGATCTTTTCACTAAGAGAATAACAAGCACAGCAATAAAACATAAGCCCATCACAAGATACAAGAGACACAAAGGGATTTTCCTCGGGGAAACCATAAAGGAGAAAACCCCACAACTTCCTCTAAGATAGAATCAGCACCAAAATAGTAAGAGATCTCCCAACAGCAGTGGTCTTCTAGTCCCAGTATATTTCCTTCTCCACAAGTGTGCCTCACATAAGAGAGTGAATTATGTGTGTGATAAATAGAGAGTCTCACTCTCTATTTATATTCTTCCGTTCACTTGAAGTGCACTTAATCACGTAGGCTCAACTTACAATTACTTACCCGAGCCTACACCTTAATTAGTGTATAATAACTCGAGTGCCCCAAAACTGTGGGGACTTACCTAATGACTTGACATGACTTGTTTACATTATTAATCCTCCCGATCGGAACATCGAGGCATGACCACATGACTCAAATACATAATAGAAACATACCGGAATAAACATCGGGTTACAATATATAAGATACATAGAAGAATACATTCCGAAGTTACATATACATCAACACTCCCTCTTAACTAGGAAGGTATTCTTTCGACACAATTTTCAGCACTGGTCTTCTTCTCTGTATCAGCTAGATCATCTCGTCTTCAAGTCATCTTTGTCTTCAAGTCATCTTCGTCTTCAAGTCATATTTGGATCTGGATCATCTCTCGATGTGGATCATCATCGAACATCATCACTGGATCTGGATCAATATAGAACATCATCACTGGATCTGGATCATCTCTCGATCTGGATCAACATCACTGGACTGGATCTGGATCATCTCTCGATCTGGATCAACATCACTGGACTGGATCTGGATCATCACTCGATCTGGATCATCACTGCTGGATCATCATTACTGGATCTAGATCAACACTGGTGCTATCTCATGATTCTTCTCGTCATAGAAATTTCTACAAAGCCAACCCTTTTTCATGCTGGTTGTAGGCCTACCCTCATGTAGGTCTTCGCCCAACACTTACATCTGACCTACTCGTCAGAAAGGTATGCCCAACACTCACATCGGATCATGTAGTCAACTACAATCCCGTCAGAAAGGCCCAGCACTCACATTCACTAGCATGATAGGACACACCTACTATCATGTGTGAAATGGCTTAGCACTTACAACCACCAGCATGATAGGACACACCTACTATCATCTGTGGAAAGGCACAGCGCTCACATCCACCAGCATGGTAGGACACACCTACTACCATATGTGGAAAGGCTCAGCACTTATAATCACCAGCATGGTAGGACACACCTACTACCATTTGTGAAAAGGCCCTGCACTTACAGTCACCAGCATGATAGGACACACCTACTATCATCTGTGAAATGGCATAGCACTTACAGTCACCAGCATGATAGGACACACCTACTATCATCTGTGACATGGCACATCACTTACAGTCATCAGCATGATAGGACACACCTACTATCATCTGTGACATGGCACAACACTTACAGTCATCAGCATGATAGGACACACCTACTATCATCTGTGACAAGGCTCAGCACTTACATCCATCCAGGTGGGAACACATCCTGTTCACAATGATGGAAGGGCATGCACTCATATCTGATCATGAGGGGAACACATCCCAGCAATCATATCAGAATGGCCCCCAGTCCTCCTCTACTGAGCTACCTGGTAACTGACCAGGCGCCTCCATTCTCCTAGAGAATGGCAGTTTCCCTTACATCCGACTTGCTCGTCAGAATGGCCAACACTCACATCTGACATGGAAGGAACTTAATCCTTTAGCCATGAAAATAATGGTTCAACCCTTACATCTAATCAAGTGGGAACACATCCCTCTATCACATCAGAATGGCTACTCAGTTCTTACACTGAGTGTTCCTGGTAACTGACCAGGTGCCTCCATTCCTAGAATGGCAATTGCTCTTACATCTGTCCTGCTCGACAGAATGGCCAGCACTCATATCTGACATGGAAGGGAGCAAACCTACCACCATGATAGAATGTCTCAGCCCTTATATCTAACCTACTCGTCAGAATGGCTATGAATCTCAGCACTCATATCAGTCATGGAAGGAACCAATCCTTTCACCATGACGGAATGGCTCAGCCCTTACATCTGACCATGGAAGGAACCAATCCTCTCACCATGTCAGAATGGCTATGGGTCTCATCACTTTCTCTCAGAGGAAGCCTCGATTTGGAGAACACCAAGTCTCTCTCTGAAGTACTCGAACTTCAGCCTAGCCAATGGCTTAGTCAATACATCAGCTATCTATTCCTCCGTCGCAACATACAGGAGCTTCACTGCTCCTCTCTGCACCATATCCCTGATATAGTGATACTTGATCTCGATATGCTTTGACCTGTCATGAAACACTGGATTCTCTGACAACTTCATGCAACTCTAGTTGTCACAATGTATACAAGTAGCATCCAACTGGAGATCAAATATATTAGACAGTAGCTTCCGTAGCCATACTGCCTCACAACTAGCTGAACAAGCTGCGACATACTCTGCTTTAGTTGTACTCAGTGCCACACAGGATTTCTTCCTGCTAAACCATGATATCACACCTGATCCCAAACTGAAGCAACATCCTGAAGTACTCTTCCTGTCGATGGCACTGCCTGCCCAATCTGAATCAACATAACCCTCCAGGTTAATCTTTTGATTCGCATCGTACTTGAGCCCATAATCAATTGTACCCTTCAGGTACCTCAGAATATGCTTTGCAGCAATCAAGTGAACACTTCTTGGATCTGTCAAGTACTGGCTTAAGGTGTTCACAGCAAATCAAATGTCTGGTCTCGTGTTCGTCAGGTACATCAATGACCCAATCATATGACGATACATCATAGCATCAACCGTCTCTGATGAAGCATCACTCAATAGCTTCATGTTCGATGCCATGGGTGTGGTCATGCAGTCCATCATCCTGAACCTCTTCAGGATCTCTATTGCATAATTTCCTTGTCCAAGGAAGATCCCAGCCACACCTCCATGCCTAGAACAATAGTGCATTGACACATAACAGGAGCATCACTCGTCTTCTGTCTTCAACCTTGAAGCAAAGGTTGAAATCCACTTTACTCTCAGTAAATCCTAGAGTCATCAGTAATCTGCCCATCCTGTTGTACCATGTCAAACCTCAGGATCTTCTGTAGTCACTCCCTCTGAAGCGGAGAATCATACTCCCTCTGTCTTCTGTACTCTATGCACTGAAACATTCTGTACTGGAGTGACAAGTAGTATCCATCTAGGATCACTAGATACTAAGATCCTCTATCTTGAACTTCTTCGAAAGTTCATCTCGCACCCATCTGTGAGCTTGTCATCCTCTATCAACCTTGTAGCAAAGGTTAAGATATTCATCAATCTCATCATGTATGTGTTTCAACTCTTACTGGCTGCAAATGTCTCTTCGTAGTCTAGTCCTTCCTTTCGTGAGAAGCCTCATGCTACGAATCTTGCTTTGTATCCCACGATGTTTCCATCTAATGCATGATGGAACTATGAACTTCTCTTCAGGTCTCGATATTGTGCCCTGACATCATTCTTCTTGAACTGGTCTTCCCTTTCTTCTTGGTGGCTGAAAGGTTCTGCATCAATGATGTCACTGCACTCATCATATTATTCTTTGTCTTTGAATTGTCGTCACTTGTTCTTCGGAACAAGTCTTCATTCTTCTTTGCTTGTAGGCAATTATGTATGTGATCTTTCCTACAAGTCAAATGCATTTGTATGGTTAGAAACATTTCATAAGGAATATTCATACTGGCAATTTACTATGCATAAGTATATGATCATGCAACTACTTTAGCTAATACAACATTCATCCATATCTCACTAAAACTTTCTAGATGCCTTCCATCTCTACTAGGACAACATTGAGATTGTGCACTAATCCAATATGTCAGCAAAGAGGTTTCATTCTAGATAAGTAGCAATGGAGAATTTGTATAGCACCATGAGCCACTTACCCATCACATGCATATTAGTAGTATACTGTCATTAATGCAAACATCCTATCATGCATAATACAATAACTAAATCTAAACAAATGCATAGCAAAACAATATCATGAAATGACAATTGAATACTTATCTTTATTTTTTTCGTAGGTATACTGCTTCTTGATCCTTCAGCTTCATCGTCTTCTTCATTCATGGTTGTATCACGGATCCTGGGTGCTTCTGCTTCTGATTCTTCAAGTTCTTCAGTAGGTCTCTTTCTGGATTTGTTGTAAGCTGTGTCTTCATCAAATGTTACATCCCTACTGACGTCAATCATCTTGTATCCTGGGAAGTAGATTCTGTAAGCCTTCGAGCTTTCAGAGTAACCCACAAATATGTCCTTCTTACCTGAAGAATCTATTTTTGTTCTCTTCTCTTTTGGAATATGTATGTACATGGGACAACCGAATATTCTGAGATGGATGACTTCTGGTTTCTTGCCGGAGAAGACTTCTTCAGGAGTCTTGTTCTCAAGTACTCTATGTGGAGTATGGTTCTGTACATACACTGCTGTTCTAGCAGCCTCAGCCCAAAGATGCATAGGTAGATCTTGATCATGAAGCATAGTTCTTGCAGCTTCCATGATAGTTCTGTTCTTCCGTTATGCAACCCCATTCTGTTGTGGATTATAAGGAGTTGACAACTCCCTCTTAATCCCTGCTTCTTTGCATAGCTCTTTGAATTCATTCGAAGTGAATTCTCCACCATTATCTAATCGAATGGTCTTTATGTTCTTTTCAGTATGGTTCTCGATCAAGGCTTTGAATTCCTTGAACTTGCTGAACACTTCATCTTTGTTTTTCATAAAGTAAATCCATGTCTTTCTAGAAAAATCATCAATAAGAGAAACATAGTATGCATACCCGCTTAGTGATTTTGATGGCATTGGACCGCATACATCGGAGTGGATGATTTCTAGAATGCCTTTGGCTTTGCTTTCGCTGCTAGGAAATGTCTTCTTTGTATTCTTCCCTTTCGCACATCCTTTGTAAACTCCATCATGATTTGCTTGGAATTATGGAAGTCCTTCAACAGCTTTACTTGCAATAGGTAGTGCTCTGTAGTGTACATGTGCAAGCCTTCTATGCCAAAGCTCATTTGGCTCTACCGTGTCATGGAGCAAGGCTTGTTCTGGATGGCCCTTCAATTTGTACAAGCCTCCTTCTTATTCTCCAATCACTACCACAACATCAATAGTCTTTCCTTTTGGCCTCATGATGACTTGACCATCTATGAATGCAACCCGCATTCCAAATGCATCAATGTTGAAATGGAGAGAAGGTTCTTCTTGAACCTGGAACAAACAATACTTCTTTCATTGTTAGAGACTTACCAGAGTCTAGCTTGTATAAATATTCCCCACTACCTTTTATTGGATATTGGTAGTCATCTCCTAGTTTCACCTTGTGAGGTGATTCATGTTCTGACAGTCTTACAAAAGATTCCTTGAATCCCGTCATATGATTGGAGGCCCCACTGTCTATAATCCAATCATCACTACCATGAGTAATGTTACTTGTGAGGGCTGATATCAGAACATATTCATCCTCGCTTGAAGAATCTTCACTTTCATATCTGGATTTCTTCTTGGATGGTTCATCATCCTCTGCAGCATGAGCATGATGTCTTCTTTGTCCTTGACCAAGTTCTTCTTGTGAAATGCTTCTAACCTCGTCTCCCTCTGAAACTGGAACCTCTATACTCATGTAGGTGTCCAATCCATCTTCTTCAGAGAGATCATATACTTCCATGCTTGGAAGTTGTTCAACTTCACCTTTCTTATCATCAAGCTGATGTGATAGATCACTTTAAAATGAGAACCTTAAATGAAAATAGCAAAGGATTATATCTTACCGATTTGAGGTGTCCGTCCTTGTTCCGGAGTTCGCTCATCCAGGGTTTGTCGCAAAAACCCTAATTTTAAAAACCTTGAAACTTTCAGATATGATTGGAAAAACATATAGATCTCTTCAAATGGAGCTGTCCAATGTACTCCTTTTCTGAAAACAGTGGAGGGAAGCTCCCAGAACATGAAGCCCTAATTTTCCAATTTCTTATGCAGAAATGCCTGTTACTGTTTCTGTGATCTCTCCGAAATTACTGCTCCTCTATGTCTGAAATTTTTCACTGAGGTAACCGCACGTGTCCCTGAGCCAACACCACAGGTTTCATCAGAATTGGTTTCAATATTTGGGATTTATGATCATTTTCCCAAGGTGACCTATTACAGGACTATTCACAACAACGAAGTTGTACGGAATGCCACGTGTCACTGGTTCATCTTCTGAGTCTGATATTTGGACCACCGAAATTAAATTCTGTGCCCTTTCTAGAACATTTTCAGGAATTCCATTTGGACCTCTGTAGCCCAAGATATTGCAGATATCCCCAGGTGTCCTGTTTATGGGTGATTTCTGGAAGAGGATGGAACCCTAACTTGGAGAGATCATATCACCCAGAATATAGCGAATCTAAGGCTGATTTTTGGACACAACGTTCATCACGATTTTATATTCAGCCCATGTAATTTTCTGCTTCTGATACTTCACCAACCGTGGAATATAGCGACTGTACCAAAACTTAGCAGTTTTAGTATTTAGGGTTTCTCCTAGCTCAGGGTCAAACTAGGGTTTGACTTTCCTGGAGTTTCACCCAACCAAATTTCTTGATCCAGGTCTCTAAACTTCAGTTTTTATGAGGATAATAACCCTATGCTGGTATTACTCAAAAATTCCTCTTCTGTAGAAAGGCCTAATTTCCACATTGAAACTGAAAATGCTTGAAATTGAATTCTGCATCGACAGAAAGATGCACCCTTCAATGGAGAGTCATCCTAGCATACTTTTGCTGAAAATCTTTGGAGGAAGATCCACAAAATAGGAAGCCCTAGTTCCTGTAGCTGCACAATGTCTTCTTCTCAGGTTAGCTCTGATACCATGTTAGTTTTTCATCACATTAAGCTAGCATTATGATCTTAGGATCTTTTCACTGAGAGAATAACAAGCACAGCAATAAAACATAAGCACATCACAAGAAACAAGAGACACAAAGAGATTTTCCTCAGGGAAACCATAAAGGAGAAAACCCCGCAACTTCCTCTAAGATAGAATTAGCACCAAAACAATAATAGATCTCCCAACAGCAGTGGTCTTCTAGTCCCAGTATATTTCCTTCTCCACAAGTGCGCCTCACATAAGAGAGTGAATGGTGTGTGTGATAAATAGAGATTCTCACTCTCTATTTATATTCTTGAGTTCACTTGAAGTGCACTTAATCATGTAGGCTCAACTTACAATTACTTACGCGAGCCTACACCTTAATTAGTGTATAATAACTCGAGTGCCCCAAAACTGTGGGGACTTACCTAATGACTTGACATGACTTGTTTACATTATTAATCCTCCCGATCGGAACATCGAGGCATGACCATATGACTCAAATACATAATAGAAACATCCCGGAATAAACATCGGGTTACAATATATAAGATACATAGAAGAATACATTCTGAAGTTACATATACATCAACAAAAGGCCAATTTGTATTAGTCCAAAGAAGAGGTCTTGTAGAATTTTGCCCATACTGCTGAAATTAATTTGCAGAGTCCATAACCATTTTTGTACCATATTAAAGAGATTAATTGGATCGGTTCCTATTGGAGAGGGACTTGGAGACGTAGCCCAGTGGAGGGGGTGAACTCCATTATCAACTTCTATTTGTGACTCTGTTTCTGTGTTTTCTCCTTGGCATCTGTTTATCAGTCTTGTTTTTTTCATTCCTGTTCTAAGCATTTAATTTTTGTTAATGCTGTTCCATTAATTAACCTGTTGCACGCATTCTTTTACAACAAACTTTTAATGCACTAAATTTGAGGTCCGATGGATCAGTTCTCATCCCACCCCTATAAATATTGCAACTTATAGGTTGAGGGGCATAACTTCTCTACAATCTAAAAAGGACCTACCCATAATTGCTGAAATTTAGTGTGTTTTTCCTTCTCATCATGCAGGTGATCCAATTTAAGAACAAAATCCCCTACTTCAATTTCCTTCTTTTCGGATTTGTGTCTATCAAACCATCTCTTCACTATTTCCTATTGGTGCTTAAACCTCTCTTTTGACTTGGATCTAGAATCTTCCAACTTTAGCAGGGTACTGATTCGAATTTGCAGGACCTCATTTTTAGTTCCTCTAGAGGCTTGATCTAGTTGAGAGGAAGGAAACAAAATATTTGGAGGCAGGATGGCTTGTTTCTCATATACTAGAGTATAGGGTGACACACTTAAGGAGTTCTTGGGTGTGACTCTATCAGCCCAAAGTGCATTAGGCATATCTATGTGCCAACTTCTTTGATTCTCTATGATTGTTTTCTTCAAAATCCTAATGAGATTTTTATTTGTAGATTCTGATAGACCATTACCTTGTGGATAGTAGTTAGCAGAATAATGTAACTTAAACCCTTTCTCATTTGCAAATGCAGTCAGTCTAATAGATGAAAAATAGGAAGCATTATAAAAAACCAAGGAAATTGGAACCCCAAACCTGGTCATAATATGGTCTTGCAAGAAGTCCATAATCGCATCTTCATTCACTTTTCACAATGAGATAGCTTCTACCCATATGGTTAAGTAGTCAGTTGCAGTTAGGATGTACTTTTGCTACAATGAATAATTTGGATTGATCTCTTTGATAATATCAATCCCCCACTGCTCAAATCGTCTAGAAATAATAACTGGCTTTAATGGTCCTGTTGCCTCTGCTTGTCTTCCACCGCTCCTTTGGCAAGTGTCACATTTCCCAAAATGAGCATGAGAATCCTTGAACATAATCGGCCAGTAATACCCAGCTCTCAAAATATTATACGTTGTAGTATCTCCTGATAAATGACCTCCAACAGGTCCATCATGTAGCTCTATAACCACCTTAGTTACATCTTCATGGTCCAAGCATCTGATAAAAACTACATCATATCTTTTTCTAAACAGGACTACATTAATAACCTGATATGAGGTTGACTTTAAGTGTAACGTTCTCCTCTACTTGGGATTCCAGTGTTTAGGAAAGTATCCTTCTTGAAGATAATGAATCAGGTCTCTGTACCAGGATTCTAGAGTTGTAAATAAAGGACATACATCAACCATGTTTAACTAGGCTTCATTCTCCCAATTGTTTTCTTCATTGTCCTGACTCTCAGTCATCAATTTATAGATCCCTTGCCCTTTAACTATGTGTTGTAAAGGAAAGTTTCCTATGGCTAGGGTTTAAGAGGCCATCAATGTATTAGGGTTGAAAGGTGGATGTATATTGTTTAGCAAGCATATATAAGAAAGTTTCAGAGATTAAAAATGGTTCATACCTTGACAAATGAAGGTTGATCCAAGCAGCCCTTTAGTCCTCTTCTTGATCCTCTTGCTCCAAGAGACCTACAAAATGAATTATACCTTCCTCAAACCAATATGAACACATATAAAGAAATGATAATCAAATAAACATGAAATAATGATCTAACTAACATCATCATATGATCATAAACAAAGATTCAATCACACATTGAACAATGATTTGGGAATAAGAAGGACATCAGATATTTATTAATCTTGAAAACAAGTACAAGTATACCTTCTCTTCAAGTTTGGCACCTCACGAAACCTTGATCTGGTTATGTTGCTTCTCTTCTCCAAGGAACTCAACCTCCAAGCTCTGTGACACAAGGAGAAAGCTTCTAGGGAAAAGGTGTGGGCAAAGAGAGTCCCAATTCCTCTAGCATAACAATGCAAAGATTCAAGTCTCCTCTCATGGACCTCCATACCTCTATTTATATACTTCTTAAGAGATAGGGTTGAGGACAAAGTATTTACAACTGAAGGAGTCGGTTGCATAACTAACCAAACTACGTAAACTTCGAAAAACGTATTTTTGACATGAATACATGGGTTGCAGAGAGATTAGTCGCTTATGCAGTAGGTATACACAGGTTGCAATGAAAATAGTCGCGTATTTAGGGCATACAAAAGTATTATATATAGAAAGTCGTGTACCATACACGGGTTTCATTAAGTCAACTCAGGTATACATAAAAAAATATCATTTTTAGGGTACTTCTAGGCATTTTTAGACTTTGTTGTCTTCCGAAAAGTTTTAGCTGACTGAAATATATTTCCAATAGTGCAAAGATGAGGTTAGATAGAGTTATAGCACTCAAGATATGGGTCCTCCAAGTTAGGTTTTTTTTCAATGACTTTCATGAAGTGTTATCATGGAAGTGTCGACATGCGACGGAATCATGGGAAAGTGGTCACGGGTCGAGATGTGTCATTTTGAGCTATAAAAAATGCCCCCTAATGTATGAGGTTAGAGGGGAAGATGATTGCCAAAATACATTATAAAAGAAACAACTGATTATGGAGAGAGTAGAGAATCCAAGATCGAAAGGCTTGAAAAAAGGTACCTGAAAGAGAGATAAATGTCAAACAAAAAAAATGATCTCCGGGACATACAATTCCATATACAAAACATCGACATAAAGATACAGGCGGATCCAACATATGCATAAGTGATGAAACTATCATGCTCGCTCAATATGCAGAAAAGGCACCATATAAAATCTAAAGGAGTCATGGCCACAAATGAACAAGGTGGATCCATTCTCGATAATCGATCATAGCCACAAAAATATAAGGTAGATCTATGTCTCAGCAACATGTCATATAAAGTGTGACAAGGTCTTGCGCAGCTTGGTAAATAGCAACAAATGATGATGCTATTGTCATCCGCAAGGTATTCAATCCAAACCACCCAAAAGGTACAAATCCTAACCATCAGAATAAAGGAGTTGAGGTTGAATATGGAGGAAACCGTTTGATTACTGGTCAATGATGAGAACCATTAAAAAACATGAGGGAAACCACCATTAATGAAAATGGTCCCCAAGGTACCTAGTACATTCTAATAAGTGTGAATACAAGGACTTGAAGAATCCATCAAGTAGGAGACAATAAGGTATTCCCACTACTCAATAGCAAGGGAAATTGCCACTTATGAGTATAATCCCCACGGTACTGTCATAAAACTCTAAATCTCATTCCTAGAGCAAGATGTGTTGCAGTCGATAGGAAGAGATCCGTTGGAAGGAAGGCATTAAGGCATCCTTCATCATCCAACATGAGATAAGTCAAAGACTAATTTGATATGGAATTGGTACTGAATTTCATGACAAGGACCGCCGAAGACATGATGTAATGAACTGAAACTAGGCAATGGCCAACACAAAACGTCAAGGAAACTACAGAATGACCAACAAAAGTTTAATCCTTGAACAGTGAACGCACACAAAAGTGACTTATGTAGATTTTGACACAAAGAGACCAATGATGCAACTATGCAATGTAGGATACATTGACAGATTCCCCATATAATTGGAAAAGAAACCAACTAGAGGAGTAAGAAACTCTAAATAGGGATAAGGTCAAAATACTAGGACCCAACTATTGATAAACTCAAAACTAGTGCGTTGTTCAAGGAAACAAGACTTGCTTCCATGATCTAAAAAACATGTGAATGAACTTCCCTTCCCCTATTTCTTGTAAAGCCTTAACGAGTCCAAGAAATCAAACTCAGTACCTTCTTCACTTTTGGAAGGCTCGAAGAAGAGACAGAAGAATGCTTGATAAAGCATTGATTCGTGGATTTTACGAGCCTGAACTAGTACATGCTCGTCGGTGTTTTCATAGTTTAGAGATTCTAAAAACTCCAAAGAAGACCCTAGGGGGGTGATTTGTCATATGATTTAGTCTCTTGAGGCCGGAAAAGTATAAAACAAATGACAGAAGAACTCTCTTAGCTTCCGAAAAATTAAGGCGCACCTGTTTTGTACTTAGTTTGGAAGGTCCAAAAAAGGTTAAATTACCACCTACCCAACTCTCCTTCAAAAGTAGCATATAGCCCAAGTTTTATGAGTGTGAAGGAAGGAAAGCTCATTCGGAAAGATCCATTTTATTAAGAGAAATTGGGCTTACAAAAATAAACTCGATGCTTTGTTGTTTAGGTTTTAGCGAGCATGACAAAGACATAAAGTACACTTGGAATCTTTTTCATGTTTTGGTCCAGAGCATGAAAAAGAGAAAAATAAGCTCATACCGGGGGTTCCTTTTCTGTAAGTTTAGTCCCTTAGGTCCATAAAAGTGATAAACCTATGTCTGAGAACACTCTTCTCAATTCCAAAGAAAAGAGAGTGTTCCTTTCTCGTATTATTCCACATGGTCCGAGTAAGCGATAACCTACCACCAATGTGGATTCCCATTCACATATTCTTAATGATCCTGAATGGACAAGTTTACTTGGTAGTCAAGTCTATTTTTAGGAGTTAGACCTAGGCCTAAAGAAACTCAATATATTTCCCGTGAAGTTTTAATGAGTCTGAAAAAGTTAACTCACGGCCTCCTTACTGTTTTTAACGAGCTTGAAGGAGAGCAAAAAGAATGCTCTAAATGTGAGAAGACGAGTGTCATAGGCAGGCGAAACTAGTTCCAAGTGCAAGGAAAAAACCTATGCATAATGAAAATAACATGAGCAGGATATAGACACTTGGGGAACGTCTCCTCAAGGTAAAATCTTTCAAGTTGAAAAGGAAAAATGATACAGGGTTGAGCGATGATGAGAACAAAAACGAGGGCTTATACAATGAGATAAAAGCATGGAAGCTAGAATTAGGCTTAAAAGCACGAACAGGATACATAAAAATGCAGTTACAACTTGAAAAACAAGGCGAGGCTAGTAAAAAATTGTGACTCCAACTAAAAATCCTGTCTCCAAGAAACAACAACATTAGAATCACATTCAGAAGAAAAGATCTAATGCAGGTCACTTTGGTAGAAAGACATGTGACTTTGCTATCTTCTACAAACAGTAAAGTTAAGGCTGAATCGACTGAAGAAGATTCTATAGAACTAAGTCTCGATGGTTTATAATCAGTAAGATCACCTCATAAGGAGAGCAAAAGTCAACAAGGGAGATAGATTCCGTAGGAACAAACTCAGTATCATAAGAGTTGAAAAATTCATAAGAAAAATCAAACTCATCAGGATCACTGACTTGCTGTTCAAAGGAAGACTCAACAAGACCAACATAAGAAGAAAGGTTAGGGTTACTAGGCAAATCAAGGTTAAACTTAGTCACAACTAAAACAACATCCAATAGAATATCAGACTGTATCAAAGAATCTAGGAAGACTTCATCCAAAGGAAGGATATCATCTGAGATAGGACACATGTCTAAAATTTCAAATGGATCGACGAACTAGAGAGTGAGCTTTGCAGTCTGTATAGGATGACTCACCTGGTCAATTGTTGGGACCAATTCCTGAGAAGGTAAGCATGAAAATAGAGGTTTCTTATTAGTAGCAATTAAACACAAAGGACATGAGGTCACATAGCTCACCTGTGGTGGGGTAGTTTCCATAGAAACAATTGGAATCAATAAAGGAAAGTCCTGGTCTCTAGTTGGGTCAAGATATGGATCAAGAAAATCCAACTGATCAATAGTGACAATTTCTTTGTCATGATTAAAGTACATCACATGAAATAATGTTGACACCATAGCTTGCATGGTATAGACATAATCATGTCTGGGGAACATATTGAAGTCCAAAGGGTCTTCTATTACCATGAAGTCAACTAAGACAGTCTTCCCACCCAAAGTAATATGTGTTTGAGCAAGAATTCCAAAGGCTATACTAGTTCTTCTATCAAACACGAGTAACTAACTAGATTTCGACACAAGGATGGGAGATCCCATGCCTTGCCAAGCATGAGAAGACAAAATACTAACTGAGGCTCCTTCATCAACAATACAACGAGAAATTGTGTATTGTTCAACTTCTACCATTATTTGGAAAGGTATATCAGAAGGAATACGTGGCTCAACTAGGCTATCCCAATCAAAGGAAGAAATTTGAGAGCTTGGTTGGGGTTCATCCGAAACGAGTTCAATGCCCCCTTGTTCAGTAAGTTCGGAACTGGAAGTGAAGAAAATGTGACTAGCAGACACTTCACTCTCTAAATGAAGAGTGGGATTGATCAACAATGGAATCACTTCAACTGCTTCATGAAAGTCACTCTCTGGAGGGAGAGTGGGATTAACCAAAGATGACATTAGTTCAATCACATAAGGGTCACTCTCCAAAAGTATAGTGGGATGAACCAAAAATTGGGAAGGTTCGACCACTAGATCAACCAAAGGTTGAGTAGGTTGTTGAGAAACTATAGGTTGTTCAAGAGAAGGAAATTCTTGAGTCTCGGACCACACTCTTCGCACCTCTGTGATAGCAGGGCACTAGTGAGTAATATGATCTCCCTTGCATAGGTTACAAGGGAACTTAAGTTTACACTTCAAACGACTAGTTTTCTCAATGGTGTCTACATGACTGGTAGTGGTTGACTATTTACTCTCAACATGACCTACAGAGGCTAAGATTTCCCCCCCAGCATGACCACTAGAGGCTAGGTGACTGGGTCCAACCTGACTACGAGAGGCTAGTTGTTGAAAAACCTCAGAACATTCAAAAATGGGATGACCATGAAACCAAACTATTCTTACCTCCATGATGGAAGGGCATTTATAAGTAAGGTGGTCTCCTTCACAAATATTACAAGGAAACTTGGGGGTTGTGTTTTGAATGAGAACTATTTTCAACAATGTCAACATGACTTGCAGTGGTTGACAGATTTTCTTCAGCATGAACCACAGAAGCTGAGAGACTACCCCTAACATTAGTTGTAGAGGCTGAGAGACTACCCCTAACATTAGTTGCAGAGGCTAAGAGACTAGGTCCAACATGACCTGGAGAGGTTGGATGGGCACCACCAGCATGAACAATAGAGGCTGAATGGTTAGGATCAACATGCTTTGCAGTAGTTGAGTTTGTTCCCCTAGCATGAACTTCAGAGGCTAGGTGGCGAGGTTCAACTTCACTTGTAAAGGTTGGACTAGTTCCCCCTCGCTTATGTGCCCTCTTCATATTCCTTGTTCTTTTACACCTTTTATATTGTCGGTTACCCATAGTTTCAAACAATAATACAAAGTATGAGGTTGAAAAGCAACTAAAATTACAAAGAACACACCTAAAGGAAAACTAAGTTTAGACAAACCACACAGCACTCACTAATAAATTCCTAAATACAAATAGAAAAACAGGTATAAGATATGTTTTCCAGAAGAAAGATGATAGACACTTACTTGGCATCCCTCTAGATGTTCTTAGGCGTAAGAATAGGAATCACCCACCTTGCTCCCACACCTTCTACCGGGGTTACCTTCCAAGGTCGTCCAAGGTCAACCATAAATAGCCTTTCAGTGTACCTGTGAATGAACCCTATATGTCAAACAGACTAAAGGATACCTCAACTATACTGACAGTCTAGGGGGATAGTCACAAGCCTGGTTCATACGCATGGGAAAGGTAGAAAATCCTGAAACTCTGTCTAAGAGAGAATCCCCGGATTCACAAAAACCTTGGTCTATGCTTTGACAAGGAATCGAAGGGTTATCTCCTTAGTCCAAGTCTCCATGCGGCCTCGTGCTTAACTACAATTTGAGAGGAGCTTCCTAGATACAATCAACATAGAAGAGGATTTACCTAGTGATTCGCCAACTACGTATGAAATTTAATACTTGTGGATAGTTAAAACTCCCTAATCAACAAGTCCAGCCTAAGCTAGTTGGTGTGGGAGCCTATAAAATAAAGCTTACTAATAATTTTTAAATTATATTGTTCATTTTAAAAGGCAGTTTTTAGTCAAAGGGTAAATGGCGTGAAACTTATGTGGTGTTTTGAATCAAAGTTGAAACAAAATGACTAAGCAATGAGAAAGGAAATGCGAAAAGCAAAAACTATTCTCTTTCTTTCTCAAATAGAAACTTTAAAGCCACAAAAGAACAATTTCTTTTTATGTTTTAAAAAATAATTATATGCAGTGCATTAAAGACAAAACCCTAATTTACATGCATATTAAAACACTATATGTTCTTTTTATTTTTCTTTTATAAATGCAAAAGAAAACTACCTACAAAAAAAAGTATGCATATAAGAAGAACAAATCAAAAGGAACTCTGCTATACAACCACCAAACAGACTCTATAATTCCCTAAAGCCAGTATAAACCCTACTTGGAAGGAATGTGTTATCCCTAAAGTTGAACCTTGACTACAGGGGTTTAAGCTTAAGGAAATGTTGTTCTCAAATGCATAAATCAAAGAAGTCTAACTGAAAATCAAACTGATATGTAATTAAAGCTATGGAAAGAGTTACACCACTATCAATGTAATAGGCTGGTATAAGATAAAGGCTATAAAGAAAATCAAACAATCATGAGAGAACTAAACTAATATGAAACCAAAGCTGTCTGTACAAATCACACAATCATCACTGCACATGCTGGTATATTATGAAAATTATAAATGAATCACAGAGTTATCAGAAAACTAGGCTGGTATCATATAAGAAATATAAAAAAATTAAAACATTGATGAAAAGATAGGCTGGTGTGAAATTAGAGTTGCAAAATACTCCACATGAACTGTATAACATAGGATAAAAGACAGAGTTCAATATCAAGGTCACTATGATCATGAAGACAAAAAGTGAAACTGCCTCTGTTTTCTACAGTATAAGAATAATTGTATTCTCCAATAAGAATTAGTGCAATGGGATGTAATGGACCATATGCATAACAAAATTATCAGAAAGAAACAATTCATAACATACAGAAGAAAATCATCATCATGTTTCATTCAAAAATAGAACCTGTACAGAAGCTGCATAATGTCTATGTCATACAGGCAATACTCCAAAGAGGGCTTGCATTCTCCAAAATTCTCAACCCCAGTCCCCTGCTTCCTCATGAAAGGAAGAGCTCTCTCTAAATACAAAATAATGTCTTTCTAAGATAACCATAAGTTCCTACTTTTATGGATCGAGCCCTCTCCAAAATAGAGAAGTCAATCTCCTTTAAAACTGTTTGCCTTTATTATTTGGGGCTCGTTCTGATTTTCTGCCTGAAAAATAGGATCTAGAATTAATACTCTGCCATTTGGTGTTTGCGTTGACACTTGGGATTCTCAACTTTCCCATGTAACTATTATCATTCTCTTGATGATCTGCATGAAGCCATGCAACTAAATCTGCACTGTCCAATCCAGCATTATCTACTATAATAGTTGGAATTGCTCTTCTTTGACCAGGCCATCTGAAAAAGCTCCCGAACCATTCGAGCACCCTCACACTAATTCAGCTGCTGGTTTGGTTGAACTTTCCTTCGACAAATGAGGCCTAAGATTAACATGATAGTTGGTATCTCTAATTCTTTTCAGAGTATAAGCTTGACAAACATTCAGAATTGTAATGTATGAGTCACGAAGTCTGAGCCGTTGTTTCAAGTATGGATCACCTTCAAGTAGATATTTATGTCCAACAACCTGCAGTAGTAGGTTTTTGGTCTCAAGACAGTTAGCTCTCAATTGTTCACCAATAGCCCACAAATCCTTAGATACCAGTAATTTGTCATACAGAGCAGCAATTCTTGGATCACCCTTGGCAAAAACCATTTCAACTAGATAAATTGTAACCCTAAAGAATGGCCATTCATTGTACATCTGCTGCAGCACATGGAGATTTCTTATATCTTTCCCCATAACATGCTTGAATGCTGCACCAAATCCTAGCCAAACAGGAAGATGAAATCAGGTTTGTGTCCAAGCAAATATCCACGGGATGGCACAGAGTGACTCAATGCCCCCACTTGGCTTCCTTTTTTGAGGGGCGACTCCCAATGTTCATTCGACCATACTCCAATTCCGGAGTTGCAGAATGGAAATATTCAACGAATCTCTCGTCCTGGAAAACAATTGACCTGTACTCCTTTGTAGCAACAACAACCATTTCTTCCATCAATGCATCGATCTTCATGCTAGTTTGAAATTGCTGAAGATCTATTTTACCCAAAATACTTGAGCGCTTATATCCCTTGATCTTGTTTGTGGTCTCCTGGTTATTTGCATTCCTTCTCCCAGTCAAGTCAATTGTGAGAGGTTTTAAAGACGATGGGCATGAATATTGTCCAGAAGTTGAGGTATATACTTGTATACAACCCCTGCAGAAAGTATGTCCACATGACGCAATAAGTGGATCATTAGCTTGATCATTACAAAGACTGCAAACATTTTTTGCTGAAGATGAAACAAATGTACCGTTCTGGTCATTTACAGGTGGCATGGAAGTTTTAGAATAAACCACCAGATATGGAAGATCTACTGCCTGGTGTAATCGTTTCAGCAGATCAAAGATATGAGCATAATTGTTCAGCAGTGTTCCAGCAGTTACATATGTGTTAAACTATGATTGAATTTGTGTATACAAGGCTTGGTAAAAGTCTTCTTCTCTTGCATCAAATGCATCTTAAAAATGCTACTCTAGGAGGAAGGGAAAAATCTGCTGCCCGTTCAAACTTGGTACGTCTTAAAAATATGCTATCTCGAAGTTTGTACTTGAGAAAAATCATAGCCTTGCGACCCTCATATCTATAGCCCCATTTCTTTATTGGATTTGCAACATACTTATTCCACCAAAAAATGGTGTAGTGGAGAATGACCACAATGATCACATTTGCGCCAATGCAAGCCAAAGCTGTAATCAAGTGATTTGCAGTCACATCGCTTACAGAAGTAATAAGAGTAAGGATATATCTCTAAGAACCGAACAAGTGAATACAATTCTCCTACACGGTTTTGAAGAGGAGTGCCACTCAAATCCCACCTGTATGATGACTGTAATGAGAATACGCCCTTAGATGTGTTACATCTTCTATCCTTGATAAAATGAGCCTCATCCAATATGATTCGATTCCACTTGACTAAATCTAACGATAACATCTGGCTTTGTCTGGGGATGGCATGCTCCCTGTGAGCTGCCAAGAACAAGTAGACCAAGTGCCTTTTCATTTCATTGGGCTGGAGTCTTCATCACAAGTCTCTGTTACTTTAAAAGCTTGAAAACAAACTGTTGATTAAATATTTAAACTACTCTGCAAATTGACTAATCCTGATCATACTGTTCAAACTTTAAAGAAATGCTTGAAACATCAAGCTTATTTATTCACAGCTCCTCCACTAATCAAAACTACTTTCTTTTGATTAGGTAAAATCATGCTTCCAGTGAAGCCATACAAGTATCTGAATACTTAATGAAAATCTTGATCTGTGTATTAGCAAAATGAAAACAGGAACAACAATCATCATCTATCTGCAATTTTGATTTGCATATTTATCATAAAATGTATACTGAAACCTTGAATCAATAAATTCCTTGATGTAGTCAGCTACCGGGTCATACCATTTCCTCAATTTTGGATTATCAAACTTTTCCTTATTCTCAATCTTGATATCGAAAGATAGCTGAAAAGGGATTTGAAATGACAAATCCTGTATTTTGACCTCTAAAGCTTCAATCTCTTTCTCAATATGTGCAGCAAATTCTTTTAAAAAGATGACTTTAGATTCTGAGTTACATGAGCTTGAATTTAGATAAGCCTGACAAAATGGAAGAAAAATTTTCATCTTTTTCCTAATTAATGCTCATACCACTCCATTCCTTGAAATTTTTAATGGAAAGAGAATCTGCCCTAAACTCTGTCTTCTCCATCCATGTCTTTAGAAATATAATCCAAAAAACTATTGATGATTTAATTGACCCAACAGACAAATTTTCAACCCAACTTTTACACTTCCCCTGTAATGAATCATAGAATAATCTAATGAAGACATCTTCATGTTTAACTCTGAGTAATTCTGTAAAGTCATAGAAATTAGATATGTGTTTCACAGCTAAACTCTGATCTTCTCCGTTGAATTTAGGCCCATTTCTCAACAAATATTGATCTGAAGGAAGAAGATTCAGAAAACCGGGAAGTTATGCAAAATCTAGACATGCATACCTTGAAACAATATCAGTTGGATAAGAAGTCCTCATAGTCAAATGAAATCATCATCTAAGCTTTGAAATCTTGTAAAATCGCCTCTAGATTCTTCAAACATGGAGTCGCCCAGTGAATAAATCTGTAGTCAAACTAATGCCCTGCTCCTGTCCACCATCAAGAGTTGGATCTGATCTTTGTTGTTCTTTCCCGGGGAAGATATCCTTTCCTTTGTCCATCCCCGACAACGGTGCCAGAAGATGTTATCCCTAAAGTTGAACCTAGACTACAGGGGTTCAAGCTTAAGGAAATCTTGTTCTCAAATGTATAAATCAAAGAAGTCTAACTGAAAATCAAACTGATATGTAATTAAAGCTATGGAAAGAGTTACAGCACTATCAATGTAACAGGCTGGTATAACATAAAGGCTGTAATGAAAATCAAACAATCATGAGAGAACTAAACTGATATGAAACCAAAGCTGTCTATACAAATCACACAATCATCACTACACATGCTGGTATATTATGAAAATTATAAACGAATCACAGAGTTATCAGAAAACTAGGCTGGTATCATATAAGAAATATAAGAAAATTAAAACATTGATGAAAAGATAGGCTGGTGTGAAATCAGAGTTGCAAAATACTCCACATGAACTATATAACATAGGATAAAACACAAAGTTCAATATCAAGGTCACTATGATCATGAAGACAAAAAGTGAAACTACCTTTGTTTTCTACAGTATAAGGATAATTGTATTCTCCAATAAGAATTAGTGCAATGGGATGTAATGGACCATATGCATAACAAAATTATCCGAAAGAAACAATTCATAACATACAGAAGCAAATCATCATCATGTTTCATTCAAAAACAGAACCTATACAGAAGCTGCATAATGTCTATGTCATACAGGAAATACTCCAAACAGGACTTGCATTCTCCAAAATTATCAACCACAGTCCCCTGCTTCCTCATGAAAGGAAGAGATCTCTCTAAATACAAAATAATGTCTTTCTAAGATAACCATAAGTTCCTACTTTTATGGATCGATCCCTCTCCAAAATAGAGAAGTCAATCTCCTTTAAAATTGTCTGCCTTTATTATTTGGGGCTCGTTCTGATTTTTTGCCTGAAAAATAGGATCTAGAATTAATACTCTGGCATTTGGTATTTGCATTGACACTCGGGCTTCTCAACTTTCTCGTGTAACTATTATCATTCTCTTGATGATCTGCACGAAGCTGTGCAACTAAATCTGCACTGTCCAATCCAGCATTATCTGCTATAATAGTTGGAATTGCTCTTCTTTGACCAGGCCATCTGAAAAAGCTCCTGAACCATTCAAGCACCCTCACACTAATTCAGCTATTGGTTTGGTTGAACTTTCCTTCGACAAATGAGGCCTAAGATTAACATGATAGTTGGGATCTCTAATTCTTTTCAGAGTATAAGCTTGACAAACATTCAGAATTGTAATGTATGAGTCACAAAGTCTGAGCCATTGTTTCAAGTATGGATCACCTTCAAGTAGATCTTTATGTCCAGAAGCCTCCAGTAGCATATTTTTGGTCTCAAGATAGTTAGCTCTCAATTGTTCACCAATAGCCCACAAATCCTTAGATACCAGTAATTTGTCATACAGAGCAGCAATTCTTGGATCACCCTAGGTAAAAACCATTTCAACTAGATAAATTGTAACCCTAAAGAATGGCCATTCATTGTACATCTGTTGCAGCACATGGAGATTTGTTATATATTTTCCCATAACATGCTTGAATGCTGCACCAAATCCTAGCCAAACAGGAAGATGAAATCGGGTTTGTGTCCAAGCAAATATCCACGGGATGGCACAGAGTGACTCAATGCCCCCAATTGGCTTCCTTTTTTGAGGGCCGACTCCCAATGTTCATTCGACCATACTTCAATTCCGGAGTTGCAGAATGGAAATATTCAACAAATCTCTCGTCCTGGAAAACAATTGACATGTACTCCTTTGTAGCAACAATAGCCATTTCTTCCATCAATGCATCGATCTTCGTGCTGGTTTGAAATTCTTGAAGATCTATTTTACCCAAAATACTTGAGCGCTTATATCCCTTGATCTTGTTTGTGGTCTCCTGGTTATTTGCGTTCCTTCTCCCAGTCAAGTCAATTGTGAGAGGTTTTAAACACGATGAGCATGAATATTGTCCAGAAGTTGAGGTATATCCTTGTATACAACCCCTGTAGAAAGTATGTCCACATGACGCAATAAGTGGATCATCAACTTGATCATTACAAAGACTGCAAACATTTTTTGCTGAAGATGAAACAAATGTACCGTTCTGGTCATTTACAGGTGGCATGGATGTTTTAGAATAAACCACCAGATATGGAAGATCTACTGCCTGGCGTAATCGTGTCAGTAGATCAAAGATATGAGCATGATTTTTTAGCAGTGTTCCAGCAGTTACATATGTGTTAAACTATGATTGACTTTGTCTATACAAGGCTTGGTAAAAGTCTTCTTCTCTTGCATCAAATGCATCCTGTCTTAAAAATGCTACTCTAGGAGGAAGGGCAAAATCTGCTGCCCGTTCAAACTTGGTACGTCTTAAAAATATGCTATCTAGAAGTTTGTACTTGAGCAAAATCATAGCCTTATGACCCTCATATATGTAGCCCCATTTCTTTATTGAATTTGCAACATACTTATTCCACCAAAAAATGGTGTAGTGGAGAATGACCACAATGATCACATTTGTGCCAATGCAAGTCAAAGCTGTAATCAAGTGATCTACAGTCACATCGCTTACAGAAGTAATAAGAGTAAGGATAGATCTCTAAGAACCAAACAAGTGAATACAATTCTCCTACACGGTTTTGAAGAGGAGCGCCACTCAAAGCCCACCTGTATGATGACTGTAATGAGAAAACGCCCTTAGATGTGTTACATCTTCTATCCTTGATAAAATGAGCCTCATCCAATATGATTCGATTCCACTTGACTAAATCTGATGATAATAGAATGCTTTCATAAGAGACAAGTAAACTATTTTGGCATGGTGAAGTTAACCAACCAAAGAAGAAGGAAACAAATACCAATAATCTTCTAAGTTCATAAAAAGATCACTAATAGAGGTTGACCAGAAACATAAGCCAAAAATAAAACCAAGCAAAGGGGGTAGGGGGAAAGAGCAAAGAGAAACCCTAAATCTATAAAAATACTTACCACATAGATAAAGAAAAACCAAAAGGGATGGCACTAACTTCCTGGAGTCATGCATCTACAGAGGATCCCAAAAGACCTACCAAACAACCCATAACAACATAAAAAACCACAAAAATGAAAAAAAATCATTTTTTTAGGGTCACACGTGGGTCGTAATACTGACAGGTTGCATATCATATGTGGGTTGATAGTAAGGCAAGTCGTGTATAAATACCAGATACGTGACTGTTCAATCTGCACTTGCATATGGGTGGGAAAAAATCCCCCAAAAAGGTCAAAAACTGCCTTCGGAAGGTAGGAGAAGTGTGCTATTATACTGATAAAGTGTTCCTAAGTGGAAAGAAAGACCTAAAACCAATGCAATAGACCGAAAGAAAGAAAGAGAAACCCCAGCGGGGTCACTAGTTCTGTTGTAAAGGAAAGTTTCCTATGGCTAGGGTTTAAGAGGCCATCAGAGTACTGGGGTTGAAAGGTGGATGTATAATGTTCAACAATCATATATAAGCAAGGTTCAAAGATTAAAAATGGATCATACCTTGAAAAACAAAGGTTGATCCAAGCAGCCCTTCAATCCTCTTCTTTCTCCTCTTGCTCCTCTTTCTCCAAGAGACCTGCAAAACGAATTATACCTTCCTCAAACCAATATGACCACCTATAAAGAAATCATAATCAAATAAACATGAAATAATGATCTAAATAAGATCATCATATGATCATAAACAGAGATTCAATCACACATTGAACAATGATTTGGGAAGAAGAAGGACATCACATATTTATTAATCTTGAAAACAAGTACAAGTATACCTTTTCTTCAAGTTCGAGACCTCATGAAACCTTGATCTGGTTCTACTGCTTCTCTTATCCAAGGAACTCAGCCTCCAAGCTCTGTAACACAAGGAGAAAGCTTCTAGGGAAAATGTGTGGGAAAATAGAGTCCCAATTCCTCTAGCATAACAATGCAAAGATTCAAGTCTCCTCTCATGGACCTCCCCACCTCTATTTATATGCTTTTGAAGAGATAGGGCCAAGGACAAAGTAGTTACAATTGAAGGAGTCAGTTGCATAACTAACCAAACTAACCAAACTTTGAAAAACATATTTTTGACATGAATACATGGGTTGTAGAGACATTAGTCACATATCTAGTAGGTATATGCAGGTTGCAATGAAAATAGTCACGTATTTAGGGCATATGCGAGTATTATATATAGCAAGTCATGTACCATACGTGAGTTTCCTTAAGGAAACTCGCATATACATCAAAAAATATCATTTTTAGGGCACCTTTAGGCAGTTTTGGACTTTGTAGTATTCTTGAAAGTTTTAGCTGACTAAAATATCTTTCCAAAAATGAAAATATGAGGTCAATTAGAGTTACATTACTCAAGATATGGGTCCTCCAAGTTAGGTGTTTTTTTAGTGACTTTCATGAAGTGTCGACATGTGATGAAATCATGGGAAAGTGGTCATAGGAAGAGATGTGTCATTTTGAGCTATAAATATATGGTCACTGGTTTTAATTCTAAGTCATACTCTTGTAAAGCTGTTACCTAGTAACCTCTTCTTTCTCCTAACTCTTTTTGCATGAAAAAAGATCGGAATGTCGGGTGTGGAACTATCACTTTGGTACGGTTCTTCAGTATATATGGTCTAAATTGCTTCACCGCCTTAAAAAATACATAATATTGCTTATCAACTATGGGATAATTCAATTTAATCCCTTGTACGCCAATTCTCATAAACAATATGGGGTACTCATCTCCCCCTTCTTCTTTCTGCGTAAGCATCGCTGCTAATGAATTGTCTGAAGCAAAAGTGTAGAAGATGAAGTCTTTTTCAAAGTTGGGACTTTTATGGGATGGTACATGAGCTATTGATGTTTTGATCTTGTTAAATTCACTCTTCTTTGAATCATTCCACTTGAATTGAACAATTTGCTTGACCATTTATTGCAAAGGTTTGACTATTTGAGCAAAGTATGGCACAAACCTTCACACACAATTTATTGTCCCCATAAAAGAATGCATGCCATTTTTATTATGGGGTAAAGAGATCTATTCTATTGCTTTAATCCTATTTGGGTCTATTGATATCCCTTTCTTTGAAATTATGTGACCCGATAGCTTTCCTTCTGTAACAGAAAACACACATTTCTTTTTATTTAAATAAATGCCATACTTTCAACAGCGTTTGAAAATCTGTTTCAAATGAAACGCATGTTCTTCTATTTTCTTAGAAAATATCGTGACATCATCCAAATAAACCACTACACTTTGGCCAATTAGACCGCTAAAATCTATGTCCATAGCCCTTTGGAAAGTTTCTCCAGCATTAATGAGCCCAAAGGGCATCCTCCTATATGAAAAATTCCCCCACTTGGTTCTGAAAGTGGTCTTCAGTATGTCTTCTTCTTGTACTAACACTTGGTTATAGCCTGAGAATCCATATAACAAAGAAAAATTCTCAGAACCTGAGACCATTTGTAATATCTGTTCCATGGCTGGGATAGGATAATTGTCTTTATCAGATGTATGGTTTAAATTTATGAAATCAACACAGAGTCTGATCTCTCTAGGCTTCTTTCGTACTGGCACCAAATTTGAAACCCATTCTGAATGTCTATACTTGAATATGATCTTAGCATCAAGAAGCTTCTTCACCTCACTTTGAATTAGAGATTCTAGTTTGGGGTGCATCTTCCTTAGAGGTTACTGGAAAGGCTTGACTCCAACTTTGATTGGAATGACATGTTATATAATTTTGGTTTCATAAGTTTTGAGGTCTTCATATGTCCAAGCAAAGACATGTTTGTATTTCCTGAACAAGCTGATGAATTTGCTCCTTTCCCTGGGTGAACAACACTTCCCCAGGCTGACATATTTGGGATTAGCCTCTAACCCTAGATTAATCAATTCGAATTGCAAAGATGAGCTATGTTTCTTGACATTTTTTGGTCTTCTAAACTTGTTCTCTAGATCAAACATATGTTCCAACATTCTGACTCCTTTAGGGATGAAATTTCCATTCTGAATGTTTGCTTAATTTTCTTCATCATCTATTATGACTCCTTTGAATGTTTCATCATTCATTAGACATTCCAAGATTTGATGATCATCATCAAACACCCTCAGATTGGTGATATTTTCTGGAACGGAGCGACTAAAAAAAAATTCAATTGAACATCTGTTATTTGTGGGTACCAGCCTTGTAGCTGAAGTAGCTAACAGGTCAGTTGCTGCATTCTTTAACCTAGGAATTGAATTAATATTGAATGCGACAAAGTTTGTTAGTAAATCCCATACTTCATTTTGATAAGCCTTTAGTTGATGTGATATGCAATGAATTGAATTTTGGACTTATTTAACAATGATTTCAGAATCTCCAACACTTTTAAATTTTTTACTTTAAATTCCATTTCTTTTTTTAGTCCTTGGACTAATGTTTCATACTCGACTGTGTTATTAGTGCACTCAAACTCTAATCTACAGGAAAGAAAATACTTATTTTTTTGGGATCCATTAGGACACAACCATCTCCTGATCCTTCCAGGGTTTTGGAACCATCAAAATAAAGAATCCAAATATTTTTATCTACCCCTACTGAATTAGAACTACTATCTACATCTGAGACTAACTCTACTATATTACAATCAATATTATCAGCTTGTGAAAAATGAAGTAGATCGATTTAGGTACTTGATGTGTCATTGGCTTCTTTAGCTTGATAATTTCTCGATTCAAGCTCAATAAAATAGTTCCCTAAAATAGAGTTAACTGGTTCATTCTTCCCCTCCAATTGTGTTACATTGTGTTTCATCTGAAGCACCCTCAACACCTTTATCTGATTTTGATAACCTTTGTAGGGAAACCATAAATGTGACCAATCTAAGGAAAAATAACCATGTAATTTTTCCAACCAATACAGTCTCAAAACCATCCCATATGTGTTTGGGATATCCTCTACCACAATGTCTATATACTAGCAGACTCTCTCATCTGCTGACAAACATGTCAAGACATCCTCCCTTTCTCCTACCACTTTCACTACAGTCCTAAATAATTGGACAATTTGACTTGTAGTTGGCTTGGGTTGACCTTTTATTTTCTTGCAGAATGAAAGAGGCATGACATTCATTGATGCTTAAGAGTCCACCAAATAGTTATGTACATTGAAATTGAAAATTTCAAAAGTGAGTAGGAACACTGGAGTTCTATATCTAGGCTTCCCTCCTATACTCACTTCACCAATCTCTTCCTCATCCTAGCTATAATTCTGGGGTTTTGTTACAGGTGTCTCAAGTGATTTCAACAACTTTTCTTTTTGTTGGGGAAAGTTACACATTTCAAACAAAGAGATGTTATCCTTAGTATTTTTAATATATTCTACTATGTCATATCCCATTTCATTCTCGGTGAAATTTTATTCATATTTTCAAATTTCTTTTCTGCAAACTTCATAGACGTATTAATAGTCTTGGGATTCTAACTTGTGATGACAAAGTCTGGTATATTAATGGTTTGAGTATTTTTTTTTATGTTTTTCATGTTCTCCTGAAGTTTCTTTATCTTGGTCATTATCGTGTTATCCTATTTCAATGGACCCTGACTTCTTGTTGTAACATTTGTTTTTGATATTTCTTCTTCCTCAATGATACCTTCATCCTCTGTACTAAACATGGATACACAATCCAATAAAACCATAGTGTCTTCTTCTTGTGTCTCTGTTGGATCATGACCTTTCTCTCTTTCATCCATAGTTTCTGTTAATTTGGAATCTAATAACTGATTCATCACTAAAGTCATAGAATTTATCGACTGTGGGAAATTATTTTCAGAGTGAGGATGCTGATGGAATGTACATCAATTTTCCATTCCCACTTCAATTAAGTTCATAGCCGAGGGACTATGAGAGGGAGGTTTGTATGGACCACTGTCTGTTGGAGACATTTACCACCATACACACTCTTTTTGGTCAAATTGGCCTAGTTAAACCACTATCCTAAGTATAATTTACATTAATTGACATTAGTTGAGCATTAATTGAAATCATCCAGTCACACCCATGCCTACCTTAAGTCAAAGAGGCTAACTTAGCCTTCTCCTACATTCAAGGAGGCTAACTGGAGCACTCTAGGGGTGATCTGAGTGATATTAATGCACCTAATTGCTAACTGGTGGTTACATTTAGTCAAACAATTCAGTTAAGGCACCTCCTCTCATTAAATATATTATTTAATGATTATTTAATGAACTGGAGTCAACAGGGGCGCCTCCACAAACTTGTGATGTGCAATTCAACTTCAGTTAACCTCATCGGGGTTCATTGGAGTGAGTGTAGCGCTACCTCTTGATGGTTGGTGAGCTGTGACATGTCTCTAATCTCTTTCAATTGAGACTCAGTCATTTATTGCACTTCAACTTCAGTTAGGGTTAGTTGAGTCAATTAGGGTTTTGGTCGGTGGTTAACTGAGTGTGAACCATGGCTTACAGTTAGTTAAGCTAGACTCACTCATTCAATTTAGATGACTTCCTAACAAATTTGAATTGTCTCTTCATTCATGCTTGTAGCATGACATTGTAGTTATAATCATTCATTCTTTATGTGAATATAGAGTGGCTACTATTCCTATAGATCGATTACACCATTTCATGAGGTATTTGTTGATTAATTCTTGATGAGATTGATTCTTTGTTTCTAGATCAATAGACAAGATTAATATGGTATCAGAGCTTACAACGATATGAAGCTCTATCTCTAAAAAAAAATCTTTTTGACATATTTCTACATGAAATTTGAGCAATAGCACAAAACTCCAGCACTACACCAGAAGCCAAGGCTTACCACTTAATACCCCAAGTAAATAACTTGTTGATCAAGATTGCTTGATTAACTATGATGGGTGTGATGAAAGCCTAAAATTTGCAGGCTGTCTGACCTTAAATTTCCCTTTCTGTTTTGATTTTTAGGTTTCTACAGGTGAAGCATTTTCTCTAGCACATCCAGATGGCCTCCTTAGTAGATCTCTTGACTCCATACAATTTCCACTCATGGAAAGATGATATTGAGATTCAGTTGCCCTCCAGAGGACTTTTTAGAGTCACTATGGACACTGAAGTTGAGCCTGGATCCACCATAGAAAAAGCAATATTCTTGAACAAGAAGGATGAAGCCTTCGGTTTCTTGTGCCTCTCTATTTCCCGAGACCTTCTCTTCCATCTTATGGGATTGAAGACTCCGAAATAAATATGGGACAAATTGGAGACTCTATATAGAAAGCATGATGACTGAAGGGTTTACCAGCTCAAAAATGAACTCATGTCTCTCCAACCCTCCAACATCGAGACTCTGAATGATTTTCTCATAATGTTCAAGCATATTTTTTTACTCTTGAAGCAATGCAAAGTGGAGAAGGAGGATGATCAGCTCATCCTCACCATACTCTCCAAACTTGGGGCTGATTATTCAGTTTTTTTTTCTACATTCTATG
The DNA here is from genome assembly GCA_001517045.1 of Pseudotsuga menziesii. Classification (NCBI taxonomy): domain Eukaryota; kingdom Viridiplantae; phylum Streptophyta; class Pinopsida; order Pinales; family Pinaceae; genus Pseudotsuga; species Pseudotsuga menziesii. The sequence goes on along the minus strand of LPNX010758790.1, from coordinate 240,976 downwards.
CGGGGAAGCTCACAACCCCTAGATGGAAGATGCCTACACTCAATTCCTTCATTGAGTCCCTTACATGTGAACATGACAAGCTTGTCTAGATGGGGATCATTATATCTTCTCATGATCAAGACTTTCATGTCTCAGGGCCCAAAGATCTGAAGGGTCAATTAAAGCAACAAAAGAATAAAAAAACTAAATTTGTTGCTCCTAACCCTAGAGTTGAAAATCAACAGCATGATGAGTCTTCCATCTCAAGGAAGAACAAAGGAAAAAGGGAACAATGGCAAGGAAAAAGTCAAGTGTTCTTATTGCAGGAAGGGCTTCCACCCTGAACATGCTTGCATGAAGAAGAATCTTGATGAAGAAACCTCTCTTCTTGAGAGGAATCACATCAATATTTCGGAAAGCTTTCAGAGGAGAGATCAACATGATCAAGAACCATAGCATGAAAAAGGTCATTCCCTCATGGAAAGAACTTCAAATTCCAAAGCACTCTTGATTGATTCAGGAGCTTTGAACCACATGATGGCTGAAAAAGACTCCTTTTCATCCTTGGAGACCAGAAAATCCATCTCCATTCACATGGGAGATGACTCCACCATAATTTCATAAGGACAAGGTACGGTTGATCTTGAAAATGGTTTCTTTTCAAATGTATTGTATGTACCGTCTCTCACATCAAATATCCTTAGTGTCTATCAAATGACACATACCGGAGTGCCTAAGAGAGTTTATTTCATCCCAAATGATGTTGAGATAACAAAAATTGAATCCAAGGAACTCATTGCTAAAGGCCTTGCAAATTATCATGCAAAATCCTATGAGTTCTCTCACTTTGTTGTGGATGCAAAGCCCACCGCTCTGCTAACTCATGGGAATGAGGTTAGTAGGCTGTGACATGAGAGGTTTGACCATATTAATTTCAAATATTTGTAGCAATTCCAAAAAAACTCCATGGTTGAAGGCCTCCTGGTCATCAAGGCAACCACGGGAATTTGCAAGGGCTGTGTGATTGGAAAACACCCTAAGCACAAGTTTGATCAGGGGAAGGCAGACCGAGCTACATGCATATTGGGGATGATACATTCTGATATCAGCAGTCTGATGCCTGTCACATCCATGAATGGATCAAGGTATCTTCTTACTTTTATTTATGATTTTTTCAAGGTATACATGGGTTTTCTTTCTCAAAAAGAAATCAGAAGTATGTGAAAAAATTTCTGAATTGAAGGCCTTGATCGAAAATGCCGCTGGGATTAAGATCAAGATCTTGAGATATGATAATGGAGGGGAGTATGTCATAATGATTTTCTGTAAATATTCTCCCAAATTTTTTCTCAGGTCCAGCATTCAATTCCTTACACTCCACAACAGAACGGAGTAGCGGAAAGGAAGAATTGGTCTCTCAAGGAGATGACCACCTGTATGTTGGAATCTAAGAAGCTTGCTGCAAATTTTTGGGCTGATGCCATGCATGCTGTAGAATACATTCATAACAGGGTGCTACACTCATCCATGAAAGGGAAGACCCATTTCTAAGCATACTTCAAACACAAGCCGGATGTGTTGAACCTACGGGTGTTTGGGTCCACTGCATGGGCCCGGATTCTGCTTGATAAAACAAGGGCTTTGCAACCGCAAAGCATAGAATGTATGTTTATTGGGTATCCTAATGAATATAAAGGGTTTAAGAAGCTGGACATCAAGACAAAATATATCATCATCGAGATAAGTGTCAAGTTCGATGAGCCTCTTCAAGAGGTGGAACTAGTGAAGGAGAAAACTGTGGAATTTCCTTCCTATTCTACTGAATATTTGGATGATGAAATTGGGGGTGATGACCCTAATTTGGATCCTATGATTTATGATATCAGTGTGAAACAATCATCAGATTCTGAATCAGAACCTGAAGTGCAAAATCATCTTCCTACATGGGCCCAACAGACACTTTCCTCCGCAAGAGGCAACATTGGAAATCCGGATGATCCAAGGAGAACCCGGTCTGATTTCCAAAGAGCAGGTATTGTGCTCTCTTGTCCTGATAATTTGCTGTATGAAAATTGATATTTGATGATTATTTCAGATCCAAAATCCTACTATCATTCTTGGAAGGATCCGAGATGGCAAGTTTCCATGGATGAAGAGATGAATTCTCTTTAGAAAAACACTACTTGGGAGCTAGTTTCTCTTCCTCCGGGAAGGAAATTGGTTCAATGCAAGTGGGTGTTTCAGACCAAGGTTTCTGCTGATGAAAGAACCTGCAAATATAATTCAAGGATGGTAGAAAAAATTTTCTCTCAGGTCCAAGGAGTGGAATACCATGAGACCTTTGCACTAGTTGCAAAAATGGACTCCATCCGCCTTGTTTTGGCAATTTCAGCATCCAGGCACTGGGAAGTGCATCACATGGATGTTAAGTTAGAATTTATGCATGGAGATATTCATGAGGAGATATACATGAATTATCCTGAGGGATACATCACCGATCCATCTTTGGTTTGCAAGCTAAAGAAGTCACTATACAGGTTAAAACAGGCCCCAAGAGAGTGGTATTCCAAGATGGATGCCTTCCTTCTCTCGCAAAAATTTCAGAGATGTAGATCAGATCCAAATGTGTATTTACAGCAGTATGATGGTAATATAATTATAATTTTTTTATATTTTGATGACTTATTGATCATAGGTAGCACAGTTGTCTCCATTTTAGCCATCAAAACTGCTCTCCACAATGCCTTTGAAATGAGTGATTTAGGGTTTCTAAAACAATTTTTGGGGCTCGAAATTGAGCAAAATTTTGATGGGATTATGGTTAATCAGTACAAATAAATATCAGACCTTTTATTAAATTTTAACATGGCTGATTTTAGGCTTGCACCATTCCCTTTCCTTTAGGGATCAGCCTTGAAGAAGGAAAAAGCACACCTCCCATGGACTGCACTATCTATCGATAGCTGATTGGTAGCTTGTTGTACTTGACACATGCTAGGTCTGATATTTGTTATGCCGTGAATGATGTATCAATATACATGCATCAGACTCATGATATTCATTGGAAGGTATCCAAGAGGATCCTCCAGTATATTCAGGGAACCAGGACCTATGGCATTCACTATGTTGCAGACTTTGAGCTAGAGCTGGTTGGATACAGAGATTCTGATTGGGTGGGTGATTCTATTGATCAAAATTATACTTCTAGATATGTATTCATGTTTGGTGGTGGCCCCATTTTATGGTAAATAAAAAATTAGGCTGCCATAGCACTATCTTCGGCAGAGGCCAAGTATCAAGGAGCAGTGAATGCTTGCATCCAAGCAGTTTGGTTGCAAGGCATTCTTTCATAATTTGATCTTGGTAGTACTTTGTCCATTGTCATATTTTGTGACAATAAAAGTGATATTAATATATTCATGGATCCATTTACCAGGAAAAGGACCAAGCATGTAGAGATCCACATGCACTATATCAGGGAGCTAGTGCATGACAGGACCATCATTCTGCAATACTGCCCGACTGATGAGCAGATTGCAAACATATTCACCAAGATATTTTTAGAAAATAAGTTCATTTACCTCTGTTCACTGTTGGGGGTGTGTTCATCAGGGTGATTCATACTACCTTCAGTGTTCAGCTTGAGGGGGGGGGGGGGTTTCCCACTGGGTTTTCCCTCTTTTCCTCACTTAGTTTGTTTTAAGCATTATTTCAGTTTCAGCATTGTACAGGGTGACCTATGGCCTTAGTTTCCAGGGCCCTAGCATTTTTTTGCATATATTTTCTCTAACTCTTCTTGAGTATAGCTTAAGGGGGAGCGTTGGAGACATTTACTACCATACACACTCTTTTTGGTCAAATTGGCCTAGTTAAACCATTATCCTAAGTATAATTGACATTAATTAACATTAGTGGAGCATTAATTGACATCATCCAGTCACACCCACGCCTAACTTTAGTCAAGATGGCTAACATAGCCTTCTCCTACATTCAGGGAGGCCAACTAGAGCACTTTGGGGGTGATCTGAGTGATATTAACGCACCTAATTGGTAACTGGTAGTTACAATCAGTTAAACAAGTTATTTAAGGTGCCTCCTCTCATTAAATATATTATTTAATGATTATTTAATGAACTGGAGTCAACAGGGGTGCCTCCACCAACTTTTGATGTGCAGTTCAACTTCAGTTAACCTCATCGGGGTTCATTGGAGTCAGTGTAGCGCTACCTCTTGATGGTTGGTGAGCTGTTACATGTGTCTGATCTCTTTTAGTTGAGACTTAGTCATTTATTTCACTCCGAATTTAGTTAGGTTTAGTTGAGTCAATTAGGGTTTTGGTCAGTGGTTAACTAAGTGTGAACCATGGCTTACAGTCAGTTAAGTAAGACTCACTCATTAAATTCGAATAACCTCCTAAGGAATTCGAATTGTCTCTTCATTCATGCTTGTAGCATGACATTGTAATTGTAAACATTCATTCTTTATGTGAATATAGAGTGGCTAATATTCCTGTAGACCGATTACACCATTTCATGAGTTATTTGTGGATTAATTCTTAATGAGATTGATTCTTTGTTCCTAGATCAATAGACAAGATTAATACTGTCATATCTCTTTTTATAATAAGGTTTGTATTGCTTATGGGCCTCCTTCTCTTTTTCCAGATCAATTACTCTATTTGCAAGTTTTTGCACCATTTTTACCACGCCATCTAATTCTTGTGACTGCTCATCTTTAGTCTTAGTTAACAACAAAGGATTTATGTTTCCAAAAGTATTTTCCTCTGATTGTGCAGGATATTGGTCTATACTATCCATTTTGGCTTCCACTTTATCAGCTCCCTCACATGTTTCCACTAAGGTGGGTTTAACTGATATTTTGACAAACATAGCTAGGTCGAGACCAAGAGCTGAAGTGTAATACTCAATTAAGGTGTTCTCAGCAGGTTGTATAGCTGCATCAAAGTTATTGAAGTAGGAAGAAAACATCTGAGTGAAATTATACACCCTTTATTTCTTTTCCTTTTTGAGGGAAAGCGATTCTTTCATTAACGTAGCAATAGTTCTCTGGGTTCCATACTTGTTTCTAAACAATCTCTCAAAGGTGTTCCAATTTGGAATTGAGTTTTCCTATAGGGAAAAATACCATGAGGCTGCTTTTCCATTGAGAGTATGCGGGAACAATCTGCATACTACGTCTTCATGCTTAGCTGCTTGTAAACCTTCTAAAGCTAGGTAAAAACTTTGCAAATGATCATCCACAAAATTTCCTTCA